>OY757930.1:18026180-18146180 GCA_963585895.1 Sepioteuthis lessoniana
ATTCGTTATTCGAATTGATATTATTCAATGTAATGTCTATTTACATCAAATTATTCATTATGCAGACGACTTACACTGAAATTATGCAAGACATGGACGCTAACAAAACGACTGGAGAAGAAGCTAGACGGCAATTACACAAGAATGCTGCGAGCAATCTTGAACAATTCCTGGCGGCAACACCCTTCAAGACACCAACTGTACGGCCACCTGCCTCCTATCACGAAAACTATTCAAGTTAGACGAACCCGACATGCAGGACACTACTGGAGAAGCAGGGACGAACTCATAAGTGATGTACTCTTATGGACCCCCACATATGGCCGTGCAAAAGCAGGACGTCCAGCACGAACATACATTCAGCAACTATGTGAGGATACAGGATGTTGTCCTGAAGACCTGCCTGAGGCGATGAATAATAGGAAGAAGTGGCGAGAGAGGGTCAGGGATGTCCCTGCTACCAGCACGACATGATGATGATGATGATGATGATGATGACTTTAAATTATTCAATGAATGATTACTTTCGCCAAATTATTTAATGTGATCATCTCTAACGTCAAATTAGTCAATATAATTATTGCCATTGTCAAATTATTAAGTGTAATAATTACATACGTTTAAATTGTTGAACATGATATTTATGTACAGCCAAGTATTCACTGTAATGAATACTTTCGTAAATTTAAAATTGTTACTTAAATTCAAATTATTAATGTAATCATTATGTACGTTGAATTGTTGTATGTAATCACTACTCAAGACAAATTATTCAAATGTAATAATTACTTGCCTCCAAATCATTCAATGTAATGAGTCTACACGTTAAACTATTTAACATATTTATTTATTGTAGCTGCTTGGGTTATTCTATCTCAAGAGGTTAAAGGATTAAAAATGTAGTAATATTTTATTTACATTTTTTGTGTGGTTTGTTTATATTTTGCCACATGGTCATTCGATCATGAGTATTAGTATCAAATACAAATAATTTGCAAATCCATCTGTTTGACCAAGAGATGGAAACCTAAATGTTCCGGGTCGACCTAAGAGTAATGACGATAACTGATACCTTTCTCTTTCCAGCACACCAGAACTGCTGCTTTATCTCCAGATTCCGTTTGGTGTCATACTCAAAACACAACTTTTGGGTTTGGACTTACCTTTGTGCTACGGATATACTTAAGACATTTAAAGTCTTAAGTATATTAGATACAAGTATAGAATGATCCCTTTTTGAAATGCAATAAAACAGTTCTTTTGTTTAAAATGGAGGATTCTTTCATAACAAAACAGTTAAAAAAGTGGATGAAAGTTGAAATTCTGACATATAAAGGAATTAACCGATCTTAAATTTACGACTATCGCGTGTGACATCTATTATATGGATAACAAAAATGACAAAAAAAAAATTATTACTCGCAATATGAACATCATATTCTTTCAATAAAACTCATTTCAATAAAACAACGTAATCTGAAAAGCTGCGGATTTAACACCATTTCCTAAAACTTTATTTAAGATTCATTCACTCTTTTTAGACCCCCGAGCTTAGACTGCAAATGCCCAGAATAGCGTTGCTGAAAAGAAAAAAGAACCAAGTTTGAGTTTACGAAGAATAAAAAGTTCGTGCGTATTCTTTACATTAAAACTAGAGTGACTTTCTATGCAGACACATTTATTTGCTTAATGGAAGTTTCCCCGCTACGTGTGATAACATACCTCCCCGATACAGCAAAAATAAAAATAATAAATGAATTCACTTACTTGTGTTTGTATTCGTTTTGTGTTATGCTTACCCTTTTGAAAGTAGGGAGAGACGTGTCGGTATTAAAGCAGTCGATGGTGTTTCTCTGCTGGTCAGAGGAGAAAGAGGGAAAGATAAAAGTAAAGGAAGGGAGAGGGAGTAAAATAGAGGAGAGAGACAGAGAGAGACAGAGAGAGAGAGAGGGAGAGGGAGAGAGAGGAGTCAATGGCTTAAGAGATTTCCTCAGGGAAATAAAACAGTATAGAATGTTTGTTAAAATCTCCCATTTTCTTGCATTCTTTTTTTGACGTTGGTGTGAAAATCACTTAACAGTTAAGGCTGTAGGAGTTTAACATTTAGAGACCATTTGTCCAAACTAGAAGTTTTCTTCCCAGAGGTAATGAACTATAGAACTCCCCACCCTTAACAACGTGGGAAAAATGACTGCGTATGCAAAGACAGGCGTATATATATATATATATATATATATATATATATATAGATAGATATAGTTGTTCTCTTATTCGCCTTATATTCTAATCTAAGCATTTTATGTCATGAGTCTAAATGGGTTTAGAAAATATATAGGTAGAATGTATTATACCAATACTTGTACTACAGAATGTATGCTCTGAAAGTCTTCGCAGAAGTTGGTGGCTTCAACAAGGTATTCTGAAATTCATATATACAGCTTATAGGAAAAGGACAATTCATAATTACAGCCTTATTTACTCCACCTGAAAAATGATATTGTGTGACATTCAGCCATTGGTGAAATAATTGGGTATATACACACTTCGCACATCACTACTAAGAATTTATCCCGTCATTTTTTTTTTACCTATGTTCTTCCATAAATTCATGTAAGCAATAACTGTCCATAATTCACCGGTTCTTAATTTACCAAGTTCGCAAAATCGAAAGGCATTTGTAATCACGTTACTCCCGATATCTCCTACGATTAAGGTTATTACATTGCAAGAGTTACAGATGACACAATATTTTCACACAAAACTAAAACTCATCGAGCCTGTTATACTATTAACTGTGTGAAATATTCACGTAAATAGAGATTTTACGATTGTGGACGTGATAAGAGGCGTTAGGTAGATATATGAATCTGCCTTTCCTAAGAATTTTTGTTCGGGAGACATGTGGTTTGACAGTTTTATTATGGAAAACTAGATATTTCGTCCTTTACGATTCACCTTCAAGATGGACATGTTTGAGGTTTTTTTTAGCATTTCCAAAGTCATAGAACAATAAATATTCTCCCTGATCTTCCTACTCTACAGTCCCGAATTGCATTCATGAAGATTATGTGGCAGCAAGGATGAACTTTGTGACATTGGTTCAGGTGCGACCACAACTTCTTACCTGTTAAGTCTAAAAATATACTATCCACATAATCATTTTCTGAAATGAGAGTACATATATATATATATATATATATATATATATATATATATATATATATATATATATATATATATATATTGTGTGAGTGTGTATATATGGCTTTACGAGCATACGTATATGTTGGTACCAGAGTATATTTATATATAATAAGGCCATGGTTATCTAGTTTTAATTGGGAGACCATCATAGAGAAGGAAAAATCTCTAAATTCAAAGACACACAAGATTTGTCCAGAACATTCTGCGATACATTTGTAGAGGATTTTTCTGTTATCATCTTATCGAATAAGTTTTTTTTTTTTGTTTTTTTTGTCTATTTAGATCTTTACTTTGAATAAATCTCCTCTGTAGGGAGTCCAAACGTTAAAATACTTAACCGAACCGAACCCTTATATATATATATATATATATATATATATATATATATATATATATATTATGATAGCGTAGACTTTAAGTTCATAATTCTATGTAACTATAAAGTTCTCGCCTATCCGTTCATCAGATCTGTTTATTAAACGCTTGAACGAAAGACTGACATTTAGCAAAGACTATTGACTGATGTCTGCGTAACCATGATATTGAGGGTATTTATTCATAAATAGGTATATTATCTCTTTCCCTCCTTCTCTCTCAATATATATTTTAGCCATTAAAGGACAGTGTAGTCCTCACCCATGATACAAGGGTGCTATGTGTTTTTTGTGTCATTTTTCTGTTTACAATTAACCCCCCCCCCAGAAAACACGAAACATAAAATACATGCTTTCATCTCTTCTGATATCTTTTAGCTATTTTAACTGCAGATGTATTTTATGAACTTTACTTAGTATAAATAAGGTGAACTTTGTTGATTAATGGCCACTACTCCGTAGGCAGCGGCGAATGTCTAATTCGTGAAAAATATATCTGAAAGAAAAAAAGTAAATATTGATACAAATGCTGATGTCATAAAATTCGGTTGAAAAAGAAAAAGGAAATAAATCCGTCTAACAAAGCCCACCTTTTCCTAGATCAGAAGAAATGAAAGCTACATTTAAGAAATTGTCGGCTAAATTCAAATTCAGTGATTTCTCAGCAACAATCTCAACATCTAAGAAGCCATCAAATACCAGTCATTGCTAAAAGTCAAATTGTTACATTTCTATGAGTATAAGATGATTAATGCCTACCTTTTTTCCAGTTTTTCAAATCAAGTATTGATTGATTGTTTTAACTAGAGTCCGAGTGGCAGTAAGTCTTCTCATCTGTCTACAACTCTGCTCAGTATGCGCACCTATCTGGTCAGTGCTGTGGTTAGGTAATCTCGATTCTTTTAATTCCTTGTCCCCTCACTCTCTTTTCTAGTTTCTCTGGGGTCTTTCAAAGATTATTTTACTCCTTTCGGTTGTCTTTCAGTTTATGAAATAATGGGACTTCCTCTTATTATTATTTTTGCCGGTCTCTGTTTGATGTGGGATAGTCTCAATTCTTACTCAGATTGATACTTTACCCAGTCATTTTTTTCCGTTTCATTGAGATTATACTAAGGCATCAGTGTACATCTTGTAAGTATTCTCACTTGTAGTAGCAGTGAAGTCCCAGTGATAGGAATAATTTTGAGTTTTTTAAAACTTGTCTAAGTATGACATTAAACTCTTGGCGCATATCGGCCAAATTCTTCATTTTTGTTTCTGATATGCGCAGTTAGTTGCTTCTTGAATTCAGATGAATAAAGTGCGATTTGTGTGGTGTCTCAACCGAAGTCGACAGTGATATCTCAATATTCTTAATGGGAAAGATAATATATATATATATATATATATATATATATATATAGTACTATATATATATATATATATATATATATATATAGTACAATTTGATGGAGACTTAAACCTGGTTAAGTCGTCATAATAAATTTATTTCGGCGGAGAATATTACTATACTCTCCGTCTCGTCAGATGACTATTTACATGCTTCTCTCTTGTCTGACGAGACGGAGAGTATAGTAATATTCTCCGCCAAAATAAATTTACGATGACGACTTAACCAGGTTTGAGTTTCCATCTGATTACACTATATACGCTCTGAATGTGAATTTTGTTATACCCCAGCGAATAAATAAGGACCTAACAATAGTCATACAAATGAACATTCTCATTGATTTATATGATTTTCCTCATATATTCTATGTAAAGAATAATCCACACCCACTGCTTTGGACACTGACTGGATATATATATATATATATATATATATATATATATATATATATATATATATATATATATATCTGAAACTGGTAGACAAGTACACCTACCTAGGAAGTAGTGTCTCATCGGCTAACAAAGACATGGACAGCTATCGATAAGCTATCGATCATATGGAAGTCAGACCTGACCGATAAAATGAAATGCAGTTTCTTCCAAGCAGCGGTCGTATTGATACTGCTATATGGATGCACAAACTTGGACGCTAACTAAACGGCTGGAGAAAAAGATTGACGCCAGTAACACAAGAATTATGCGAGCAATATTGAATAAATCCTGGAGGCAACGCCTTTCAAGGCACCAACTATTCGGCCAGCTTCCTCCCATCACAAAAAACTATCCAAGTTAGGTGAACCAGACATGCAAGACACTGCTGGAGATACAGGGACGAGCTCATAAGTGATGTACTCTAATGAACCTCCATATATGGCCGAGCAAAAGCAGGATGACCTGCTCGAACGTACATACATCAGCTCTGTGAGGATACAGGTTATAGCCCTGAAAACCTGCCAAAGGCGATGAGCGATAGGGAGAAGTGGCGAGAGAGGGTCAGGGATATCCGTGCTGGCGGCACGACATGATGATGATGGTGATGATATATATATATATATATATATATATATATATATATATATATATATAATTGCAGTGTTTAGTTGTATGCATTGAATCATTACCTTGCATGAGTAAAAATCTTTGAACCAGATGACGTGTTTAAGATGGTATAACATGATGCTTTAATGCCTATTATAGTCAATCTGGTTCGATATATGCTTAACCTGGTGCAAATGACCGAATTTGCAATTGGCAACCCCCACACACCATAGCAGGGTCTCGATCATGCTTTGCGGTTGGTGGGTTAAAGTGGGGTGCAGTTCTTTCACCCAAACGTTGCCTCTCAGAGAACCTCATATTTGGCCTTACGATTTCGAACTTTGATTCGTCAGTCCAAAGGATTTTCTTCCATAGCTCTCTTATCCAATAATTGTTGGACGTGTTCCATTGGAGCCATTTAATATTATTTTCCTTCCTCAAATTGGTTTCTTTGCAGGAATTCTGCCATATAGGCCCGCTTTACAGAGTCGTCTTCTCACAGTGGACGTAGACGCTGTTTCCTTTATGCCGTGATGTTTGGAGCAATCAACATTCAGTCATACAAGATATTGATTCTGATGAAATTGTCCTCTGCATAGGAAAAACAGGTAATATCTAGCTAGTAGAAATTATACTCACTATAGTCTAACGTGAGTTAATGGGGTATTATTATGAACATTTGGAAAATGCTTCATTCATGCAGGGTACCAAAGAAAGAAAAAACAAACTCGAAATCAATTTTTCAATCTCTATAAGATCAAAGTTACCGAATAAGACTTGTACGTAGCATAATATATAAAATCACTGTCGTGCTAAATTTGTTTCATTAAAAACAACACTTTTAGTATGGAAAATGAAAATTTTTAAGGTTGCCGAAATACTGATGAATGATAGTATATATATATATATATATATATATATATATATATATATATATATATATACTCGGGGAAATGAGAAATTAATGAGACGACATGTAAATATACAATTATTGTAAAATGAGATGATGGTTTGATATAAAAAAAAAAACAGAAACTTAGACGACGGCAAATAATTCAACTATACATAGAACCAACTTTAGTATACTTTTCATATATAAATGAAAGAAAAGTATTTTGAACTGGTTTTATTCATAGTTGAATATATATCGTCAAGTCGTACTGATAGCATGAAATCACTTGACCCCCTCTCTCTCTCTCTCTCTCTCTCTCTCTCTCTCTCTCCATCCATACTTATTAGTTATTACTCTCAGCAAGTCTTTTTGACGGGATCTATTGTGTGCACAGAACTGATGAATGTTAACATTTTGTAGTCGACCAAAAAATGTGTGGTTATATACTGGTGCTTCAGTATACTAAGGGCCTATGCGATTGTTAATAACTTTAATATTAATGATGTTGTGTTCTTTTTTATTTCAGATTTCACAATAGTATATTATAACAACTATTAATCCTCGATCACCATGCGTTGGTCAAGAGAGGGACACTTATTGACTGTCACTACTTATTTGGAGACAAAATCATTCAAAATTGTGCAAGAAAATTTTCGCAGGAAATTTACCGTTTAACAATTATCTAAAAGAAAAACAAAAAAATTTGTTGAGTGCACAAATTTCAAGCCACAGGGTCAATAATCAACCTCAACAAGAAGGCAAAAAATCCTAAATCTGGCTGGAAGTTGACTACAAGATGTCTTGACAATGCGGATGTGGTGGGAGATTCTGTCAGAAGGAATCTGAAAAATCCCTGCGATGACGTTCCCAAGAACTTCCTCTCTCACAAGCATCGTTGCGAAGAATCTTAAAGAATCCCTGGTGTATCCATATATAATCCAGATCAAACATAAACTCACGCCAGCTGATATGAAAAAATGTCTCAGTAATAAATCATAATCAGATTAATGGATTGTATCCGTTTTGAGACACCCAGTATAACATCCTTGCTTCTCTGGCAGTGTCCATTATGACTTTTCTTGATTGGATGGTTTTAGGGATGAGTGGAAATTGGCCCTACATCTGCTCTTTTGTGGGATGTTATTTCCAGGATTTGTTCAAAACAGAACCCTGTGTAGTATCCATCCATCTTTTTTCCTGAAACATCGTTAAAGTCTAAGTGGTGCATCCATGGCCATTGCCTGTATCAATCCTCTTTTTATTTTATCAGAGAGTTCATATTTCTCTGAAGCCTATAACTGCTTAATTGTTGTCCATGCCCTTTGTAAATTTGGGTTGAAATCGCTTTCTGGGGATAAGATGTCTCATGTTTGCTTTCTTTGTTTAATGACATAAATTGAATGCCAAAGCAATTCTGCTAGAAGATTAGTAGTGGTACTATTTAACCCATAGCTTGGAGGATAAGTGGTTCATACTCTTCCCAAGGGTACTTCGTCCGAAAGCGAGTGTAATAGCGCGACTGGTGTTTGAACTCGCTTACTACGATTCCAAAAATCCAGCGCTTTAACCATTACATCACGAAGACACCGCTTTGAGATGTCTTTAACGAGTTTTATAAAATGCTTTACTAATCAAAGGGGCTTATCATTTAATGTAGAGATTGAATCCAATTGTTTAGAACACATAAACTCTGTTTTAACTGCGTTCAGGTAGAGACCAGTGCCTCTTGCTGCCTGTTCCAGGCTAAGCAACAGGTATTCGGGTTGTAGTGTATCAGCGAAAAAACATGATTTATGCATACACGTTACCTGTATCTGTTATAGTCTCTGCGGGATAGCACATGCTTATAGCCCTTTTTTTTTAGTGTGGAACACTTCTATTTCCATAAGATCCATTGATGTTCGTGGTGGGTAATATTGGCAAATTTTTAATGGAAATAGTGCAAATCCATCTCCTTCCAAGACTCCAGTGCTTGCATCAAAGCAATCAGAGTAACCATCGTGTGAGTGAACCATTGCTTTCGGGTTTTTCCAGTGTTTCAATATAGCGGTGAGAGTTTCTTTAGGGGAGACCAATGCCTTGAAGAAATCTACAAACATGTTGCCTTGAGATTTTTCCTTGTACTCTTGCAATGATTCAAAGAAAAGCCAGTATTTTAGAAGTTGTGTATCGATTTCTTAAATTCAGCTTGGATAAGATTGAGAAACATTTCATAATAAGACTTCGTAGCAATAACTGTAAGAATTGTTCCTCAGTAGTTCTTGTTTCTTTGGTCCTTATGTTTCTCTATACATTTCCTATGCGATTGTTCTTTTACTGATCTTATGCCTCAACTCATAGAACTTATTCCTCTGTAGTTCTTGGTGATTTTGTGTTGCTTTTCTTGGAGAAGGTGAGAAATTAAGCCTTTCGAACATTTCTCTATTTTCGGAAGGCACTCTCGAAATTGATATATAAATTAATAAACTACATAGTTTTGGTTTAGATGTATTCTTAACGATAAAGTTTGATGTTTTAAATTTAGTGTAGTAGATAAGTTTTATTTGTTTTTGATTTTCGACTGGTTTAATACGTCTGTTTTTAACGTTGGTTATCGTTTGTCCGTCTAATTTGTAATTATAGTGAATTCGATTCATGTAATATAGATTAATTCTGTCATTGATCTTAATGTAGGTAGTGATATTATTTTTGTGAATGTTGTGAAGATATAGTTTTATTTATTGATCGACTAGTTTATTACGGAAATTGTTAAGAAGATTGTTTTTTGTAAAATATTGCTATAAAACACTATTTAATAATAAAACACGAGAATAACACTAACCAACTTACATCTTCCTATGTAAGGACGATTCTTACAGATAATACAATAACCATATATAAAGACATATATATAAAAAACAATTACAAATCTAAGAAGCTATTGTATGTCCCCCCAAAAAAAAAACCAATAAAATTGCATTTAACTCAGACACCAAAATATTCAATACTTTAATAACTGAAAATCACTAACTCTTTTAGTAAACCTATTTCCCACCGGACGTTTAAAAAAACGCTGAAAATTATTCCAACTGACGACTTCAAAACAAAATGTTACGAATAATTGAAACAGTAAAAACTAAGACTACACTACCCCTGATGACTACCAAAAGTATGGTAGAAAGCGCTTGCGCAGAAGAATTGGTACAATTCATTAATCATCTAGATCTCCACACAAGAAAATTTACACGGAGACTTGAAAGAATAAAATTAGAAATACAAAAACTTGATAACACACACACACACACACACACACACACACACACACACACACACACACACACACACACACACATATATATATATATATATATATATATATATATATATATATATGCGAATATGTGTTTGCGTGTGTGTGGTTTTTAAAACCGAGGAAGATCAATTTATATATTGTGGCTATCGAAGCACCTCTCAAATGGTGTTGTCACAGTCATAAAATCTATTTGGAAAAGTGATCGTTCACTTGCAGCTCTCGAGGAAATATTTATGGGAACAAAAAGACTAGAATTGAGATTTGCATTTGTGTTCATATTGATTAAAAGAGATATGCATTTAAAGTCATTTCTACATTTTGTTGATTGTGCTTATATGTATCCTTGATCAATTGTTTTATTCATAAAAAATTGAATCTTTTTATTTTGTATTTTCAAATGTAGGGATAAAAAATTATTTTTATTATGCCTTTCATCTAACTTAATTTGTACACAGTAAAAAGAAAAAACGAAGAGGTTAAGAGTAATTATGCGTACATATAGGTAACGAGTTTACTATATATCTTGATTATTGTATACTGCCCGTTTGGATATGTCTTTATTTGTTTTTATTCTATCTTTTTTATATTGGTTTTATTCTATGACTTCGAAGACAAATGTGAAGAACTAAAGATACTGCTTCAAAATATCAAAATATCACCGTTGACGGTTTACCGTAAAAGAAACAACAATAACTGTTTTAAATACGTCATTAACGTGGAGAATTACTGTGTATTTATCTAGGGACCTTGAGTATTGTAATTGTTAGCGAGCTTGGATAGCAAGCCTTTACGTGTGTGTTCGAGTCTCATTGGGCGTCCCTATTATTTGTTCCTGGGTCACATTTACACGAAAAACTTAGAAAATTACTATAGTTGTTTTTTTTTTTTAAATATAATTGTAACGGTCCCTAATTAATGTAAGTCTCTAAATCTAAATTCAAAAAAAAAAACACGGGTGACATGCTTTCCGAAAAGAACAATTCACTATTTGGCCAAAAAAAAAAAAAAAAAAAAAAAAAAAAAACTATGGCCCAGTCGAGTGGGGCTTCAGAATACACTGACTGTATTTCTGCTGAGTGATAAGACTTCCACAAGGAGTATCCTGTATATGACACTAAAAAATCGGAGGGTGAGATTTCAGTAATGCTCGAACTTTGAAGAATGCAGAGTAATCCTTTTCTACCCTCGTCCCCAGGCATATACTCGCCAGAAATGCTAGCACCGGAGAGGGTCCTATCGATAAGTTAAATCAAACTAAACTTTGTACTTATGCTAAACTCAATTGTCTGGGGGTGTCCTCGTGGTGTAATGGTTAAATCGATGGACTGCGGAATCGTAGTACGCGAGTTCGTACTCCATTCGCACTATTACGTTCACTTTCGGGCAAATACCCTTGGGAAAGGTATAAACCCCCTTTATCCTCCCAGCTATGGGTTAAATAGTACCACTATTGTTCTTCTAGGAGAATGGCTTTGGCATTAAATAACCTAAAGAGATTTGATAGGCCATTAAACAATGAAAACAAACCAAACCAATCAATTGTTTGAAATAGAATTGTTTTCGCATTTAAACTGCATACTTATGCTAAACTGAATTACTTCAAATAGAACTGTCTTTAAACTTAATTGTGCGTAAACAGAAAAAAAAACTGAATTGTTATAAATAGAACTGTTTTGACATTTAAACTGTGTATTTATGCTAAACTCAGTTGTTTAAAATAAAACTGCTTATATATATAAAATGGATTCGGCATTAAATAAACTACTCTGGTTGATATGCCATAAAACGAAATCAAACCAAAAACAAGAATCTAGAAAGAAGATATGGACCAACCACCAAAATTTCACAAAAGAAAATATTTCTATCCTCCTAAAAATCTTCAGGAGGTCCACGCAAGTAAGTATTAAAAAGAAAAGCAACGAATATCCGTACACGGTGCATGTATGAAGATTATTGTTGCATCACAGCCCCAAATAGACTATGGGTGTAGCATTAACCTTTAGGTTTCAGTCTGACACCGTGGTAACATCCTCGTTACAAGAAATGACAAACAAAAAACACTATCTGCCGGCTCACTGGATACGAACGTTTACTGTTTCTGTTTTATCACAGTATTCAGCGAAAAGAGAGCGATAAATTATATGAAATGCGTCAAAGGATTTGATTGAGAGACACTAAACTGTGCGTGGCGAAAGGGACTCTGACAGACTCAGGAATTTCTTCTCCGCTGACCCGGCCGCTACCTCCCTCGGGTCCTCGTTTCTCGTCTGTTGCCTCTCTCCTTCTTCTGTTGCTTTTTCTCTGACTGTCCTCCGCCACTGTCTTGAATACCTTTCTTAGATAAACTCTTCAAATTACTTCTTAACCAGTTGTTCTATCACCCGTCACACTTAAAACTTTAATGACACATCTACGCAAAACTAGATTTATCCGTCTTGACCTTTAGAAATCGAACACTCAACTTGAACGACAAGTTTCCTTGGAAAACGATTTATTGCAAAAATAATTAACTAAAATTACAAAGCATTTACATCAAAATACTTATAAGATATATTATGTAAACTGCTATTTATTACTAAACGGTATCTATGAAAAAAACAGTGTGTACTTAAGCTCCTGTTATTTCACTTTTCTGTTTACTTGGTATTTGCATAATTCCTTTCAGTTTTAACCATTTTTCTCCCAATACACAGCAAACCCTTCTGCTACAATATGATGCAACATTTCGGTACAAATTTGCTATTTATAATTCGATTCACCATTCACATTACTCGAGCAACATATGGCTACGGCTGCGAGAGATTTGATACGAGATTATTCTTGAACAAAAAAATAACGAATTTCCTTTGGAAGACCAGTAGGCTACGGCTGTTGAATACACCGACTGTATATCTACAGAGAATTAATACCTCACCAAAGAATCTAGTAGTTATTACACAAAACCATCTGATAGTGAGGCTCTAGTCCTGGCGCTTTGAGAAATGAGTAGTCACCATTCTCCGGCCCACCTTAGTGTGATGATATCTGTTAGGGTCCCATCAATCGCTCAAATAGAACTAATCCTCTACTATTCTTTAATCTTCTTAACTCTCAGCTAAGAAATGATTAATATTAAATTGAACAATTAGTATTACATAGCAATAGTAGAAACCATTTAACAATGTGCAAATAAAACTATTCTTGTTAGAGAGCAATACTAGAAACGATTTAACTGTCTACTATTAATAAAAGATCGTACTTGAATCCATTTAACTATGCGCAAAAAAAAGAACTCTGGCTCGTATAAAAAATGTTATCGATACACTATTAATTTAAAAATCATATATGTATAAATAGTATTTGTCATTTAGAAATCCCCCAGTGTTGATATGCCTCTATATCAAATAACCGACCAACGAAATAACTAATTTTAATTTTTTATTTCTGTATGCTTAATGTAACATAAATCATATCTTGGAGCGGTCGTAGCATAACGGTTATCATTGGAAAACAATGAACTCAGTGACCCGAGTCAAATACGTACATAAGGTTGATTGCATTTTATATTGCGATAATGTCCCGGGGAAATATATAAAAACAACAATTCTCCTCTATTTCTTTGCCTGGTGATAGTTAATTATACCATGTATGACAATTTTACTCAAGTAATGCAAACGGTCCAGCGGAATTAAAATTCTGAATTAAAACTAATACTCCGCTAAAAAATTGACCTTGTGTAGCATCCTACACAAAACTGAGGGTTGGGTAATTACATATATAATATATTTTTTATATCGCATATCTTTGAGCGATAATAAAAAAAAAAAACAGCCTTTGCTTGTTAAATAGATGGAGAATAGATATTCAGGCCTTTCTTTCGAGAGGTATGACGTGTTTTCTCGAAGCTCCCTAAATCAAATTTTTCACTAACGTATTTCTTTATCTAACAGTTTTTAACGTAAATATTCATCCGATTTTTTTTTAATTTTAAACTAAATATTAAGGGAAAATATGATAATTGATAATTTCGATTTTAATTTTAATGCCTTTTTTGATGAATCTAGTATACATTTGTTGTATTTGATATATCTTAACATTCATAAAGTATAATTTTAATGCATAATTTAATATTCAATGTATAAATCTAATGTAGTTTTTTCTTTCTTTTTTCAAATAAATATCACTTAAATTTAATTCATTAATATAAATCCCCTCAGCATTATAAATTCATTAAATATGATTTTATACATCTATCATTTAATTATTTGATTTTAAATTCACACGGAAGATCTGTAAATGTTGCTTGTGTTTATTACTGTTTATTTTGGATTCAAAATGGAACTAGAACGTTTCGTTATGTCAAAATGTATTTTTGAATAAGTAGTTCACGAGTGTTATGTATATTGTATTTTTTTATGTTATCTTTCGTAATTGTACAAAGTGTGAAATGTGAAATGTGATTACGGTTAAATCAGTTAAGAAAAAATAAATTATTTTCATTTCTTTAACATTCAAAGTAATTTTAATGTATGATTTTTTAAAGAACTATATTATTTTCAAAATATATAATGATATGTTAGATTCCGTTTATTAAGGTTAAGGTTTCTTTTTTTATTGACCTCGGAATATATAGGTATTATTCTAAGGCAGGTCGCTCATAGCGCTGCGGGTAAAACGTAATACTGTACTGCCTATTTCATAGTCGGGTCAACGGTGACTAAACCGGTGGTAACCCGCCCAACTAGTTTTCTGGTGAGGAGGGAGGCGAGACACCTAGCAGGAAGAAAGTCAAAACCAGTCAAAGGCCGGAGGAAGCTTCTCGCTTAACGACCCTCTAGAACATTCTGCGAGGACGTAGAAATACTTGGGCTGGTATCCAAGTGCGTATGAAGACCACCTGAGATATCCTTGCAGTTTTGTCGAATTTGTTCGCACCTTGTCTCTATGACTCCGGTTACCGAAAATTGAACTAATTCAGTTGATTCATGGGCAACACATTAAACTGCAACCAGAGGCAAGGCTCTGGTTCGGGATTTCCAGAGTTTTGGGGAGAGAGGAGGGACACCTAAATTACGATTGCTTCCAGGTTCACTCTGTCCCAGGGGTTATAATATACGTTTCAAGAGCCAGCTATGTGTTAAATAGTTTTTAAATGCGACGAGCAGATGGAGCTCAACAGCCTTAGCAGGCAATCCATCTAGGACAGGGACAGTTCGTCATAAAACCCACGGCCAAAGGACCTCACTTTCACCATCCAAGGCCATAACAGATGAACCACAGGTGTAAAACGGTGAGGGCAGTACTGCACACACTGCATTCCACCTGAAAACATCATTGCACAGGCTGAAAGGACAAGTCCACGTCTGCGACACCACCAACACATCCAAGCCCAGTAGCAATGGGAAAGGGGCGAAACAGAAGGTGAAAAATGTCACTGGAGGCCGCACTTCCAATCCTGCAAGCAAATGGTTCATTATATTGGTCGTCTCATGTTGGCCTAAGACGACAGCATCATCCGGCAGCACCCTGAACGACAAAGCACCCCTCTTTAGGGAGAGCACGGCTTGGCCCACAAGGAGAGGGGCCTAGAAAAGGTGGCCTAAATGAATCTCGTCTCTCAACCCCAGTTGGCTTGCTGCGGTCAACGGGCATCTTCTCAAGCAATCCCAAAACATTAAAACAAGGAAGGTACGCACACACCACCAAGAGTGCAAAAGCACTGAAAGTTGCATGTTGGGACATCAGAACTATGCTTGACGAAGCTCATAGTGACTGACCTGAACATCGTTCATCTCTGATTGCATATGAACTGTCAAGGTTAAATGTCGACATTGCTGTCCAGGGTGAGGTCCGCTTCCCAGGAGAAGATAGCTCCTAAGACACCGGATACACACTCTTCTGGTCAGGGAAACCTACAACAGAGGGGCGCCTTTCAAGCGTTGGTTTCAGAGTCAGTACTTCCATCGCCTTCAAGCCGGAAAATCTACCAACTTGTCATTCCGACAGGTTGATGTCTGTGCGCCTTCCCCTGAAAAATAAGTGGTATAACCCGCTTTTCAGTGTATACACTCAAACTCTTCGAGTTGAACCTGCAGAAAAGACAAGTCCTACTCAAACTCCGCACCTGTCTCCAGAGCACCCCTGCTGACTGCAAGGTGATAATACTTGGTGATATCAGTGCTAGAGTGGGCCAAGATGCCGATTCCTGGAAAGGAGTGCTTGGCAGACACGGAGTTGGTAAGTGCAACGACAACGGGCGCTTGCTGCCATAGCTTTGCACCGAGCAGCAAATTGTCATCACCAACTCAATTTTCCAGGAAAAGACAGACTTATAACAACCTGGATGTATCCTCGGTCTAAACATTAGCACCTAATTGACCGCATCCTTGTACACAAGCGTGACTTGAAGGACGTAATTTCCACCAAAGTGATGCTCAGCGCTAAATGTCACACCGTCCATTGTCTTGTGCGCTGCAAATTTATGTTGCACTTCAAATCTAAGCCAAGAAAGGGAGGTCCCCCTAGGAAAATGTTCAATCACCAGCACAGAAGCCATGTTGCTGAAGTCACTGCTACGGTGAGCAGGGCATGTCTCCGGAATTCGAGGTGAGGCATCACCTGCCTAAGATTGCCCTGTATGGTGAAAAATCAGCAGGGGCACCAAAGAAATGTTTTGAAGACTCCCTCAAGTAATTCCTGGGTACCTGTCATATTAACCACCACCAGTGGTCGACACTTGCTACTGACCATCAGATAGGGCGTCACACCGTCCACCAGGTCGTCTCAGCCTTTGAGGACCCCCGCAGAGCCAAACTCAGGAAGAAACGCCGCAGGAGGAAGTTCCGGGGAGCCTCAGAAGCCAGGCCACACCAGACCTTTAACTGCAGTGACTACGGCCGGACTTTCCTGTCCCGCTTCGGCTGAGTCAGTCGACGTGGACAGTCTCCTTCATAAATCTTCGTTCTCGAACTCTTGCCGAGAAGGAGAAGAAGACGAAACAAGAATATTTTCAATATCTTTAACTGATTCAGTTTTAATTAAAATCAATGCACATTTCTTCATAATACATTGTAATATATCATATTTGACCTATAATATCTAAAAGGAATGTTGATATTTATGTATTTATTATTTACAGTGACTAACTATCGTGTTTGAATTTAATCGAGTTTACGTGTCTCTGCATTTCCTTTTTCTTAGAATTATTACCTGCATAAGCTTTGCATATATTTGTTTAAAATTAATATGAAACTTATATACATGCCTTCAGAAGAAAATATATACATTTCAATTTTACTAAGCTGACATTTCAATGAACGTAATTTCAAATATTATCCCGTGTTTAAAAGATTTACATTTAATTTTTGAAAGAAAGAAGTATGTTCATTTAATATATGTTGAATAATTTTGAAATATTTCTTTAATTTTAATTTTCGATATTCAATTTTTAAAAAGGTGACAAATGCAATGAATTATATCGCGATGACTTCATTTCCGTTTAATATACAGAAAAAACATGCTGTTGAGCGAAGATCTCTAATGTGTATGCAACTTTGATGTTTATTTCTTGTCAAATATTTTGTGATCTAATGGGCCTTTAAAAAGAACTCTAAAAAGATCTTTACTTCAGTCCATGAGCAAAGTTCAAATCTTACCGAGAAAAAAGTGAGATTACGCAAAAAAGAAAAGCTCAACTATACTTTATTTATCATAAATCTTCACACACACACACACACACACACACACACACACACACACACACACACACATATTTATCTATATATATTTATATATATATATATAAAGAGAGAGAGGAGAGAAAGAGAGAAGTAGAGAGATAAACAGTCTTTGCTTCGATGGAGGCATGGGCATCACAACGTGCATTACACTCGAAAAAAACGTTTTTTCACAGAGATAAAGGATGCTAAAACCCATAGACACTAGTTAACATAGATTAGGATGAGGTAGACTGATTTACTGATTCCAAAGGCAAGTCAATACGTCTTCATTAATTTCCTACCAGGATTTAGATAATTGCTTCTATTGCAAAAAGATCTAAGTTACTCCTAAGTGGGACTCAAGTAAGTAATAGCTCTTCAGTTCTGAGTAAACTTGAAGATAATGCCAAAGAGGAAGTATTCCATATCACCAAGTTCTCCAGAGGGGGTGTTCTCGTGTTGTAATGGTTAAAGTGATGGGCTACGAAATCGTAGTAAGGGAGTTCGAATTCCAATCGCACTATTATGTTCACTTTCGGGCAAATACGATTGGGAAAGGTACGAAACCCCTTATCCTCCCAGCTATGGTTTAAATAGCACCACTATTGTTCTCGGAGAATGGCTTTGGCATTAAATAACCTATAAAGGTTGATATGCCATTAAACAAAGAAATCAACCAAACCAAGACCTCCAGAAGAAAAGCTTCATCATCATAAGCAGTACTTGGTCATACGCAGGACAAATTTGCATGCTATAACTTCTGCGTATTATAAACCTCACCGACAGGCCATATATATATATATATATATATATATACGTGGTATGTGTGGAAAGTCAATGATCACGAAATAAATAAAAGAAAAAAAACAATTTTATACTAAATCTTAAGAAAAGGTGTTCAGTTTTGTCACGAAATATTATTTTTAACACGCCTACTTACTTTTATTGATTTGCCTATTTGATTAGATTACTTTCTGCTAGAAAGTGCATTCTCCAATGAGGATTTGCAAAGTTTCATAATGGTGCCTCTCCGTATACGTGCTGACTTGCTTCCGGTGAACCTCCGGACATGCGCACTGCATTCTTGAATGCCGGTAATAATAATGGCATCATTGGGAATAGGCTGAAAAGCCTGTAACTGCGTTTAAGATTACTGTTTATGTGGCCATTTTGTTTAATCCCATGAGAAACAAAGCTCCAACCTGCAATTACCCAGAGGCATGAGATGAATATTTGATGGTAATTTTTCCTATGAAACTGTTTGCTACTCTACAGTTTTGATATGATTTCTTGAAGGGATTTTTTTTTTATCTTTACATATTTTAACTTTTGTTTTTACATATTAAGCATTTTCGAATGTTTGCACCGTTGAAGTCTTCTCAAGATAATGCAAATGGCATGAATTTATTCACCCTTTGTTTGCTATATCCACTATTTTTTCATAATCGTTAGGCGGCTTGGTGATATATTTATGTATGTATATATTTATATAAATATATAGGTAGGTAGGTAGGTAGTCGTTCGTTGTGTAATGTATCATCGTAGGAAATGGAAACGATGATCTTCGTTCAATTCCTTGAAAAAGGTGTTTGTATTTCGTATAGCTTCAATAACCTTAAATGGTATCTTTCTTACTACTTCTCGTACATATATTAAAAAACTGTACGATCGACATGACTCTTTAGGCTTGGTGTGGTAACTGGTTTAAAAAGAAAATTCTGAATTTAAACCTGTTCAACCCCGCTAATCATGCTGAGGGAATATATATATATATATATATATATATATATATATATATATATATATATATATATATGTATATATAGCACGTGTATGTATCATGATTTTGAAATAGGATGGGCAGATTTGGAATGACAGATAAGCATCTAAATAAAGGAAAAAAACAAACCAAGCAATAACCATTAATTTGAAAGACACTCCTCTCAAACAGAGAACTTATTTTCAGATATCTTGACAGCGGGTGTATGTAGGTCAATTAAAGGAACTTGGATACCAGAAAACAATTTTTCATTCAATGAATTGATATGCTACGTCACCAGTTCCCCTTTTCTCTGTTCTTTTATCGCATATAAATTCGTCTTCAAAAATTCTAAGCATTTTTTAAGTAATTTTTTTTCTTCTGACGATAACATGAACCAGAAACAGCTGAAAATAAGCAAACATAATAAAACAAAAAAATATACTCCTATTGATCAGGATAATTTTGTTCAGCACACCCACATACTCACCCACACAAATATATATATATATATATATATATATATATATATATATATATATATATATATATATAAAGGTTTAAGTTGGAAATTCTTTTATGACCAATTATATGTGAGATTAAAAAGACCCTTATATATATATATTGATCTTTTATTTGTTCAAAATATGTAGGACCCAGCTGGAGAAGCAAGGATGAACTCATAAGTCAGTTTCTTCTATAAACTCCTGCACATGAGCATGCTTGTGTTGGCCGACCAACACCAACTTATTTTCATCAGCTCTATGTGGTCATAAGATATCATTTAGAAGATCTGCCGGGAGTGGAGGATGATAAGGACAAGTTTAGAGACAGAGTCAGGGAAATCCGTACGGACAGCTTGACTTCAGGATTATGATAATGATGATAATGATTATATATATTATTTTACTCCTCCGGGGTTTCTCCCACCAGCTCCAGCAGATTGCTTTCCCCGAACTTTACGTAACGGCAAGTTTCTGCAAGTATCTAGGAATCTTCTAAGTATCCAAACCGATTTTAGTCGTGCTGTGGTCTGAATGGTCACAGTTCTTTCTCTAATCTTCAATCATTCAAGACTCCTTTCCAAATTCTTGGAGTTTGCTTGATGGGCCCTAATATGATTGGTATTACTGTCAGTTTTATGTTTAACAGCATTTTCAGTTCTCTGACATAGTCCATCTTATTTAATTTTTCGCTTTCACTTTCACTTTCACTCCGTGGTCAGCTAAGACAGAAGCATTTTATATATGGGAAGTTTTTTTTTTCTTTCATCTAAATCAAATACAATCTCGTATTCTATTCAGGATTGGGAGATCCATTCACATTTAGAGATTTTATGAGCTTCATTTTTAAGAAGCAATTCTAGTTTATTCTTATGACATTTGTTAGTACGTTAATATTTCTGTTTCTTTCATAATTTCCACTGAGTCCACTTTGCCAGATTAATCGTTCATTCTTGTATAATATTTTGTACTAATTTGCAGAACTCATTCTTTTATGGATAGTTGTTTCATCTGCATCAACATTTACTCTACACGTGTTATTTTCTAATGCATTGTCTTTTTCTTATATAATCAGTCCATTTGGTCATTTCTGTGTTGTTTTTATTGAAGATTCCATTTTTCTTTTTAACATCTCTCTTTTTGTACTATACCCATATATGAATATGGGAAATGTACATAGAATGTTCATAATATAAATATATACATAGAACATAGGAATCTCGAAACACGAAAAACACTTACGTTGCGCGCAAATTCGCCTGGCCCCTGCGAGCTCCGAAAGTCGACCCTTCTCGTTCGGGGTCTAGTTCTCAACTCAACTAACTGACTTTTTCAAAATCCCCAAAATCCTCTGCACGCTTCCCGTGCGTGACGTCACCCGCACTTTTTAGCCCCGTTTCCCATCTGGGCTATTGTGACATCTCTGAGTGGCACGTCCGTTCCGCCAGCGCGCGTGAACATCTGCGTTAATGTTGCACCAAAGTAACCCGTGCACTGAGCTGAAAGGTTCTCAGTCAAACTAAAACCAAAGGCATAAAACGAAATCCCTTTGGCCATTATATTACATTTTTCAAGAATGACATGATCTGTTCATTTGCTCTGTACATAGTAGTTTTATGCATCTACATGTTTGTTTTCCCTCTCATTTTCTTCTTTCTTGAGTTTTTAATTATTACTGTTTTGTTGGTATTGCTCTAACAAGCTGTTGAGGTACGTCCCTCTTTGTTCTCATATATTCTTAGGTTTCATATATTGCTTTAACTTCGCAGATCTAAATGATACTGATTCCGATTCCTCTTTCTTGACTTGTCACATATTGTCCTGAATTATTGTGTCTTGGGTGTATCATCATGATCATGATCAAGTTCTTTGTTCTTTGGTCTGTCTGAATTCTTCCTTTGTTTCATTAAAAAAGGGTTCGAGGAATCTTAGGAATACTATGGTTCATTTATGTATTAGTTTGTTTTATGAGATTTCTGCGGCAAAGTTTGTTTCAAGAAGTGTTTTTTGTTATTATAGGTATTCCTTTCACTTCCACCTGTGTTTGTTTCTAATATTCCTAGATATACGTATCTATTTTTTTCAGCAAGAGATCAGATGTGTTTTGGATTGAGCAGTTCTGTTCCTCCCGGTGTTTCTTGTCTCTTTTTCAAATGAAAACGACGCATTATTATTATTATTATTATTATTATTATTATTATTATTATTATTATTATTATTATTATTATTATCATTATTAGATTTTTTTTTCCTTCCAGCGTTAGCTGATTGACATCAGCTAGCAGTTGAGTGACAGCAAGTCTCTTCAAGTCTACCGGATTCTTCTCAGTACTCTGGCCAGTTCCACGACTCTTCTTTCCAGGTCTTTTTCGACCGTTACAAGGGCATGAACTCAAATCGGTATCACAGTCACTTTCATGTTTTAAAGCATGTCCAGCTCTTGGAGAAGATCCATGTATTTGTCAATCTTTTAGCTTTCTTTTTTTTTCACTCAGTGGTTTCCTGGATCTGTAAAATCCTCTCAAAAGCTGGATATATTCTTCTCGTTAATTAATACAAACACAAGTCTTCTGGTAACGAATAACTGCTCAGTGTGTATCTCAAAATCATATTGATATGTATTGGTCATTTTTAAAAAGACTGACGCTGGATTGGGTATGGTCACTTTCCAGTCGATCGCTTTTCCTACCCAGTCGGGCATAGATTTGCATTTCGTTCGTGCTAGAGTGCTGTATCAGTTTATTTTTTCGGTAACCATTACGTGTCTGTCTCCATGTGACCTACACTTGCAATTCTTCTCTCTATTATTAGTATTATTATTTTTATTAATATTATTATTTACACCTTTAGAGTTTTTCATATCAGTGTTAGCTGGAGGTTTTTCACTGAGGTTTGACTGACAGCAAGTTTCCTCAAGTCTCCAGGATTCGTCTCAAGATTCTGGCTGTTCTTAGCAATGCTGTCGTTTGAATAGTCTCTACCCCTCCGCCAAATTCCAAGTCCTCCAGGCCTTTTGATAATCCTTTAGTTATTTTGCCTAACGCACCACTCACAGTGAGCACAATAGTTACTTTCATGTTCCACAGCTTTTTCAATTCTCTATCAAGGTCGAGGTACTTATCCTTCTTTTGACTTCCCTGAAAAGAATGGGTGATAGTGCATCTCATTGGAAATGGGTAATCTATGTTTTCTGTTAAAGAGAAGCTTTTCCTGAAAATTATTTTCAGATTATTAGTAAATTGATTCTTCATTTAAAGCACAATATAAAGCAGACATTCTTGTAAATGAAAATTGTAGTAGAATAAAATTACTAACCTATCTGCAAGGCTTTTTGGAAACATATGACTTCCTAATTCTATTCCTTATAACAAATGCTCGCTAGAATTATTTCTAATTTTACAAGCATTTACTACAAATCCCCTCCTCTATATCACGGTCGGCAGGGGGTGGGATGGAACTACTTTCTAACTGATTTCGTGCTACCTTTCTTTTAGGTTTCGTCATAGCACGTGTTCGCGTATTATCATTATTATTATTTACTCTTTTAGAGTTTTTCATATCAGTGTTAGCTGATTGTTTCTCACGAGTTTGAGTGACAGAAAGTCTCCTCAAGTCTCCAGGATTCGTCTCAGGATTCTGGCCGTTCTTAGCAATGCTGTCGTTTGGATAGTATCTACCCGTCCGCCAACTTCCAAGTCTTCCAGGACCTTTAATAATCCTTTAGTTATTTTGCCTGAGGCACCAATCCCAATGAGCACAATCGTTACTTTCATGTTCCACAGCTTTTTTAATTCTCTAGCAAGGTCGAGGTACTTATCCTTCTTTTCACTTTCCTTCAGCTTTATTCTGTGGACCGCCGGCACAGCAAAGTCTACAATTTTGCAGATTCTCTTTTTTTTTTTTTGTTGATTATTATGAGGTCTGGTCTTCTGGCCAGGATTAGGTGATCCGTTTGTATATTAAAGTCTCATAGGATTTTATGCGAGTCATTTTGTAGGACAGGTGCTGGGTTGTGCATATACCATTTGTTTGTATGGTCAAAGTGAAATTTCCTGCATATTTCCCAGTGGACCACCTTGCAAACCCAGTCGTGCCTCGTCTTAAACTCTTTCTGTGCTAATTTGCTGCTTTCGCTTATTATGTGATTGATCGTTTTGTCTCTGTCACCGCATAGCCTACATTTATTGTTTTGTTGCGGCTTATCTATCTTTGCTTTGATATGATTGGTTCTTCTTCTTCTTCTTCTTCTTCTTCTTCTTCTTCTTCTTATTATTATTATTATTATTATTATTATTATTATACTCCGTTGAGAGTCTTTAACACGGGCGTTCGCTGATGGATGTCCATTAGATGTTGAATGACAGTAAGTCTCCACAAGTCTCCCTGTCTTGTCTCTGTATTCTTGCCGATTTCAATAAAGCGGTAGTTTCTCTGTTTTCTACATGTGATCTCATTTCTAAATCCTCCAGTCTCTTTTCCAATCCTTTGGTGACTCAACCGATTGCATCGATTACAAATGGTATCATTTTCACTTTCATGTTCCACGGTTTTTTTCTGTTCCCAAGTAAGGTTCAGGTACTTATGTCATTTTTGCTTTCTTTCAATTTTACACTATGAGTGGATGGGATGGAAAAGACAACAATTCGGCTGCTTCTGGGTTTTTTTGCTGACAATCTATAGGTGTGGTCGTCTGGCCGAGATTAGATAATCGGTTTGTATCTCAAAATCCCTGTGGAGTTTGTGCTTCTCATTCTCCTGGATTGATTCTGGGTTGTGCATATACCATTTGTTCGTATGCTCAAATTTATATTTCTTGCACAATTACCAGCGGATCACCTTCCCCAACCAGTTGTGTCAAGTCTTATACTCTCTTTGTGTTAATTAACTGTATTGGTTTATTATGTGATTGATCGTTTAGTCTCTATCTATGACCTAAAATTGTTATTTTGTTGTTTTTTATCATTATTACTGCTTTGATATTATCGGACTTTATGGCGTTGTTTTGTGCTTCTATTAGAAGACATTCAGTTTCTGTCTCATGATTTCCCTGTGATAGTCATGTCCATGTTTCATTGTATGAGATTTCGTCTGTTTACAGGTCTAAACTGACACTAGAGAGAGCCTGCTAGTGCCAAATCTATGGGTCAAATAAGAGTGTTAAACCATTATCCGCATTAATCAGGTTGGTTGGTTGTTTAGGTTTTATGTTATATCAAACTTTGAAGGTAATTTAACGCCAAATCCATTTTATGCAAATAATCAGTTCTATTTCAAACAATTCAGTTTAACATGAGCACACAATGTAATTGTCAAAATCATTTCAATTTCAAGCTATTCAGTTTAGTCAAACAGTTTAATTCAAACAATTTAGTTTTGCATAAGTATGCAGTTAGTTCTATTTAACCCATAGATATGCCCCTATCAGGTGGTACCATCCCGCCCCAGGGTGGAACTGAGAGGAATGGCAATGAAGGGGTGCTCCATCATCACTGGAACTTCACAATCAGATTGCTTAGTGGCATATACAGGACACTTGTTGGTGGGGGTCTTACCCCTCTGCAGAGGTGCACTTGGTATATTCTACAACCAAAGCCGACTGGGCAAGCCTTAAACAAGAACGCATCACTCTGAAGAAGCAGCTACACTAAAAATGTTATTATGAAGGTAAAATGATCATGATTTCTAAAGGCATAAATTAAACCACAATAGGATAGCATACCCTTAAAACCAATCAACCAATCAATCATAAGATAAGAATGCTTGATATAACACATTTATATGCAAAAACTCCTTAGAAAAAATTAAAACAAAAATATAAGTGAGTAATCGCCGTGTTGTTGTGGCTAACGTAATTGATTTTGAGTTCGAAGTCAGTGAGGTCGAAACCCAGCCCCGTTATTACATTTAGTTACGGACTTATAAGTTTAAGAAAAGTATAAACCTTCTTATCCAACCAGTTGTGGTTTAAATAACGCCACTACTTTTCTTCTAAAAGAGCAACTTTGGCATTAAATCACCCCTCAAAGGTCGATGTGCCATTAAACAAAAAATAACTTAAATAAAACCACAACCTTTCTTCTACAAAGACGACTTTGGCATTAAATAGCCCCTCAAAGATCGATGTGCCATTAAAGAAAGAAAACTTAAATAAAACCACTACTGTTCTTCTAAAAGGACGACTTTGGCATTAAATAACCCTCGAAGGTCGATGTGCTATTAAACAAAGAAAACATAAATAAAACCATTACTTTTCATCTAAAAGGACGACTTTAGCATTAAATAACCCCTCAAAGGTCGATGTGCCATTAAACAAAGAAAACATAAACAACACTACTACTTTTCTTCCAAAAGGACGACTTTGGCATCAAATAACCCTCAAAGGTCGATGGACCAATAAACAAAGAAACCTAAGATAATACCAATTCTGCTCTTCTACGAGCATTCTTTGTCATTGAATATTTCACTATAATTGGTATAGAGTAAACAAAGAAACCAAACCGAATCAAACCACAATTAAATACGAGCGTACAATAAAACAATTCTTTAACCTCTTGGCAGAAAATAAATCTTGGCACGTTAACATACCGTTAAAATCAATCAGTCAATCAAAAGTTTTACATATTTATAGGTTAACATTTTTTTTTTACAAAATATATTATGAAAATATCTTTTTCAAAACTTAATTTCACATTTCTAACATCACTATCGATTTCTTTCCTCTTCGAAACGTTGATACCCTGACAATTATTGCAACGCAGCAGGCACCTTTTCAAAGCCATCGTCATTTTTCTCTTTGGAATGACCTCAAGATTTTAGAATCAGCGTCACTGAATATGTGCCTCAAATTGAAACGCCGGTACTACTTTTATTGTGTCGACGTAAACAAACATCTCAATTCACCAGCTCAAACTTTAGAAATGTATCTATTGTATAAATGCGTGTAATCTAGAACGTGTCGCTCAGTACTTTCATATGTATCTTATTAGACAACGGAATATAATACTCAATACCATACGAGAAATAGAGAAAGAGAATCGAACTACAGATTCTATTTCGAAGCAAAATAAGAAACAGCAATTACCTACGAGGGAGACACTGAGACAGAAAACTTCCCATCATCTACTACGATTGCGCCTCTTATCGAGATATTATCAAAATGATGGTGTATCGCGATACGTATTGCTAAAGTGAGATCATCCTGAAATTCAACTTGTTTTGGCGTCTATAGAAAACTATACCATTTTGAAGAAGCTTGTTCAGATAGATGACAAGATATTGGATATTTCACCAGCAGTCTCTGTTATTTCAAGTAGTCCTATTGCTATACTGCATCAGTTTTTATCAACGACAATTAACAATATGGAACGAATTTAGTTCCTTCTTTATGAGATAAAAAAAAAAACCCTCAAACATCTCAATATAAATTGATTTTTTAGTTGTATAACCTAGTAAAAACAGTAATTAATTTGGTGTTGACTAATATCCTAATTGGGAAGAGAAAACAAAGAACACAACTTGATTTTAAACGTTTGAACATTCGTTGATTTTTTTCTCTCAGTCGGTTCCTTTATGATGTGGAACAAATACCACGTGAAGCCCGTGGTGTTTGTCTTGCATTTGTTCCTGCTTTTTTTTTTCTTTTGGGAACAGTCTCTTCTCGTATCTCTGATCTGTTCCAAGTTCTGATTTTATCTGAATGTCAATCCCTATGTTATGTACCCAAGCCGCCCGAAAAAAAAAAAAAAAAAACAGAAACCGAATCTTGTACTTTATATATATATATATATATATATATATATATATATATAATGGCTTTCACAGAAAACCACAACCCTTCTTTAGCCATCGATGGATTAATTTCGTCTAACGAGCCCCTATCACCACTTAGATTATGCTTTTGGCAAGTACATCCAGGGGTAGGAGATTAACCTTCTTACATTAAGCGCACTGAATGAAATATTAAACTCTTTCCCCTCAACATTATTCTGGGGTCTGTTTGCTTTTCATTTTGCCCTAATTGGCTGAGGACAGTCATGAAACGATTACGATATCATCTTCTCTAATTAGGCATACACTTTGACTCTTTCACCTATGTTCACAAACCGAGCTAACAAGGTAAACAAATTAAAACCAGCTGTATTTTGTTTTAAATTGAACGTGAGTTGCATTCTGTTCATACTCGAGGGTTTCTTCTCAATTATTTATAATGAAAGTATGAATAAATCAATTTTTTAATATCTATCTCAACATATCCTTAAATGTTTTGTTTATTTATTAATTACTTTACTTCCTTGTTTTTTCCTGTACCTTTTTACAATATACCGATGTTTATTTATTTCGCCATAAAATGTGTATGCCATCTGAAGATGCAATACATCATTACTCATCGAAATAAATTTATAATGGCACTGTCCACTTAACATTCTTTCATTCACCTCGTATATATATATATATATATATATATATATATATATATATATATATATATATATATATGAGGTGCATACGATAAGTTTCAAGACTTTTTTCGAATGGGCACATTTATTGATAGTACACGCATGAAACTCTAGTCCCCTTCCAAGTAATCTCCTCCAGCTACAATGCACTTGTTGTACCGTTCCAACAACTTCTGGAAGGTCCCATGGAAGTCCTCCTCTGTGATCCTGTCAATGACCTTCGTCACAGCTTGTTTCATCTCCTCAATTGTTTCATAACGAAAGCTTCTGAGCTTAGGGAATAACCAAAAGTCACAGGGAGCAAGGTCTGGACTATTGGGACGGTGAGGAACTGTTTTGATGCCCATCTTGGTCAAATTGTCTGTGACAAGGATGGAGTTGTGGACTGGTGCATTGTCCAAGTGGAAATGCCACTGACCCAATTTGAAAAGTGCTGGCCTCGACGGGATCTCTTCCTGAACTCCCTTAAAACCCCAACATAGTAACCCTAACCTAAATCCTAACCATTTGGCCGATAAACTCTGATGCCTTACTCCTCCCACATCTCTCACCATCCCTCACAGACTACCTGCCTTCCTTGAAGCTTTTATGCCACTCGAAAACTGATGCTCGATTCATGCAAGATGCTCCAAAATCAGTTTGAAGCATTCCATACTATTCTGCGGCATTTTTCCTAAGTTTAAAATATAATTTTATTGAATGTCGTTCTTCTAAGGTGTCAGATTGCATTGTTGAAATTCACCAGCTGTGACAGTCAGGCTTTAGTAGGGTGTATTCCAATTCCTGCTGTAGCTGTTCCTTTGGACCTGAAATCATAAAAATTGGTTAGTCAACTCATAAGATGTATAGTAATAACATACTGAATTTTCAAGAGTGTACGAAAAAGTCTGGAAATTGGACTTATCGATAAGTTCAGAGAGTCATATCCTTACACTAAACTACTATTTGTTGTTGTCGGTCATAATTTAGGGATATATTTCTGAACATCAAAACTATAATCCCCAACATCTTTAATCGAGTAAAAATGTTAAGACAGGTTCGTGTATTTTCAGTCATGCTAATTGATACAAATGGTATTATAGAATTTTTTTTTTTACAATCTGTTCACTGTTGTAAGAATTAGTTTTACTTGTGGAAACGTGTTATGAGGAGGGTGCAGAAAATTATCGATGAACAAATGATTAAAACTACATACCTGAAACAATTATCATTCTAGTTGGCAGTTGGTAACATTTTGTACATGACTGAATCATGTTTTTGAAAAGCAGCAATGTTATAACAAAAAAGTGTTCGACATATTCAAAAAGTTATTAACGTCCGATTTCTCTAACATGTGTCATGTCTAAGGAGTTTTAGAAAATTGTGAAGGAAGTAAATTTTATTTAAGAAAATATAAATTGTATTATTTCTAATAACATACCAAATCCAGTTTATATGTACATGCGTATTTGTGCGAATAGTGTTGAAAATTTCATTTTTAAACGAGTTAGACCTGATTTTTTTTACTCATAAATGATTTCGATTATTACTAAAACTAATACTTCTATTTGATATAAATCATTTGGATCGCTTGTTGGAAAAGCTGTTTTAAAAGAGTCGCAGCTCAATTGTTTGAACGCAGTTATATGGTTTCCGGTATTGTGGCTCAAACCTAATGATTTTATTAGATATTAATCATTTGTTTACACACAGTTAAATTGTTTCCATTATTGCTGACCGTAAAATATCTAAATGACTTAAATCATTGCTATCTTATTCCAATAACTTTATGCTTGCACACAGTTAAAATGAGTTCAAATATTGTTACAAAATACGATTAATTATATTTGGTATTAATCATTTCTCTTCACACAGTTGAATGGAATACTTTCAAGTATTGCAATTTAACATCATTTTTTATATTAACCTAGTATTCCAATCTTAAACGAAATTTTTTTACAAAGCTGTATTATTTCAAATTATGATTGATCAATTCTATTTGACCTATCGTCATCATCATCATGCCATGCCACCAGGACGCATATCTCTGGCCCTTTCTCGCCACTCTTCTCTATTTTCCATTGCTTCCGGTAGGACTTCAAGGTTACATCTTCTATCGGTACAGAACTGTTTTATGTAGGTTCTAGCTGGTCGCCCTGCCTTTGCTCGTCCATGTGAAGGGGTCCACAGAAGTACGTCACGTATGAGTCCTTCACTACTTCTCCAGAAGTGCCCTGCATGTCTGGTTCGTCTACCTTGGATAGTTTTCGTGATAGGTGGTAGGTCGCCGTACATCTGCTGCTTTGTGGGTTGCTGCTTCTGGGAATTGTTCAATATATCTCACAGTATTCTTGTGTAGTTGCTGTCAAGCTTTTTCTCCAAACGTTTAATTAGCGTCCAAGTAGTGAATCCATACAGCAGTATCGACTCAACTGCTGGTTAGAAAAAAGTGTATTTCATTTTATCAGTCAGGTCTGACTTCCATATAACTGATAGCCTATTGACAGCTGTTCATGCCTTTGCTAGGTAGGTGAATTTGTCTACAAGTTTCAGCGAGCTACCGTTTAATGGGGAGATGTCGCCTTTTTGTTTAACGCACATGCATTCCGTCTTGTGTGCATTGGCATGAAGGCATATGCCTGCAGCTGCACATTCTTGACTATGTAGCAAGGTTTCGGCTTGGATGCATGCATTTACCAGAAGCGCTGTGTCATCATCGTGGTGCGCGTCCGTAATTGTTTGTGCGGGGTACCTTCCGCCTCTTTACTCTGTTAGCTTGAAACCGTTTTCTTTTATTTTATCTATAGATTCTCTAAGCACGCAGTCTATACAGATGATAAAGAGGAATCGGGCTAATGTGTCTCCTTGCAGCACACCTGATACAATGTCGAAGTAGTCTGTGTCTACATTCGGGGAACGGACTTTTACTTTTGTGTTTCTATATTGCATCATTATGGCCTTGGCGGTTTCTTTGGGCACTCCGTAGCCTAGTAGTATTTGTTCCATCTTTTCTCTGTGTATGGAGTAAAAGGTCTTGATGAAGTCGACAGATAATATTGTTGCCTCTAGTTTTTTTGCCCGTACACCTTCCTGAATTCGACGGATAGTCAAAATTTGTGACGTCGTTGATCTCTTCCTCCGAAAGCAATGGTACCAGGTACGTCGTATCAGTCCGTATAAGATTGCACAAGGGAGAAATGATGACGAAGGGGTATTTCGAAGTCGATGAACTCTAAAACTGGATATATATATATATATATATATATATATATATATATCCCAAATAAATATAACTATGTGTTTGGTGCGTTTTACAAACATACATACTTACATGTATATATATATATATATATATATATATATATATATATATATATATATATTTCTATCTACATTATGAATAATATATTAAAAATATACTCTTTGCTTTAAAGCAGTTTAATGAATTTTTAGTTCTCAAAAAAGTTAAGAAATATTTCTGTTTTCGTCTTGTTTTTACGATCAGTAATAAATTAAAAAAAAACAAAAAAACATCTCCCCACCACCCTAAAAAAAAACATTAGATTGAAATTTCACCAAAGAAATCTCTTAGATATTGAGTTATGTCAGGTCTCGAGAGGAACTGTAGACTTGCACTTTTGTTTCACTTACGTGTAAAGTACAGTAAAACGTTCCACCTATCGATTAATTCTTGATAATTTATTTATATCATTTACTCAGTAAAAACTAAATGCTACATTATGTACTTTCGTTATTATTAGCATAATACAATATATGTACGATTTTACTGCTCGAAAACATCCTTTTCTAAGTTACAAGATGACAAAAATACCCCAATATATATATATATATATATATATATATATATATATATATATATATATATATATTTGATAATTGAAGAGGATGATTAAAAAAAAAACTTTGATGTACACATTTATAAAAGTTATTTCTTTAAAATTGAGGAAAAAGTTTACTGAAAAACAAAAGTACTAACTCTTTTTACGTCAGCGAAGATAATATTTGCAACAACGTTGATATGTTTTGATTAAATCGTTAAGATTCACGAAATTAAGCATAGCAGTAATAGTTAGCCAAAAATGAAGAGTATATATTATGTGTGAAAAAAAATTGAGAGAAGATGAATATATGCGTCAACATATATCGTATTAATCAAACCCTCCACTCAGGCAGGATATGATACAAGGTCAATTTTTAAACGGAGTTTAACAGGTTTGAATTCAGAGTTTTCCTTCCCCTAGACTAGTTGTCTCACCAAGGCTGAAGAACCTCGTCTGCCCTACTATTTACCCATAGCAGGGGGGAGAATAATTGGATTCATACCTTTCCCAAGGGTATTAGTGCTATGTGAAATGCTATCAGTCTCGTCCAGGATTTGAACTCGTTACAGCTGTTACTCTATTTGCAGGGGATAGATGAATATTTTTAATGCAATAAAAATGTAAACCAACATTCATTCAGTTTAAGAAAAATTAAGCCAACTTGAAATCAAATGCATTTAGGATACAAAGAAATAAATCCAAAACTTCTTTCGAGAAAGGAAAAAATTGCGTTCTTACTGTTAGTTGAAAAAGTAATAATTCGATTTATAATAAAGAAATATTCATTAATTCGCTTACCTATTTTGTTCTCGTCAAAATTCGATAAAAATGTTGATTTCTATGTTATTTCTTTGGGTTTTATGGCATATCAAAATGTGTAGGTTATTTCATGCCAAATCCATTTTTATACAAATAAACTTTTCTATTTCAGACAATTCAGTTGAGCATAAGTACGGAGTTTCATTGTCAAAAACTTTTCTATTTCAAGCTATTCAGCTTATTCAAATATTTTTATTTCAAACAATTTAGTTTAGTATAAATATATATATATTTTTTGTTTACACAGTTACAAGTCCAAAACTGTTACATTTCTAATTTAGCATAATTACTCAGTTTAGTTCTATTTGACCCATAGAGAGGGTCCTATTTGGTGCTACCACTCCGAGTCAGAGTGGACCAGCGAGCGTTAGCAATGAAGAGATAATCCTCATTCCCAAAAGCTCCAGCTTTACTGGAGTCTAACCATCAGATTGTTTAGTGTTATAATTGGATTCATACTTTTCCCAAGGGTATTAGTGCTATTGAAATGCAAGCAGTCTCGTCCAGGATTTGAACTCGTGTTGCCGTGTCACTTTCCTTCGACGATAACCATTACACCACCATTTTTTTATTGTTAAATGATCCGAGCCTTTCATCAGGTATTTCGTGTAGATGAGGTTAGAATATAATTTTGAAACTTGGTATCACCAAATGAGAGGTGATGACCTCGAAATCATTTGCTAGTTTGGCTGAGATTGCATGATACCAGTCACATGATCAAGTGATTCTAGAAATATGAAAAAAAAAGCTTTATTTAATCAGCATAAAAATCTTCAAAGCGTTGTAGTCAAGCTTCTCATCTCTGCCTTCCGACAATTAAAGTCATAAAATATAAGTCGTCGACTGATAAATTTTTGAATATGTTGACTTATGAGATTAAGCTGACGACATAAGATCACAAAATAGCGTGAATCGTAAGAAAAAGGGAGTATTTCACCCAATGATGTATTGCTTTCCTTTCTTACTCTCTTGACTCTTCTTGCATCTCTTAATAAACGGATGTGTTTTGTTAGAATATCTACATCGTGTTTGTATTACATTGTGGACTTACATGTTGAGATGTTTCATCAACATTTCTTTGTTTCCTTTTGTCTGTTGATGTTATTTTCGAAATGTACGCAAACAGTTGGCTTGATTATGTTTCTTTCTTTAATGACATATAAAACATTGTCAATAAATAAATGCAAAAGCCATCGTTGTGGAAGAACAGTAGTGAACGTTTTTAACCCATAGCTGGAAGGATAAAAAAGTGGCTCTCCTTCCTAAGAGATTGTTTCGAAAGTCAACTTAATGGCGTTAATGAAGTCTGAACTTATTACTATAATGTTGCAGTACACATTGCCACAAGGACCTTTTTACTTTTAGATTTAATAATCATTTGTAAAGATTAATTTCCTGTAAAAGAACACACAACCCTAATCCCACATTCAAAACGCATTTTTTAAATACAAGAAATCTCAGAATTTTGTAGTAATATATAATTCGATAAGAGAATATGATCCATCAAAAACAGCATGCTAACCATTTTTCTAGAATATTAATTTTATTGTAAACCAAAATACAATAGTATTTTATTATTCCTAGCGCAAAAATGTCACAATTAAAAGCAATATTATTAGGTATTACTAGGTTTTATGATTCCTTACCTTCTTGCAGTATTTAAAGATGGGAGAACAAGAAAACTGATGGCGATACCTATGGCCTTACTTACCCGATATGACGTTGACAAACTAAATGTGTCGCGAAAAGAAGGAAGAGGAGGACATGTCAGCATTGAAGTCAGCGTTGAAGCATCGATACAACAACTTGGATATTACATAGGAAAGCACGGTGGAAGACTGATTACAGCTACCTGAAACACAACTGACAATGAGTTTCCACAGAACGGAAACAACCAGAAAACAAAAATAGAAGGCAAACAAATCAATGGACTTTTTAAGCGACCGACATGCAACATCTCTCACTAGAAAACATGGACGTGGCTAAAATCTTGAAATACACACTGTATCTCTTCTAAAAGCAGGTCAAATCAAGGCTGTACGGACCAGTAATACCAAAGCAAGAATAGATGAGGTGTAACAAAACAGCAGATGTAGATTATTTGGTGATAGAAATGAAATGATTTATCCAATAATTACGGAATTCAGTAATCCCTCAAGAAAGAATAAACGATTACACATGACTGTGTGTGGAAATTAAAATTTCATCATATGAACAAACACTATATGCACAACGCGGAATTCGTCCTGAAGAATAAGATGCACAAACTCTTTCGGGATTTTGAGAAAAAACGGATACTTTAATCTAGGCCAGACGACCAGACATAGTAATAATCAAAAAAAAAAAAAATTGTCGAATTGTAAACGTTGCCGTCCCGGCTGACCACTGAGTAAAACTGAAAGCGAACAAAAACAAAGATAAGTATCTTAACCTTGCAAGGGAATTGGTAAAACTGTGGAACATGAAAGTGACGGTAATACCAATTTTAATTGAAGTTCTTGGTACAGTTACCGAAAGGATTGCTTCAAGGACTGGAGCAATTGGTTATAAGAGGAGTTGAGACTATCTAAACTATAGCATTATTGAGATCGGCCAGAATACTGCTAAGAATTCTAGAGACTTGAAGAAACTTGCTATCACTCAAACTCCAGTGAGAAACCATCAGCAAACACTGGTGTGAAAAACTCGAAAAACAGCAAATGATAATAAGGAAAAAAATTATATGACCATTTTATATTCACAATAGTCGCAAGAGTAGGCTATGTGGAGATAGCAATGTAACAATTAATTAAAAAAATATGGGAAAACAGTGAACGAGCAGGACTGACTAAGTTGCAGTGAAGCAACTGTGCAAGAACCTGTCAGGGAACTGTGCAAGAACCTGAAATGCAACCATACTATCCATATTTACCAATCCCTCCGCTCAGGCAGGAAATGGCACAAGGTCAATTTTTAAGCGGGGTTTAACAGGTTTGAATTCAGAGTTTTCCTTCTCCTAGACTAGTTGCCTCACCAAGGCTGAAGAACCTAGTCTGCCCTACTATTTACCCATAGCTGGAAGGAGAATTATTTGATTCATACCTTTCCCAAGGGTATTAGTGCTATGTGAAATGCAATCAGTGTCGTCGAGGATTTGAACTCATGTCGCCGTGTCCAATTCCCACGACGATAACCATTACACCACAGGCACCTCACCTCACATACTATCACCTCATAGAAGCTTTCCTTGAAAACGAATGCTTAAAATTATATCTTATTTTGTGATACAAACGTATTATCTAATGAAGGGTAGAGGACTAAATCTTGAATTAATTAAAAATATTAAAAAGAAACTTGTCACTTAGTTGATTTGACCGATTGGAAGTAAGAGAAGGAATGAACATCAAAAAATGCCTCTTTGCCAAATAGCTGAAAAGATGTGGAACATGAAAGTGACAGTGATACCAATTGTAGTTGGGGGTTGAGAAAATCCGTAAGAATTTAGAAAGCAAACTCGAAGAACAAGAGATTAGAGAAAGAATTAAAGCTATTCATTTCACAGAACCACCAGAATATTAGAAGAGATCTGGCGACTTCATAGGAGTTATTATCACTCAAATGGTCTTTTACACCAATTCTAAAGGATAGTTTTAGAAAGAGAATTGAAGCCATCCAGTTCACAGCACTATTAAAATAATAACAATCCTTAGAAGAGTGGCTTGCTGTCACTTGGAATCTAGAGAAAAAAACTATCCATTAGAATTGGTGTGAAAGACTCCCTAGGAGTGAAATAATAAAACCCTATTAGTGAGTTTAGTATTCAATACAGAAGAATTATGCTCATAGTTCTACTTTTAAAATATATATTATCACAGAAGACATTGTGTCGCTGTACTTAAAGAATAAATGTCTACCCACTTAACAATCATTTCCGCACCCCCACATTGATGTCTGATCGCAAACAGCGAATATTGTGTGTTATTGATCGTTGATTTTGGCAAACATAGGTAAACCAAAACATTGAATTAATATTTGAATCTTGGAAGGCCGTAGATGTGTCGGAGTATCTCTGAAAGATTAATGAAGTTTACCGCGTTCACACATGTTCACAGTGAAAGTGATAATGCAAGGCTCTTTAGCAATGATCATTGTGACTAAATTATTAATAGGTTTTTTCAGTTACCAGTGTTTAGCTTTAACTTCCATAAACAACAGAAGGTGATGTTCCCATAAAATATGAGTAAATCACTTTTCAAGGGAGCAAAATCTGTAATTGCTTAATAACAATAACAATACAGCCACAAGAACATCAAGAAATAATTATATGTATCTATATAATCAGGAATACATCCTTGAATATGTTTGAAATGTAGTTGTTATTTTTCCAAAACTATCCTAAAACCGTTTATATATATATATATATATATATATATATATATATATATACACACACACAAACACACACACACACACACACACACATATATATATATATATATATATATATATATATATATATAGTAAATATCTAAGACTATGTGTATGGAATATACTTAAATAGAATGTAAGAGGTTTTTCAGAAAATTCTGTGAGAGTACTCTCTGTATGGCATTTGTTATATATCTCTCAGGATATATATATATACACACACATATATATATATATATATACATATATATATATATATATATATATATATATATGCATGCGTTCGTGCGTGTGCGTGTGTGTGTGTGTGTGTGTGTGTGTGTGTGTGTGTGTGTGTGTGTGTGTGTGTGTGTGTGTTCACCTCCTATATATAATTGAATATTTTTTAATTTTTTTTTTACGGATTAATAGACAATGATTTTTTTCCAGTTATATTTGTATTGAATACAAAATGTTTATTCTTTTTCTCGCCGATACAGTGCAATTGCTAAACGAGAATTTAAGATGCCAATGTAAGTAGGGAATAAAGAGCCAATTAATCTTTAAGCTGAAATCTATGAAATTTGTTGTTAAAGACACTTCAAAGGAGAAATATATGTGATTTTTATGTTCAAATATTCTAATTGTACTTGCAAATCAATGTCGGAGAGCAAAGATAGATATAACCCTGTCTTAGTGTCACCTTTTTCTAATCAATTTAAATTTCGGAAAAACTGGGTGAAGCCAATTAATTTGAAAACTGTGGGAAAGATGACTGTATTTTGCTGTGTATGTTTTGTTAGATGATTCCTTATACTGACAGCTCAATCGGTTGGGACTGTAGAATACATCGACTGCATATCTGCAGAGGGGCAATACTCCCCAAAAGAGTATCATGGATATGGAACTAAACAATCTGATGGGAAGGATCCGGTCTAGGAGTTTAAGAAAAGTTGTGAACCATTTCAATTACCATCACTCCCATCCCCACTCAAACTCAAATTGATAATACATGTTAGGGTTGCATTTATGCGTAAGAACTCTTAAATCATTTACAATACTTAAAATCATTTAACAGTGTGCAAACAAATGATTCAATTTTTAATGCTTGATAATAATTCTTGAAACTGTTTAACTATTTGTAAGTGAACAAGCTCTGGCTCTTTCAAAAATTATTTTACATACAAACAATTTGTTTCCGCACACACAACACACACACACAAACTTATACATGTAAATATATCATATTTACCCGACGCCTTCTCTTAGGCATGGTATGAAACAGGGTCAATTTTTGAACGGAGTTTAACAGGTTTTAATTAACAGTTTTCCTTCTCCTAGACTAGTTGCCTCATCAAGGCTGAAGCATCCACTCTGCTCGATTATTTGCCAATAGCTGTAAGAAGAATGTATATATATATATATATATATATATATATATATATATATATATATATTTGTGTGTGTGTGTAAAAAGAAGGATATATATATATATATATATACATATATATATATATATATATATATATATATATATATATATAGTTAAAAAAAACTCAACAAACCGTCAGATGAGTATTATACCTTCATTTTAGCTGGCTACTCCATAAAATAAACCAACCTCTTCAGATAGTTATTAGTCTCTGGAAAGAAAAAGTTTCTAAAAAAATTCTTTCAATATATTCTTACTAGTTAAAAAAAAAAAAAAAAAAGGAAAAAAAAACATTAGTAATCGGAAAATCAATAGAAAAAGTGATAGACATAAAAATAGTAGGACAAAAATAAGGGCATGAATATTACTGAGGATATTATTTGTAATAATAATAATAATAATGAGGAAAATTGTTGACTTTGCTGTCCCGGAAGACCAAACATATAAAACTGTAAGAATGTAAAAGGAAGGATAAGTACTTTGACCTTGCCAGCGAACTGAATTGAAAAAACAACAACAAACAAACAAAAAATGGAGCACGCAGGTGACAATTATACCGATTGTAATTGGAGTGTCGGAACAGTAAGTACAGGATTACTGAAGAGACTGGAGGACTTGAAGGTTGCCGGACGAGTGGAGACCATCAAAACTACTACATTGTTGAGAACGGCCAGAATACTGAGAAGGGTCCTGGAGACTTGAGGAGACTTGCACTCACTCAAACTCAAGTGAAAGACTATCTGCTAACGCTGATGTGAAAAATTCCAATAAGTAATTAATAATAATAATGATGATAATAATAATGCCCAACCCAGCACCTGTCCGAGAAAATGCCACGCATAAACTTCTATGGGACTTTAACATCCAAACGGATCACCTAATCCCGACCAGAAGACCAGACTTAATAATAATCAAAAAAAAAAAAAAAGAGAACCTGCAAAGTAGTAGACTTTGCTGTCCCGGCTGACTACATAATTAAACTGAAAGAATGTGAAAAGAAGGATAAGTACCTCGACCTTGCTAGGGAATTGAAAAAACTGTGGAACATGCAGGTGACAATTATAACAATTGTAATTGGTGCGTTTGGAATTGTAACTAAAGGATTACTAAAGGGACTGGGGTAATTGAAAGTTGGCGGACTAGTGGAGACCATCCAAACATTATTGAGAACAGCCAGAATACTGAGAAGAGTCCTGGAGACTTGAGGAGACATCCTATCACTCAGACTCCAGCGATAAACCATCGGCGGAGGCTGATGTAAAAAACTCTATAATAATAATAATAATAATAATAGATTTTTGTAACCCAGTTGCTGTGATTAGATAAGCCACGAGTTTTTCAGTTCGCTGTTATCTAAAAAAGCATTGAGCGGAAATGTAAATCAAATTAGAAAGTTTAAACGAGTATATCAGTGAGCAAGACTGGAAGACCAAATGTAGACAAAATGGATTCAGAAATTTGATCAAGAAAAAAAAAAAAAAAAAAACGTAAACATTTGGGGACACTTGTGAGATGACGCAATAACTTAGCGAGATGACATCACACTAAGAATATCCATACGAAAATTAGCGAATTTTGTAAAAGTTTTAAGTTAGAACTTAAAAACTACTACTACTACTACTACATGCTGTCTGATCCTCGAACAGCATATCTAGGTAATGAAGCAACAATTTCTATAAATATATTGAATAAATTACTGTTGAAACCATACGTTCCAATAAATTATTGTAAATTGTTGACCGAGATTTCTTCTTTGAGTTGCTAATAACAAGGCAGCACCCCGACCGTCAGAAGAATTTCTGCATGAATTGTGTTATTCCTTATCTGTGGATCTTTCAAACACAGGGTGGGCACAAAGAAAATTCATAAACAAACTACCTGGAATCATATTTGGCGCCGTTACTAGGATAATATCAAAGTAAAAGTACCGTGACAACTATAGTACCGCACTTGGTGATGTAACCAGGATAAGACCAATCAATATTATTACATTTGACACCTCAAATGTTGTCGTGCACTCCGCTATTACATTTGGTGCTGGCATCGTGACTGCAATATTGTTAGAGTGGTGCTGTGTCAAGATATTGTTACATTTAGTCATCATCATGTCGTGCCGATTGTACTGATATCCCTGACCCTCTCTCGCCACTTCTCCCCATCGTTCATCGCTTCTGGCAGTCTTCAAGGCTACATCCCGTATCTTCACATAGCTGCTGTATGTATGTTCGAGCTGGTCGTCCTGCTTTTGCTCGGCCATAACTGGGGGTCCATTGGAGTAGATTACATATGAGCTCGTCTCTGCTTCTCCAGCAGTGTCCTGCACGTCTAGTTCGTCTAACTTGGATAGTTTTCGTGATGGAAGGCAAGTGGCCGTATAGTTGGTGCCTTGTTTGGTGTTGCCGCCAGAACTTGTTCGATATTGCTCGCAATATTATTGTGTAATTGCCGACTAGCTTCTTTTCCAGCCGCCTTTTATTTAGACCCAAACGATAGTGTTACAAATGGTAACCGACCCTAGAACATAGTAATATTTTTGGTACTGGAAGAAAGTGATATTGTTGTGATTAGTGTTGAGCCATAGTAGTATATTTGCTACTGTGCCCAAAATAAGTGTCTGGTTGCTGCAAACCATAGTGTTTTCTTTGGTACCGAACCCAAGTATTGTATTATATTTGGTTAACGTGCCTAGAAAATAGTACCGGTAACTGGGAACCAAACAACAGTCTTATATTAGCGATAATTGGAATAATAATTGTCTTTTATTAGTAGTAAAATGAATATTAATGATTAATAATTATTATAATGATTTTAAAAATTTTAATGGTAAAAAGAATGTGAACATTCAAAATAAGAATATATGATAATATTAAGAAATTAAATAAAGACTAAAGTTTAATATTAAATGGAAATAAAAAGAACCTATAAAAATGTTTAACTAAATAAGATAAGTTTGATATTATCAATAGTATTTATCACAATGTATTCCTTAATAAATAAATAAATAGACTGAATTTTTCTTAAAATAAAGTAGGTTCATTTATTGACAATATTTTATTTGCTGAAGGTTTTCAGAGACGTTTTGATTTTTTTTTTGCAAACAATAAGATACACGACACCAGACGAAAATATTATATTCAGTTTTTACAACAATTCCTAGACTGTCTATATGTACCTGACCTCTTTATATATTAATTTTTTAAACGAATAAGAATCCATTGAAATAGTATTTTTTAAAAATAAGTTTCAATAATTCTTTTCTTTCCATTGTGAAATGACTTTCTTTCAAGGTGTGTTCAGCTTAAATAAATTTATAATTGCCAAATAACTGATTCTTGAATTTTTCCAATTATATGAAATTGCTCTGTATGACATCTACAGGTTTATATATTAATTATCTTACTTTGATTACTTCTGGAGATTTATAAGAATACTCTTATATATTCTCAAATAAAAACCTTTACCAACTCATCTTTTTTGGATATTTCATACGGATACACACACACACACACACACACACACACACACACACACACACATATATATATATATATATGTGTGTGTGTGTGTGTTTGTGTGTGTGTGTGTGTGTGTGTGTGTGTGTGTATGATTTGGCATAAAATAACCTACAGGGGTTGATATGCCATAAGACACAAGCAATAAACTATCTATATATTGAATAAAATAAACCCAAATCAAATGAGGAAGGTTTGCATAAAGATGTGTCAGATGCTATTATTGCTGTGTAGATTGCTTCTTTTTACCTTATTTCCCTTATTCCACTACTTTCTGATATTTTCTACATAACTGGCCACAATTGACTTATATTTTGTCCATGATGTCGAATTCTGCTGCATATTTGCTTGATTCGCATGACAATTTCATTTTCGCATCGTCGTGGAATCCTTTCCATTAAGCGTTTCTTATCTCATAGATACTTCCTGACAACTATACGTGTTCACCTGTTGTCTTTAAACCTTTTCATATCTTTTTTCAGTAATTTGCTATTACGTTCTTCTCTCCCCACTAATCTTGAAGAACTTTCAAATATAATCAAAAAACCATACTCCAAGCATGAATATTTCCATCGCTCTTTATGTCGTCACATTTTCTGTTCTCCCTTTTTCGGGTAAGCAAACATTTAGTTTGGGTATAATAAGTAAAAGTTGATATGATGACTGTAGTCGAGGGCGAGCATTTTTTAAGTTTTTGATATGACGCAAATTGAGATTGAACCCAGGTCTCCCGGACCATTGGTGAACATTCTACCCTCTATACCGATGAGTGGGTGTCAATAAGTAAGTTGGCGACCGTATTCGATGGCGACCAGAAGGGTCCCTTTTCAATAGCTACTACACCGAGATGTAGGGGAGGGTGCTACTCCTTTCCCTGTATTGCTCTATTTTACCCTTGATACGTACCTTGTATTGGTGAGTGTTAAGTAAGGAGGCGTCAAGTACCATTTTTATAGTCTTGTGTATGACGTGACCTGGGATTGAACCCAGGTCTCCCGGACCATTGGCGGACACTGTACCCTCTAGGCCAATGAGCAGGAAGGTTTGGTATCATAATTATTTGTGCAATTGAAGGGATTGGACCGTGTGAACGAATCCAGTTTTGCTTTGAGCACATCTTTTAACTTTGTAAATACTTTCCAACTTGATCTTATTCTCCACTGGGCTGGATGATTTAGGAAAAGCGATAAGAGACATAAACATCAACCTTATATCTCCGTTACAAAAAATTTTGTTGCATTTTTTTTTAAATCAGACAGAAATTTAAGAGATATTATATAATACTTTAAAAGCTTTTGTTTTTTTACTACCTACTTTCTAAAAGACGAACGAAATCTATGATTTGCTACGCCGGGGTGGGCAATGCAATATCTTTGATTTAAATTGAAAATTATACCATGGTATTCAATTATTCAAGAAAAAAGTATTCCTACAATATTGTTAAACCTACCTGCAAACGTTGATCTTGGTGCTCATATGTGTAAGCGACAACAAAATCACCCCAGTTTGGTGGAAGAAACGTTTACCCGCGAGAATTTCGTATTTTTTGAATGGTTTAGTTATAATCAAAGTGACATGCAATGCTATAAATTTAGTGCTAACTCCAAAGTCCAATGTGGGAGACTACATTTTGTCAAAAAATAAACATTTTTTCTTTGATCCACCTAAAATACCTATTATTGAAAAATCGGCAGTAAATTGAACGGGATTTTTCTGTTAATTTCTTTCCTTTCTAGTTATGAACTTGACGTCATTGCTTCATTTACAATAAGGTAAATATATATTTATACCTCTTTCGAATTTACAATAAAGTAAATATGTATTTATTCTTCTTTCGACTTTTACAATAAGGTAAATATTTTCCGAGTGAACGTGCTGTTTTTTTCCTTTAAATTATAGAATATTATTTATCATATTTACTTGCATTTTTTCACGGGCGCCACTTGACATTGTACTTCATGGTCGTAAAAGAAAAAAAAATGTGATAACTAATTTTCAAGACAATCCTATCCCATTTAAGAAAATGTCACAAAACAATCCTATTTTATTTCTGTATCGTCTATGTCGAGTTAAGCTTCGTAATAATTTACTAATTAGACTGAGATAGTCACTCTGAATTTCTGCCTAATTACGATTTTAAACAGCAATTAACTGAAAAACGTTTTGTCAAACATCTCTAAAATATATTGAATAAAAGCAACGTAAAATTTTCTTCTCTAAATAAAGTTGCCATTAAATTAATCAATATTTTCTGAGGAGAAAAAAAAGAGAGTGATTGCTTCCAAAAATATTTTAATTTTTCCCAGGCTTCTTCATAAAATAATCATTGATTAATGAAAGTCGATCATTGTATTTGGTGAATTTAGTAAATAAAGCTCGTCGCTATTCAAACTGATTTACTGTCATGTATTGTCATATTTGTATATTTTATATTTGAATGTTCTGTCGACAACGATTAAAATACGCCAGTTTTATTCTTTTTAGAGCAAGAAGACCCACTCAAAGTGGGCGTCCTGTTTACTCATTGGTCTAGAGGATAGAGTGTTTGCTAATGGTTCGAGAGATCTGGGTTCGGTCCCAGGCAGCGTCATACCAAAAAAAAATTTTAAATGGTACTTGATATGCCCTTGCTTAACACTCAGCAATATAAGGTACACATCAAGGGTAAAGTGGAGCAATCCAGGGAAAAGAGTAGCGCCCTCTTTCTATACTTCATTGTAGTAGCTATGGAAAATGGAGCCTTCTGGCCGCTCTCGACTACGGTCACCAACTTTACTATTTTATTTATAGCAAGGCTGTGATTCTGGATATCTAAAATGTATAGAGTTCATCTTCATTGCCATTGGTACATGGTTTACTCTAACCACGATCCCACCAATGAGTTAAATATGTATGCATTAATGATTATCATTATTAAATAGTGATTGTTGAAGTCATAATTATGAAATACTATTTGCAATCTAAAAAACAGATCCTTTTAGAGATACTTGTGATGCAGAATCATGTGATTGAATGCTGAAAACTGTACTTGATAGTAACCTTATTTACGTGGCTACCAGATGCGTTGCCAGCAATTCGGTTTATAAACCCCTTCTGTCATCACGTTATTTTTGAAAGATCCACTGATGAAGGATGACACCATCTATACAGATTTTCTTGTGACAGTTGAAGGTGGTTTGTGGCAACAAGTTACCCGTCTATTGGTAAATCAATGATAAGAAAAAAGTGAAGTTGGTGACCTTAGTCGAGGGTGACCCGAAGGCTCCGTTTTCAATAGCTACTACACCGAGGTGTAGAGGAGGGCACAACTCTATTCACTTGATAGTTCTACTTCAACCTTTATCCTTACCTTATAATGCTGAGTATTAAGCAAGACGGCATCAAGTACTGTTTTTTTAGTCTTTGGTATGACTGGACCCGGGATTAAATCCCGGTCTTCCGGACTATTGAAACACAATGGTATAACATATATATATAACAATATATATATATATATATATATATATATATATATATATATTGTGTCACTTTCTGTTGTATTTGAGAGACAAACAATCAAGATATCTGGCCGCGGCAGTCTTTCTACGTAACTCAATTTTTGGGAGAATTAGGCTTTTGCGGAAAAGGCCTTTCTTCATAGAGATATTTATTTTCTTATTCACCTGTCTTTAGTGTGGACATCGGATATCTACTTTCCTTTAACCCTAAAGACATCTATATTTATTGAGGATTTCTCAAAATCATATATCATTTCGAATTCGTTAATTACTTTTTGACTGGTCAGCCAATCAAATACGCAGATTAACATCTGTGGGAATAGCATCCCTTCCACTTGGGAAATTTAAATTCATCATTCAATTAAACCCCAATATAAGGGCTTGGTTAATTAAGGGTCCCAGTGAACTACTTTAGGGTGAGTATCACTTTTTACATTAGCCAACAAAAATACATAACCTGATTAATCTATCCAAAAATTGGAACTTTTAACCCCGATAGGAGGGCAAAAGTTTGGAATTTAATTATTCAAACTGCCTAATGCATCGACATAACCCCAAGAATGCTTACTTTTTGTTCTGGTGATTATAAAGTTCGGTTAGTACTAGTCCCTCATTGAAATTTGAAATTAACTTTTGAATTTCTTTCAAAGTCAATGTCTGTTTATAGTTTTATGAAATGAAAATTACTTCTTCGGATGTAAAAAAAAGAAAAGAAAGTGCATCTTACTATCCATAAGTTTTAACAGGCCTGAACGTTTTGTTCTCAGTGAAGAGCTTTATTAAACCGAGACAATAGTTTTTTTATAATTTGTTTTTCACGTTTTTTTTTCTTTTGTTAAGCAACAGGATAGTTATCTCCTTCCATAGTGAAAGTATTTCAAACTTTTATAAACGATGTAAAAGAGTAGAACGGAAACTTTAAACTCTCATAATATTTTGTTGTTATTCTATTCTTTCTAGAATGTTTGTTACTTTTCTTCAGTTGAAATAAATTATCTTGTTCTTAAGCGCTATCTTTCGTCAACACTTCTTTAATCATTTATTTTCTGCAACCTCCAGTAAGATAATAACAAAATGTATATGTTTGTTTGATCATTTACTTAGATAACAGAAATGTAATAAACAAGTATTCTTGCTGTTTCATATTGAATTTCTGTTAAAGTGATAACAGCTGTTAACAATCTAATTCTACCGATTTGATTTTTAATAATCAAAAAAATGATTGATATGCAAGTTATCCAAGTAATTACCACAATGAGCTTACTTCACTAAAAAGTGAGCAACATTTCCTTCGTATAAAATAGTGATTCAATAATAACATAATTACGTTAGAGAAGATAGTGCATGTTGTTGATTCTTGGAGATACGTATTTTTGATTTTGTTTGGATTTTCGTGCTTAAAGTATAATCTTTATTGGGAAATTTTCTCTTCTGTAAAATTTCTGTGAATGCAGTCATGAAATTGAATAATTAAACACGGATTTACATGTTAAACGGTTTTATTAAGATTATATAGATCTGTGTTCAAATCCTTGACGAATCTCTTTACATTTGACATAGCGCTAATGCACTATTTTCCCTCCATGTGTACCTAGAAAGGCAAGTTCTGCTCACAAGTAGCAAACAGGCATAGAGAAGGAAATTATGAATCCGAACCAGTAAAACACTGGTGGAATTTGACTTTCTGTCACATCCTACTAATACGGAGAGGTTGACATATATATATATATATATATATATATATATATACGAGTTTTCAGACATTTTTCTTATGAGCACTTTTATTGATAATACACACATGAAACTATAGTCCCCTTCGAAGTAATCTCCTTCGGCTGAAATGGATTCTTGTGCCATTCCACCAACTTCTCAAAGGCCCCATGGAAGTCCTCTTGTGTGAGCGTGTCAATGACCTTATCATATCGTGTCATATCCTCAATTGTCTTATAACGACAGCCTCTGAGCTTTGGGAATAACCTAAAGTCACAAGGAGCAAGGTCTACACTATTGGGAGTTTGAGGAACTGTCTTGATGCCCATCTTTGTCAAATTGACTCTGACAAGTATGGAGTTGTGGACAGGTGTGTTGTCCTGTTGGAAATGCCAGTGACCCAGTTTGAAGAGTGCTGGCCTCTTCCGATGGAATCTCTTCCTGAACTCCCTTAAAACCTAAACATAGTAACCCTAACCCTAACACTAACCATTTGGCCAATCAACTCTGGTGGATTGACCTCCTTACTCCTCCCACACCTCTCATCATTCCTCCCGGACTCCCTGCGATCCTTGAATCTCTTATGCTACTCAAAAACTGATGCTCGATTTATGCAACATGGTCGAAAAGCAGTCTGAAGCATTCCATACGTTTCTGTTGGATTTTTTCCTAGTTTAAAACAGAATTTTATTTCATATCATTCTCCTAAAATGTCAGATTACATTTTTGAAATTCACCAGCTGTGACAATCAGGCTTTAGTAAGGTGTATTCCAATTCCTGCAATACCTATTCGTTTGAACCTCTAATCATAAAAGTTGGTCCGTCATCTCATAAGATGGATAGAAATAACAAACTGAATGTTTAATGGTCTATAACAATTTTAAATACCCATACGAAAAAAGTGTGGAAACTTTCGTATGTCCCTCGTTTATATTCTCTCTGTCTGTCACTCTGTTGTCCCTGTCTCTCTCTCCCTGAAAGTATAAGGTGAATATAAACAGATAAAAATATGTTAGTCTTGGTTTTAAACATCGTCATGGTGATGTTTGTTAGAATGTTTCATCTGAAAATTATTTTCTTCAGTTTATACTATCGTTCGCCTGCTATTAACCTTACAAGCGTTCAAATTCCAAATGTCGTTATACAACTAGCTAGAAAATTATTCTCACAAACTATAACATATTTGCTATATTTGAAAAAGTGTTTCAAAAATGTAATTATCATCATCATCAACAAGTCATGCTGTTAGCATGGAGGTTCTATCCTCCACTTCTCTCTCACATACACACGTCCGTTCTTATTATCCTTCACTGGAGGTTGGTCTTATAGACTTCATCCTGTATTAGCACAGAGGCTATATGTGTAAATATTTGTTGGTCGGCCAACACCAACGTGTCCTTGTGCGGAAGTCCATAGAAGAATGACGCGTATGAGTTATCCCTTACTTCTACGGCAGTACCTCACCCGTCTTATTTGTGAGATGAGAAATAAGTGGCCCTACAGCTGCTGTTTTGTGGGTCTTGTTTTCGGGACTGGCTCAAAACCGCGTGTAATATTATTGCATCTAGATTTGTCTCCATGCATCTAGTTAGCAGTCAGATGGTGCATCCATAAAGTAGTAATGAAAGAATCCCATTTTTTGCATCTGGGAGATCAGATTTCCATATTATCGATAACAGTTCAGTTGTTGACCACGCCTTTCAAAGGCATAAGTTGACAACATATCAGAGCGTTGACACTTACCGAGATGTATCCTCCTTGTTAAAGAACATGATCTCTGTTTTATTTACATTCCCCTAGATGATAATATATACTGCTGCTTTCTACCAGCTATGCAATAGGGATTTGGTTTATATAGATGAATTTGTGAGAAGCACTAGATCATTAGCATAAACTGTTTGTAATTGATATCGTCTGTTTCTTGCCTCGTTTTAGTGTGGAAAATCTTCCTTATTTGATCTATTGACGTTCGGTGCACGAAATATCGTCATATTATAAACATACATGATACTAATTGATCTCCTCGCAGTAAATACGCCAACGCAAATGTATCGTAGAATGTGTTACTGCTAGGAGAGCGAACAATTGCACTCATAACAGTGAGAATTACTTTACGGAAAACCTAATGCTAAAAGTTCTAGCTCCTTATTTTCTTGGAATAAAATCATCATCATCATCATCATCATATCGTGCTGGCAGCACGGATATCCCTGACCCTCTCTCGCCACTCCTCCCTATCGTTCATCGCCCTAGGTAGGTCTTCAGGACAACAACCTGTATCCTCACATAGCTGCTGAATGTACGTTCGTGCTGGTCGTCCTGCTTTTGCGCGGCCGTGTGTGGGGATCCATAAGAGTACATCTCTTATGAGTTCATCTCTGCTTCTCCAGCAATGTCCTGCATGTCTGGTTCGCCTAACTTGAATAGATTTCGTGATAGGGGGCAGGTGGCCGTACAGTTGGTGTCTTGTGGGGTGTTGCTGCCAGGACTTGTTGAGGATTGCACGCAGCATTCTTGTGTAATTGCCATCTAGTTTCTTCTCCAGCCGTTTTGTTAGCGTCCATGTAGTGCATCCATATAGCAGTATCGATGTGACCGCTGCCTGGAAGAAGAATATTAGTGCCTCGAAAACTTTTCCACGTACTCATTCGTAGATTCAACGGATAGTCAAAATCTTTGATGTTATGAATCGATTACGTCGAAAGCCGCTCCTGGTTTTCTCTGAGTATTTTTTGACTTCAAATCAGTTACGATTGTGAAGTAAGACATTTTAAAAATTTAGCTATTGTAGCAGTAAATGCTGGGTCTCAATAGTTCTTAGTGATTTCAACGTTAGCTTCCATATAAAAGGTAAGGATGCAATATTTTACCCATTTACTCGTTGCATTTTTTTACACAAACAGTTGCCTAATCAAATAATTATGTCAAAAATTTACCTCGTCTTCCATAATTCCGGAGATATTTTGTCGAAGCTGTAGCATTTCTGCTTTTTAATTTTCATTTTTTGTGAAATCTGTGAAGTCTCGTGGGCAATAATTGTTTTAATTTCAAAATATATATTTTTGATTCTTCATTTTCTTTATTTCGTATTTGATCATATAAGGCCCTGAATTGAAAAAAAATATTTATAAAAATAATAAGATGAACTAAAACAAAGATATTAAGTTTCTTCACTATATTTTGAAAGGGAACACTGTTATTAGCTATAGAACTCTGAGAACTTTTCCTATTTTTTTTCACCTGATATTTTTTAATTCAAGAATAATTTTGGGATGAAGCATTTTAACATTATATTCCATAATAGCCCTGATGATGGTTTACCACAAATCCCTTTTTAGCCTATAATTATACATAAATGATTAAATTCTGTGGATATATATATATATTCTATCTTTCATTCCTTTTCAAACTGAGCATTAAACAAAAGAAATTAATAATTGGATAGGGAATAGAAGTAAAAATAAGTGACACACTTCATAATCTTCCAAACACTCCTCAAATATCTTACACACCGTAAACTAATAACATTTCTCAAGGACAAATCTTTTCGGAAATATTTTTTTTAAATACATTTTTCCAACTGACATTATACACGTCAAAGAAATATTGTCGGTAAATCTTCCTTAATTGCTTTTTGCTTTCAGATTTTCTAAATAGAACATACATTTTGAATATCAAAACTTGATAAAAATAATTTTTAAGGTTAATTCTATAATATAGGGCATGAATTGAATTCTCGCAGGAATGTTTAATGTTAACACATTCTAAAATTAAGAAAATAAGTATGCGTTCGGGAGGTAGATGAAAAGCAAAAACATTGCTCAGTAAAATCATAATCTTCCACCTCGCCTGTGTATATATATATATATATATATATATATATATATATATATATATATATATATATATGTGTGTGTGTGTGTGTGTGTGTGTGTGTGTGTGTGTGTGTACTGTTCAGGAAGTAGATAAAAAACATAACTAATACTCAGTAAAACCGTAATCTTCCACCGCATGTGTGTATATATGTATATACATATATGTGTGTGTGCGTGTGTGTGTGTATGTGTGTGATGTATTGGCTAACGTGGTGGGTGACGAAATCGTAGTTAGCAAGTTCGAACTCTAACCACGCTCCTGCGTAAACATTCGGACAAATACCCTCGGGAAAAGTATGACATAACTATCACCCCTGATATGTTTTATTAGTACCACAACAAATATCCTTCAAGTATGATGGCTTCTTCTATTAAATAACTCACGAAGGATAATATATATATATATATATATATATATATATATATATATATATATATATATATATACACTTCACCATATATATATATATATATATATATACGAACACATGAACCTGAGTCAGTTCCCCAAAAAAGCTATGAAATAATTTGATATTAGTTTGACGGATGTATCTTATTGAGCGAAGGTGAATAATAGAGATTGGTTTCAAGAAGCAGTTACAGACGTTTGATTGATTGCTTGACGTTAATATATTGACAGCTATTAGAGAAAATAATGGACTCAACATTTCTTACTTTGCAAACCAATGAAACTATATCTAACCTTTCTCTGGTGGGCAATTCATTGAAACGATTTGACATTATGATGAAATTCGATGTCGTAAAGCATTACGCCGTCCCTGACATATGAACTCTACATGGATTGCTGTATCAATGTTACATATATATATATATATATATATATATATATATATATATATATATATATTATCTATCTATATATATATATATATATATATATATATATATATATATATATCTGTGTGTGTGTGTGTGTGTGGTTCTGCTTATGTTATACACATACATTACGAATATATATTCATTCTACGCATATTCACACACACATGCATATATACATATGTATTTGTGTGTGTTTATGTATACGCGTACGCTTACAAATGTGTGCGTGTGTGAGGTGTTTTACTGCATCTGCCACATCGTAGTAATTTTGTAATATCCTACAGCATCACTCAGTCTATCTCTGCGAGAAACCATTCTGTCCTTTTCTTTGAGAGGCTTTTAAGCTTTTTCCAGCCCTTTTCAGTGTTGCATTTTCGAAAATCCACGGAATGCTTATCAAGCAATTTTGTGGAGAAGCCACCCCGTTTGTGCTCAGTAGTTGTTGGACTCTATTATATAAGGAGGTGCCCGTGGTGTAATGGTTATCGTCGCAGGAATTGGACACGTCGACACGAGTTCAAATCCTGGACTGATTGCATTTCACATAGCACTAATACCCTTGGGAAAGGTATGAATCCAATTATTCTCCCTCCAGCTATGGGTAAATAGTAGGAAAGACTAGTTTCTTCAGCCTTGGTGAGGCAACTAGTCTAGGAGAAGGAAAAATTCTGAATTCAAACCTGTTAAACTCCGCTTAAAAAATTGCCCGAGCGGAGGGGTTGGGTAAATATGATTATATAAGTTTTCAAGGGATTTTTGTGCTGTCATTTTTTCGGGAACCGTTACGTAATACCAAATATAGACCATCGTGGTTTCGTACATATTTTCTCCATCTTTCTTCGATTTTAGGCTGCGTAGCAATCAGTGTTCACTTCTAATTCTCAGATGTTTGCGGTGACAGGGATTAAACTTATTCCTAGCTATTCTTGGTGTAGTCCAGTTGTTGATATTGTACATAATGAAAGACACACATTTTGCATCAAATATAGGTTACACTCCACAATGTGTTCCTTTCTTCGACAAAGACGCTGTGTTAAAGACACCATGGTCTCCACATCTTCCGAACGCTGTCTCTCTGCAGAGGGTAATATCCCTTTTATCGAGTGTCCTGTTATTATTCTAAACCATATGATATTTTGGGTCCAATCCTGAAACTTTTGGAAATTTGGTGTACGATGTCATTCCCATCATTCACTGGTTCAATCTGACCCGGAGTGTTTGTATCTGCTAACCTCCCAACTATGGGTCAAATAACACTTTTTTGCCGATTTAAATGTGTGCAAAGAAATTAATTATGTTTAATTGGATTATTATCCTTGTGTTTAAACTATTTCTTTACAAATTATGTATACCATTTAACTGGGTACCTATTAATGAGAGATGTCCAATCCAGTTATGAGTATAAAAGCATCGATTGTAATTGTTTGTGTGTAAAAATTGATTTTTTGGTATTACATTCCAGAAGTGATCAAACGCATATAGATCAGTGGTTATCAATATGATATTAGTGTGAAATAGCAATACATGAAACCATTTCATAGTGAATAAACAATAACATTATTTGTGTGGAACAAATAAACTTTAACTTTTTTACAGTAAAATTACATCAAAATTTTCACTTATCATTCGTATGTATTGCTGTATAGCTACTATACAACTATACACATTTTCTGATGCAGGGAAATACGAAACATTGGCGACTCTCCGTTGTTCAGGCACGAAACGTTTATTAACTTCTTGACTTTACTTTTTCGACATGGGGTGAGAGAGACACACAATTTTTACTATGCTGACTGTACTATCTGACCCAACAAACGCGCTGCGCATCCTGTAGCCCCCAAGATCTCTGTCGGTAGAGATCTGCAGAACTCCATCGCAAGACTTTCAACTTCAACTGTCTGCCATTGAGGCAGACAAACCTACTGTCTCCTACATCTTCCACTGTCAACCCCCAGCTGAACTGACCCAGCCCAGAGTCAAATCTCAACTAACGTCTCTTTCAAAATCACCAAATTCTCAGCCCATCGCTTCCGGACATGACATTTGTGATTGTCATATCCTCTGCACGCGAGCGTGAACTGTACTCCACGTGTCCACCTGCACTAAGAGCTGAATAGTTCAAAGCCCAACCAAACCGAATGATAAAATATGATTAATGAAAAATGATTAATATAAAAAATATCATTCCGTAATTATATAACAGTATGGCCTTGTAACTGTGCGAAGCCATATTTCTGATGTCAAATTACTGGGTTTGTTTTACATAGCGATGCGTTATACCATTTCACTGTTCACATACAAATACGTACTAGTTTGTTTTAAAATGTTATCAACAAAGTACATGTTTAAAAATCATAAATCTAATGTAATGGGTATAGATAAAAAAGGATTTCAACTAATAATATTGAGAACTATAAGTTTTAGATAGAACTACTTGAAACACTTTAAGTTTGTTCCAACAAATGATTGATACTGAATTATTGGTGTTAGATAGCAATATTTGAACCATTTAACTGTGTAAAGAGTGTTGGTTAAAAATTTTACTAATTTACCCTTTAAAAGAAGCACATATATGTGATATATGTATAAACAGGATTTGGCGTTAAATAGCTTGCAAGGGTTGACATGCCATAAAACCCAACTTACCCCCATCATCTCCCAATAAGATTACCCTTGTTACCGTGAATATACGAGGTCAGGAAGCAATATGAAAGAGAAAACACTAGAAGACTGCAAGCATATCATCGACAATGTGTGCCTCTAAAAAACGAAGTACCTCATCCACTTGGGCTACAACCTGGTACTCATGCAAAAGACACACGCTCTCTACCGTAGTTTGGATTCCGTAATAGGACCTTGCCGTCAACTATTCAGCCTGGGCGTAAAGTTACAAGCAATAAAAGCCGGTTATACTAGATTTGTTGGTACTGACCGCGGAAGAAGCTGTTGCCCTGACTAGAAAAACCTTTGAAAAACAAAGAGTAATTTTTTTTCGCATAGAATATATGGGGTGATGGCGGACTACGGTATCAGTTTTCGAGGTCCCTAGTTTCCTCAGAGACGCAAATGTAGCCGCTTTTATGCAAAATTTTGGTGACATCGTCTCGGCTTCACATGACGGAATGCGCGGGGAGTGGAGGTTCGACTTAGACTGTAAGATCTACTCCATTCACAACTGGTTGAATAAGGAAGGGTGCCAGTTTTTTTTTTTCTGGTCGAAAATAAGCCTGCTGGCACGGCAGGGAGATTGGTTACCTTTCTGCAGTTTGCCCGGGGAAGAAGACCCCGAAAAAACCCGATCAAAACCCCAGCACCCACCATCTGTCATGGTGAAAGACGAAAAGGAGTACGTAGTCTCACCCACTCAGAACGTCGGCTCTGGATACTACTGTGGATAACCCCGCTACTTCCTCTTTGTCTTCTGAGGCAACCAACGAAGAGTCAAAGAGGGAGTGGCTGACTGTGGAAAAAGGTAGGAGGAAGATCCACCTGTGTGTCCTCTGTCCCGAAAGTTGTCCCAGGTAGACATCAACAGTTGCCCCTACACTCACATACTTATACAAAAACATCAGCCACTTCACCGAAATCAAAACACTCAGCAAAATCTCCTCCCAAACAGCCCACTCCTACAAAGATCAGGTGTTTCAGTTCAGGCCGAGAGAAGTTGTCTAAATTTCTGAGACGAAGCTTGTTGATTTTTATCATTAAGGTTTTTCGGACTATTGTCTTCATCTTTATTGTTATTTCCAGAACGTTTCGGCCGATCCTCACTACAGGATAGTAACAATACAGGAATACTTAACACTTGTACCCGGTTATGGCTAACGGAATCAGAACAGGTGACTCCTGTGGTTTCAATAAAGGACGTATTTCGAAGTTCCGTGAAGGTTCCCGAGTTTGACAAACACCTGAAGAAGGCGGAAAGATATATCGGCCGAAACGTTGTGGAAATAAGAATAAAGATGAAGACAATAGTCCGAAAAACCTTAATGATAAAAAAGGACGAGAGATGTTCGAGCAACTGCTGGACATAACGAGGGGGCTGGACCAGGAAGGTAAACCGAACCCACATTCAGGACTCTTTCGATCCATCCTTTTGTCTCTAAAACAAAAGCAGAACATATCTATGGAATCATATGTTAATTTAGATAAGTACAAGGCCTTTCATAGGGTTGGTCATGGTTTCCTGGTGGCTATTTTGTCGGCAGCCGGTTTCGGGCTTCACTTTCGCAGTTGGACCCGCCTTCTTTATGCGTCCACCGTAGTCATGGTGGAAGTGAACGGAGTAAAGTCTGACCCCTTTACTTTGACTCGCTTGATTCATCCGGGTTTCCTGCTGTCTCCGATGCCGTACATTCTTGCGCTGGAGCCTTTCTTGCACAAGTTAAAAGCAAATTCAGCCCTACGCGGTCTCACGTTACCTAGCTCCAGTGGGGTAGCCAGTTACATTGCATACGCTGACGATTTCAGCGTGCTTGTTACGAGCAGGGTAGAGGAGGACAAGGTGAGCAAAGAAACCGTGACGTGACACGATTTCAGCGTGCTTGTTACGAGCAGAGTAGAGGAGGACAAGGTGAGCAAAGAAACCGTGACAAGATTAACCGTGAAAATCCGTCGGTTTACGGTTGGGTTGTGGAAGTGCTGTGCTCTTCCCTATCCCTTCATTTGGAGGTACGGCACGTGCAAGATATTTGGTATCCAGTTCGTTCCCGATCTCCAACTAGAGAAAAATTGGTCGAGAGTACTGGAAAAGGTCATACTCGTGACTGAGTTGTGGCTGCGTCACGCACATCTACACCCTGGTTGTTTGCCGACTCTCTGTGTTTCCAATCCCGTTCACCATCCTATTCAAGTTAAAAGGGATCCTATTCTAGTTCATCTGGGTAAAACGAGCTCCTTCAGTGCTACGGGAGATCTATTACTTTCACCCGTCCGAAGGTGGTCTTGCTGTGATCAATATCAAGACACGACGCCATACTTTGCGTCTTAGCTTACTAGACCGGATGTGTTCACAAAATAACGCAACGGGGAGCTTCTGGAAAGAAGACGCCAAATTATCTTTCCCGTAGTTAAGAAATGTGCACTCCGCTGACGGAAACACCCATCGCTTTCCCTAAAGGGAGTGGCCCTTCAATCGCGAGTGTCAGCCTACTCTTAAAGTTCTCTCGCAGCTGCAGATAGGTCTCTTTGACAGCCAGCCATCGTCGAGTAGGGCATTATATCGTTTGTTAGTTAGTATTGTCCCTCGAGATGATCTGATCGGCGAGTTCAGTTTGACGAGGAGGATAGTCGATTTCTCTTGCTTTGGGCCCCGGGATGAGGTGCATCAATAATGATGAGGCTTACATCACGTGGCTGGCCAACCGGAATGCCCTCTGCGTCGGCAAGAGATTGTTTGCAGCGCAATTAGCAATTTTGCCAAAGTGTACCCGGTGCGGTGCATTGGAGGAGTCTATTGAGCACGCCTTCTTTCACTGCCCGGTCGCGCGGCCGCTGGGCAAATATTTTGAAGGCTTCATGTTCTGCATCTTGGGTGGAAAGTTCTTTGTCCAGGAAGCCAATTCTGTGTGCAGCAATGTGGTGCCGAAGTTGAACGGACAGGAACATTACGTGTTTCTCTGCTGACTCTTTTTCCTGTCAGACCCTGGTGTCTTTTTACAAGCACCAAATTAAAGTCAAAATCTGGTATGAAAGTTTAAGATACGTTTTGCTGGAGTTTGGCCAAAGGTGTGTCGCTTGGTGTGAGTCAGTCTTACTTTCTGCCTCGATATTACTGCGACCAAAGGATATTGGGTTAGAGAAATATGTGACCATGCAACCCAGATAGGTTAGACTATTGACCATTTTTGTTTTGTTGATATAAAATTTTTTTAACTTAGCCAGAATATGTTAAGTCATTGGCCCTTTTTGATTTATTACTCCCCCCTTATTTTGTTTTCCCCCTTTCCCATCGCTATTTAGATGGCAGGAATTGGAGTTCTCCAGGAATGCGATAGAGTTTATTTATTTATTCTTTATTTACTTATTCTCCACCAGCACTATTTTCGACTGGTTAACTCCTTTTTCTGCCATTCTAACTTTTGGTGGGGACCCATACTAACTATTATCTTTAAACTGTGTAAATATTTTTCATCTATCAACGTTGCAGATATTATGTGTATATATGTATATATGTAATTTTGAATTTTGAATTGTTCCCCTCCCTAACCCTGTGCATATGGATTTCAGGTTAGAATTTCATGGGGCAGTAGAGTTGTTTTGGTGATCGTTGTATGATAATGATATTTTCAATTGAGGTATTGTGGTGCTTTTAAATTTTGGAGATAAGTATTGGTCAGTGAATCATTCTTGTTAAGTTTAAGATTAGGATAGTGTTGACCAGCCCCCCCATCCATTTTTAGGCCATGTGCCATATTTGTATTATTCTGTGGAATGAATATTTCCTCTTGATCTTGTAAGAGTATGTTCACACGCACAGAGCAAGGTTCGGTTCAAGATGACACGTAAGCAAAATCCTACTCACGCTTATTCGGTCGGTAATATTCATATTCACACGCGCAAAAATAAGTATTTATAAAAAATATCTTTTCCTTTTCTTCCCGTCCTTCTTTATGACGATAATTAAAAATTTAACCTTAAGAAATTACCCTACCAGAAAGTCGTTGTAAAACGCTGACAGTAATAATTCTACGAACAGATATAATCTTAGAGAAAGGTAAAGATCTTTGCTTCGATGTGGCACAAGGCCAAATGAATGAGGCAACCAATGAGACTCGAACTCACTCGTGTTGGTTCGCTAGTCTAGCTTGCTAACCGTTACACCACCAGAGGTGCCCTATAATCTTAGAGAAAGACCAGCCTTGATACTGAGACCAATAGGATTTTTTTCCTCTTTTATTTTCTTCTTTTTCTCTCTTTTTCTTTCCCTTCCTCTCTTTATTTTAAAAAGAAATCATTGTACAAATACTTACATTCGATCATATACAAATACATGTACGTTTGGAAAACTAACCCCTCACTTCATTTTCTCTCTTCGTAACCCTTTCTATTTTACCATCAAATACCTCTTGTCTCCGTTGTGCTCCATGGTTCTGATTTTTAATCCATAACCATCTCGACCCTTTTTCTGCCGATTCTGAAATCGGTCAGATGGTCTTTCTCTTTTTTCCTTCTATTATACCTAGTCGATTTAGAATTCTGCATAAAGATCTTCCTGTGAAACTCCAGTAACCAACTTCTATTGGATAACATGCTGTCCACCATTTGTTAGATTTGCATTGTTCTACAAGCTCCTGATATTTTTCGAGCTTTCTTTCGCAGGCCACTTCGATATTTTCCTCCCATGAGACTGTCAATTCTATAGGCGCAACCTGTCTTGTTTCGGTAGACCAAAGAATTGAATCGGGTTGTTGGGTAGTTGTTTCGATCTGCTCAAGAACCTTCAATCCCATGCCGATATCTACTCTCCATTGCCAGAATATAATCATTAAAGTGAATAGAAGTTTTGACACAATAAATCCTATCCATATTTCAGTCAACATGCTAAGCTTGCATTAAAATAACTTATGATCCATTTTTATTTATGAAAACAAGTATATTCTGTAAGTAAAAATGAATTAAAAAAGAGTGCCCAAGAGACGAGTAGAGAGAAATAAGGAGGTATTAACAATTAAACGTGGAAAAGGAAAGAAAAGGATGATGATTGTACCATATAAAGAACATGTAAACCAGTTACATTGGTGGTTAATAATCTTATCTGGTTTGATAGGGCCGGGTGTTTTTCAGTTTGCTGTTAGGTTAACTGAAATGTGTGAGCGGAAATGTAAGTCAAATTGGAAATTACCAGCGAGTACACCAAGGACCATCAGAGGAAGATCAAATGTAAACAAAATCGATTCCTGTCTTGTTACAAGTTTGATTGAGTATAGAAAAATAGTGAATTTGGACATGTGTGCATGACGTAATAACTTAACACGATGATATTACCCAACTGATATATTTAATTTAGCTATAAAAAATAGCGAATTTTGAAAAAGTTGTCGGTAGGGTCATTTATGTTCAGAGAGGTAAGTGGGGCTGTGGGTGCCTCTTTCTGTCTGTTTATAGACCCTTACATATTCTCTCTCTCTCTCTCTCTCTCTCTCTCTCTCTCTTGCTCTCTCTCTCTCTCTCTCTCTCTCTCTCTCTCTCTCTCTCTCTCTCGTGCTTCAGTATCTAGTCTGAACATCGAACATTAAATAATTGTTAATCATATTTACCAACCCCTCCACTCGGGCAGGATGTGACACACGGTCAATTTTTAAGCGAAGTTTAACAGGTTTGAATTCAGAGTTTTCCTTCTCCTTGACTAGTTGCCTTAACAAGGCTGAAGAACCTAATCTGTCCTACTATTAACCCATAGCTAGATGGAGAATAATTGGATTAATACCTTTCCCTAGAGAATTAGTGATATGTGAAATGTAATTAGTCTCGTGTAATCATGTCACCGTGTCCATTTCCAACGACGGTAACAATTACACCACATTAATTGTTCACTGAGAGTTCTTCTTGTTTTTGAGTTGCCAACACCAAGGCAATTTTGTTCCAACAGATCAATCCGACGGTCAGAGGAAGTTCCGGATGTATTGTGTCATTCGCTATCCGTGGAACTTTCAAACACAGCGTGGGCATAGAGAACAATGATAAACAAACCATCTGGAAACACATTTGGCACCTTTACCAGGATGAGACCAAAGTAAATGTACCGTGACTATTACACTACCGTATTCGGCACCGTTACTTAGATAAGGCCAATCATTATTATTATATTTGGTACAACAAGTGTTGTTGTGCACAACAGTATTATATTTGGCGCAGGTATCGGTGTTGTTAGTCATGACCACGATATTGTTATAGTTGATCCGTGCTAAGTTATTGATGAATTTGGCGTTATCAAATTGTAACCTACCCCAGAAAATAGTATCACTTTGGTACCGGACCCAAGCGTTTGTGTTACAATTGGTGCCGGGACAAACCATAGTGCGGGAGACAATGGAGCGTAAAAAAGAAATCCGGGTACTACCTGGAGTAAAATTGTTTTCTGCTTCTTTTTTTGGTTCTAGTCTGTGCTAAAATAATGATAAAAAAACGAGCTTATATAGATGCATCAGATAATGTTGAATGATTTGATCGATTAAAAATATGGAAATTAACATAAATTTAAATGGAAATTTATGAGGCCCGTTTCCGTAGATTAAAAAATTAAAATTAAATTGGGTGTAAAAAGAAAGTTGGATGTTTATATATATATATACATATGTTTGGTTAGTTGGTTGGTTGGTTGGTTGGGTTTCATGGCACAACGGCCCTTGTAGGTTATTTAACGCCAAATACGTTTCATGAATATAGTTCAATTTCAAACAATTCAGTTCAGCATAAGTACGCAGTTTGAATGTTTGTTCAGTTTAATTGTGAAAAACATTTCTATTTCAAGCTATTCAGTTTAGTCTATCAGTACTAATTAAGCTAATTCAGTTTAGTATATGTACAGATTTTATTTCCACACAGTTAAATGTCAAAACAGTTCTATATTAAACAAATTAGTTTAGTGTAAGTACAGTTTCGTTGTCTAAAAACAGTGCCATTTCAAATAATTCAGTTTAGCATGAGCACGCAGTTTATATGTAAGTACTGCTTAATTGTAAAAAAACATTTTTATTTCAAGCTATTCAGCTTAGTCAAACAATTCAGTTTAGCAAAAGTAAGCCGTTAGTTCTATTTAACCCATAGATTGGGGTTATCAGTTGCTACCATTCCGAGCCAGAGTAGACCTGGGAGCAATGGCAATGAAGGGTGCACTGCATTCCCCAAAGTCCCAGCATTACTGGAACCTCACCATCTGATTGTTTAGTGTCGTATCTTGGACACTCATTGGGCGGGTCTTATCCCGTTGCAGAGGTGCAGTCGGTTTATTCTACAATATAATATATATATATATATATATATATATATATATATATATATATATATATATATAATGATAATAAAAAAGCTGCACAAAAACTAAAATTGGTGATCCAGTGGTGAACACAGGTGACGATACTAAATCCCCCCAGTATCAAAAACAAGGAAAATCTTAATAATTATATATTAACAACAGTTAACAATGATCCTAATTTATATTTTCATGCAACCAACACGACATATTATAATCTCTTTTAGCCATGAACTTTAATGATAATATATATAATAGCAGACTTATATCATGAAATCCTTTTTTATTTCAATCGTAAAAGATTTCAATTTTTAAAAATTGGTTTTATTTTGTCACTACCTTAAGAATTTATATATCCTGTCCCGGCTTTTAACAGCATACATCACACGTTTATAACAATGGGAATCATGGCTTTTTCCATCTCCTCAAATGTGTTATAACGACAGCCTCTGAGCTTAGGGAATAACCAAAAATCACAGATAGCAAGGTCTTTACTATAGGGAGGCAAAGTAACTGTCTTGATGCCCATCTTAGGCAAATAGTCTGTGACAAGGATAAAGTTGTGGACTGGTATATTGTCCTTGTGGAAATGACACTGACCAGATTTGAAGAGTGCTGGCTTCTTCCGACGGAATCTCTTCCTGAACTCCCTTAAAACCTCAACCCTAACCCTAACCCTTTGACCAATCAACTCTGGTCTATTGACTTCCTTACTCCTCCCATACTTCTCATCACCTCTAACAGACTCCCTGCCTTCCTTAAATCTCTTATACCACTCAAAATCTAAGGCTCGATTCATGCAAGATGCTCCAAAAGCAGTCTAAAGCATTCCATTCGTTTCTGTGGCATTTTTCCAAGTTTTCAACAGAATTTTATTGCATATCGTTCTTCTGAAGTGTCAGATTGCATTTTTGAAATTAACCAGATGTGACAATCAGCCTTTAGTAGGGTGTATTCCAATTGCTGCTGTAGCTGTTCATTAACCTGAAAAAAAAAAGCATAAAAATTTGTTTGTCATCTCATAAGATCTACAGCAATAACATACTGAATTTTCAAGAGTCTACGATAATTTTAAATGCCCATACGAAAGGAGTCTAGAAACTTATCGTATGTCCAGGAAAGATAGATTGTGAGAGATATTGACGAAAACCACAGCTTCCCGTACAATTTGTTAATATATATATATATATATATATATATAGAAAATCACACCAGCAACGGGACTACCCAAGGAGTACGTAAATTAGGATGGGTTGACCGATAGAGAAACCTCACTCCTGTTTATTGATGCTTCTAACACCTATTATTTTGACTCCCTCTGCCCTTGCCTGTGAATTTTTATAATTTTTATTTTTATTTTTATTTTAATTTTTTGAATACGCACTGTAATTCCACATTTGCCGTTCTGCAACTGCGAGAAAAATATGTAAGAAGTCATCTGACGAGACGTAGAGTATAGTAATATTCTCCACCGAAATAAATTTATAATGACGACTTAACCAAATTTGCGATTTCCATCCGATTACATTATATATATATATATATATATATATATATATATATATATATATATATATATATATATAAAGAACAATATTTAGCAAGAAAAACACAGTGAAAATATTGTAACTTTTACTCTAATTCCAGTATGTTAATATCTGAAGAAAGAAATTAGTATCTCCGATTATAAGCTTCTCAGATTACAAAAATATGGTGTATGTATGTATGCATAAGACCTGAGTGTCGTCGTAATTGTCAGATTTTCATTAATTTACACAGTTAACTGCTGATTTTCCTGCCAAAAAGCTGATTGGGTAGACATAACATCGTAGAATTTTTTACTCGCTCTCTCTTCTGTTGCCCAGTAGTCTGGGGCTGTACACCGACTGCTTCTCTGCAGACGGGTAAGACCCCACCCCCAACGAGTGTCCAAGATATGACACTAAATATTCTGATGGTGCAGTTCCAGTGATGTGGGTGCTTTGGAGAATGTGGAGCATCTCTTCATTGCCATTACTCACAGGTCCACTCTGGCCGGATAGGGTTAATTAGAACAAACTGCATACATACGATAAACTGAATTGTTTGAATTAGAACTTAGTGACTAAACTGAATAGCTTGAAATAGATATATCTTTGACAATTAAACTGTACTAAAAATTAAACTACGTAGTTATGCTAAACTGAATTGTTTGAAATGGAACTGTTATTTTGACATTTAATTTAAATTCTGTACTTATATTAAACCGAATTATCTTAACTAGAACAGTTTTAATAAGCTGAATAGCTAGAAATAGACATGCTTTGACAATTAAACTGCGTACTTATGCTAAACTGAATTGTTTGAAATAGAACTATTTGCATAAAAATGGATTTGGCGTAAAATAAAGTACAAACATTCATATATCATAAACCCCAAACAACCAAATCAAACTTCTGTCTTCTATTCATGTCTGATGGTTGGGTCCAATTTCATCTGAAAGAACGATAGAAATATATAATTGTGCAGGGCTTTTTAATCACTTTAGTAACCTGTTTCCGATGATGTCCGTACTGATTACCAGTTGTCTTATACAGACTGAAACATCTGTTACTAGGGTTACTTTTAATTTTGTTTCATGGCTCAAAAATTTCCGGCGAATGTGTATCTATTTTTTTTTTTTTTTGTTTTTCATTTTGTTTAAATGTTGCTTTAAAATTAATTACTTGCTGTAACTTATTTGTTTATAGAACAATTAAATATGCCAGGATTACTGAAGAATTAAACTATTAAAGTGATTGATATATATCAAAATATATCTAAAATAGAGTGCTTATATTATTTTTCAATGTTATAAATTCTTCATATAAAATTATTAGATTATTTTACTTTCTTCCCTATTCCTTTCGTTCTTTCTTCTTTCATTCTCTTTTCTTTCTTCCTTTCTCGTCCTAGAAGTTGACAACACCTCCATCGAGGCATTTCCATGGCAACGAAAGCTTACATAATTATGAGTGCTAAAAAGTTCGTTTCTTGCAACAAATATATATTCATTGGATTTATAAATTTCTTTTCTATTTGTCACTTACCTCTCTACCCACTCTGTGTCTTCCATTCGCTCTCTCGTTCTTATTCTTTCTCTCTCTCCCTCACTTTCTCAACTTCTCTTGCTTGTTTGCTCTCTCTCTCTCTCTCTCTCTCTCTCTCTCTCTCTTACTCACAAACACATAATTTTCGCTTTATCAGTGCCGTCACAGAAGTTGCTTTTTCTCTCACGTATTATATAACTTACTTTCGTTTTTCGTTTAGCAATTCCGTCGATTTTTTTCTTTGTATATTTGTTTCATTTATTTATTCATTTTATTTATTTATTTATTTATATTCTATTCATTTACGTTCTTCTTTTATAATTTCTTTCTTCCTTTCTTCCTTCCGAAGTTATCATAATTTACAAGATTATTGATATTATCGTTCGTACTTGTTTTTTCTCTTAGACCATTAATATAAGCACATTTTATTACAAACATATATTTTTCTAAATATAATCTCCAATATTTATTCCACAATATTTAACACAACAGCATATTGACATTTGTAGCAATAAAAATAACTTTGAATAATAAATGTAGTAGAAATTTAGCTGATTATAGAGTAACTTGACCTATTATTATTATTATTATTATTATTATTATTATCATTATTATTATTATTATTATTATTATTATCTCGTTTTGAATTTTTCCTATCAGTGTTAGCTGATGGTTTTCACTGGAGTTTGACTGACATTAAGTCTCCGCAGGTCTTCAGAACCCGTCTCAGGATTCTGGCCGTTTTCAGCAATGTTGCCATTTGTATAGTCTCTACCCGTCCGCTTACTTCTAAGTCCTCCGGGCCTTTTAATAATCGTTTAGTAATTGTGCCAAAAGCACCAATCATATTTGGCACAATCGTCACCTCATGTTCAACAGCTTCATCAATTCCCTAGCAAGGTCGAGGTACTTATCCTTCTTTTCACTTTCCTTCAGATTTATTCTGTCATCCGCCAGGACAGCAAAATCGACAATTTTGTATATTCTCTTTTTTAAAAATGTTGTTGATTATTATAAAGTCTGGTCTTCTGGCCGTGATTAGGTGATCCGTTTGTATGTTAAAGTCCCATAGGAGTTTATGCGAGTCATTTTCTAGGACAGGTGCTGGGTTGTGCATATACCATTTGTTAGTATGGTCAAATTTAAATTTTTTGCACATTTCTCAGTGGATCACCTTGCCGACCTCGTCGTGTCTCACCTTATACTACTTCTGTGCTAATTTGCTGCATTCGCTTATTATGTAATTGATCGTTTCGTCTCTGTCATCGCATAGCCAACATTTACTGTTTTGTTGCGTCTTATCTCTTCTCACTTAGGTATGATTAGTCATTATGGCATTGTCCTGTGCGGCTATTACAAGTGATTGCGTTTCTCTTTTAAGGTTTCCTTTTCTTAGCCAGGTCCTAATTTTCTGGTGTGAGATGTTGTTTATTAATCGTTTAAAGCGGCCATAGAGTTTTTTTTCTCCCATTTTTGTTTCCTTCTTGTTGTTATTCTATCGTATATTGTGTTGTCCGTATCATTTCTGATGGCTGTAATCATTCCTCGTTCGTGTTTTTCTGTGTTGTCTTCGAGTCGTTGTAGCGATGCGTCAACGCTGTCTTCGATGCTGGCAAGTCCTCTTCCTCCCTCTTTCTTGATACATATAGTCTTTCAACGTCGTCTCCGGCATGTAATGCCTCATGCACGGTCATTAGTTTTCTTGTTCTTTGATCCATTTGTTTAAGTTAATCTCTGGTCGACTTGAGAAAGGGTCCGGAATATTTAACGAGGGATACAGTCCAAGTATTTATTTCTTTGATGAGGTTTCTGCTGGAGAGTTTCATGTTGAGTAGTTTTCTAGTTCTCCTGAGATTATTCTTTTTGAATCTTGTCTTTCATTTCCACTTGTTTGATGGTGTCAGTCTCCAAGATACCCAAGTATTTGTTGGTTTCATTTTCTTCGAGCGTTCTAATTTTGTCGTGATTTGGTAGTTCCATTCCGTCAGTCATATGTCGTTTGCCACTTTTCATGACAAGCATGGCACATTTTTCTATGCTAAATTCCATTCCTATGTCCTAACTGTATATTGTAACGGCCTGTATGAGAGTTTCCTGTTCTTTTTCATTTTTAGCAAATAGTTTAATGTCATCCAGGTAAAATAGGTGATTGATCTTCTCTTGCGATCTGCTAAATTTGTATACGGCTGTGCATTTTCTGACTATGTGGTTACGTGGCACCATGGCTATTATGAATACTAAGGGTGATAGTGCATCTCCTTGGAAAATCCCTCTTTGGATATTTGTTTTAGCTAAGCCCTCTTCCTCCTGCTGTCAGAACCACTCTCCAGGTTTGCATGATCTTTTCGATGAAGTTTATGACTTCATGTGATATTTTGTACATTTTGAAACAGTATTTTGTCCAGCTTTGTGGAACCATATCATATACCATAGTCAGTCCAGGCCATAGCTAGATTTTTCCGTCTTGTCTTGCTCTCATTTAGGATGTGTTGATCTATGTAGATTAATTCTGCTATGTCACAGGATCCTTGGTAGCATCCTTTCTGTTTGTCAGCGAACAATCCGCAGCTTTTTAACGAGTAGTATTCCACAGGAGTTTGAGTAGCAGCAATCTCCTCAAATTTCCAGGACTCTACTCAGTATTCTGGCCGATTCCTGTAATGCAGTAATTTGGATATTCTCCACTCGTCTTCTTATTTCCAATCCTCCAGCCCTAGTATAAATCCTTTGATGTCTGTACCAAGCTCTAATTACAATTTCTATCACCGTGTGTTACATGTTCCACAGATTTTCAGTTCACTTTTATTTATTTTCACCTTCTTTCATGTTTACTCTGTGGTAAGCCGGAGTCTGAAAATCCACACATTTGCAAGGTTTTTGTTGTTGTTGTTGCTGCTGCTGCTGATTATTACAAGGTTTAATCGTCTTATCAAGAATAGGTGATCAATTTATATCTCAAAAACCCAGAGGAGTTTGTGTGTCTCATTTTCCAGAACATATTTTCTGTTGTGTATATACCGTTTGTTCGTATGGTCAAATTTCAATTTCTTTCACAATGCCTTGTAGATTACCTTGCCCATCCAGTTGTGTCTTCTCATATGCTATTTCTGGGTTAATTTACTGCGTTCACATATTTTGTGAATAATCGTTTTGTCTATATCTCCACATAACCTACATCTGCTGTTTTGCTGCGTCGTGTCAATTTTTACTTTGATATGATTGGTCGTTATTGCGTTGTTTTGAACTGGTATTAGCAGAGATTCAATTGCTCTCTCAATGCTTCACTCTCTTTACCACGTCCATATTTTCTCGTGTGAGAAGTCGCTTCTTAGTCCCTTAAAACGTCCATAGAGTTGGTTTTTTTTTCTCCTATTTTTGTTTTCTACCTATCTCCATTCTGTTGCTCCTCGTATTGTTTCTGGTGGCCATGATAATTTTTCTTCGGCACTTTTCTATGTAGTCTTGAGTCATTGTATCGATGCGTCAACACTGTCTTCAATGCTGACAAGTCCTCTTCATCCTCTTTTCTTGACACATATAGTCAGTCAACGTTATCTCTGGAATGTAATACCTTATGCAAAGTCATCAGTTTTCTTGTTATATGGTCCATTTGTCTAAGATCTGTTCTGGTCCACTTCAAGTATCGTTTCGAATGTCTTACGAGAGGTACAACCCTGGTATTTATCCCTTTGATTAGGTTCAAGCCATTTAGTTTTGTCTTGAGTAGTTTTCTAGTCCTCCTGAGATATGTTTTCTTAGTTTTTTTTTTCTTCGTCTCCACTTGTTTGAAGGTATCAGCTTCCAATATTCTCAAGTACTAACAGGTTTCCTTTTCTCCAAGCGTTCTAATTTTTTCTTGCTTTCGTATTTCCATTCATTGGGTCCATTATCGTTTCCCGCTTTTCATCATTACTATGGCGAATCTTTCAATGCCAAATTGCATTCTTACGTTCTGACTCTATATTCTCACTACGTTACTTGAGTTTCCATTTGTTTTTCATTTTTGCAACAAGTTTTATATCGTCCATGTACATATAGGGATTGATCTTTTCCTGCGATCTACTGAGTTTGTATATGGCTGTTTATTTCCTGACTATGTGGTTGAGTGGTTTTCCTGATAGCAATGGTGATGGTAAAACTCCGAGGAATATACCTCTTCCGATCTTCGCTTCAAGTAAGCTTTTTAGTCCTGTTGTCAATTCCACTCTCCAGGTTTTCATGTTTTTATCGATAAAGTTTATGACTTCATGTGGTACCTTGTATATTTTAAGGCAGTTTATTATCCAGCTTTTCAAGACCGTATCATGAGTGTTTTCGTAGCTAATCCAGGCCATAGGTAGATTATTCCAACTCATATTGCACTTGATTAGGATGTGCTGATCAATGTAGAGTAGCTCTCCTGTGCCTGTAATCCACTCACAAAACCCCTTCTGTTCTTCGGGGAACAATCCGCTGCTCGTTAGCTGGTCGTAAATCTCTTCCCTTATTTGTGCAATTGTTATCTTTCTTTTGGTCATCTATTCGGTTATGTCTGTTTTTTGTAGGCATCTGTTCATTTCGAGCGCTTGTCTGTAATGGGTGGAGATTAATTTCTTTAATCAGAATCCATTTATGCTATCAGGCCTGGTGTTTTCCAATTTGATATTTTTTAAAGTTTTGTTCTTAGTTAATCTATGTGTTGTTTCTCTTTCGTTCCTTCTTCGAATCTTTCGAGCTCTTTTCTTCTTTTCCTATGTTGTTTAACAATTAGCATCATCGATTTTCCTGATAGTAATGGTAATTGTGAAACTCCGATGAATATACCTCTTTCGATCTTCGTTTCAACTAAGCTTTTCAGTCCTGCTGTCAATTCCACTCTCCAGGTTTTCATGGTTTTCTCGATAAAGTTTATGACTTCATGTGGTACCTTGTATATTTTGAGGCAGTTTATTATCCAGCTTTTCGAGACTGTATCATGAGTGTTTTTGTAGCTAATCCAGGCCATAGGTAAATTATTCCAACTTGTCTTGCACTCGATTAGGATGTGCTTATCAATGTAGATGAGCTCTAATCCACTTACAAAATCCTCTTGGTTGCCATATTTTTGTTCAAATTTTTTAAACTTTCATTGCATCTTGTTATTGGTATGTCTTCGTGCCATCTCTTCTTACTTTTTTGGTAGAATTTTCTTTCATTGTTTTGAAATATCCTATTTTGTCTGTATTGTTTTACTCTTTCCTGATATCTTTTGAATCTTCCCTCTTTCTCCGGTACTTTCTGGTTAATTTTCCCGACTTCTATTGTCATTTTTACTTGTCTTGCCTTTTCCTTTTTGTTCCAACATGTTCCAGCGTTTTATCTTTGTTATACCATTTTTGTCTGTTTTCATAAATTTCTTATCTGCGTTTCCAGTAGAATTTTACATACAGTTTTTGATTTTCTGTAAGTGTTCTTAAAGGGAACCCTGATTTTTTCACTAACTACTTTTTCTCCAGCATAGATTAGTTCATTTAATTTGGTGATGTTTTTGTTGATATATATATTAATACGTCATTTTTTTGCACGTTTCCACCTTGACTGTTATCCAGTCTACGTTTCTCAGTGTAGTAAGGTAATATGTTTTTGTTCATAATTCTCTTGAAATTTTCTAAATTAATTTTTTGTTCTTGCGTTAGTGTTTGCTCTGAGTTGTTTGGATGAATGGTGTTTCTATTTTTAGTAGTTTGCTGTTTGTTTCTATAAGACTATTCTTGTTTGTCAATATATTTTGTCTGGTATTGTATAAGAGTCTGGTTCAGATCCACTGCTTCTTTTCTGGCGTGTTTCTTGTATAAAATACTCAGAAAACCGACCTTACTTTATTATTTTCCAGACATGGTCAGCAGGTCTTTAGCTTGCAGTCTAAAACCTAGCGTATTCTTGACAGATCTCTATCATCATTTTCCTATATTCAATTAGCGTAGGGTTGCTCCTAAAATAGCTGTGCAGTGCAAGTTGGTTGTTTCCCTAGGTTGTTGGTTGTTTCCCTCATGTTTTCTGTTGACGTCTCTTTTTTTAGTTGTTACATACATCGTTGTTTGTGCACCAGAAAAAAGAACAGCCAGCATTGGCAGGATGACTATCGATCCTCATGTCGACTACCAGGAGAGCACCTGCCGACCGTAACACCCATGCCTATTGCCTGGGTTCCACGTTGTATTATATTTCGTATCGACATTTTTATCATGGGGTGGTATATTGTGGCTACACGAGACCCATGGATTGTTTAATACCACCGCATCTGATACAGATTTGACCAAATTTCTTTAGGTCAGAAAAAATTTAAGCGGGACACATATACAAGGAAAAAAAACAAAAAAAAAACAAACACAATCGCCGAATTAACCTTATTGATAGTCACTAAACTTGTAGATTAGTAGCAGCAGTTTCCTGACTAAACAATTTGATAATGCCTGTTGACAGATGGGGTCCATGCATCCAGCATCTGGTAATGCATGTCGTCGGCCCAGCGTTGGGTTCATCCACCATATTTCACATCCACCATGCTGGTTCCCGTGGCTTCGGTAATTTAAGTTGTGAACCCCAACTTATTATCCTCAAGTTTAACTAAGATAAAATCCAAATAAATGATATTCATTTTTATGTTTTACACCTATTCTAAATTCTTTACCTCAACTTTTCCTTTTCTTACAAAGGTGGTTCCTTAACATATTTCGGTAAATGTTTATGTGGCATTAAGAAGATGGATTTAGAGCAGATATTTCAGACATCAATCTCATTATCATCATCATCATCATATCGTGCTGGCAGCACGGATATCCCTGACCCTCTCTCGCCACTCCTCCCTATCGTTCATCGCCCTAGGCAGGTCTTCAGGACAACATCCTGTATCCTCACACAGCTGCTGAATGTACGTTCGTGCTGGTCGTCCTGCTTTTGCGCGGCCGTGTGTGGGGATCCATAAGAGTACATCTCTTATGAGTTCATCTCTGCTTCTCCAGCAATGTCCTGCATGTCTGGTTCTCCTAACTTGAATAGATTTCGTGATAGGGGGCAGGTGGCCGTACAGTTGGTGTCTTGTGGGGTGCCGCTGCCATGCTGCGTGCAATCCTCAACAAGTCCAATCTCATTATACTTTTAACTAAAATACAACGGTTAATTTTCAGATAAGCTGAAAAAATAACAGAAATTACAAGATTATTCAAAGAAAAGAAAGAAAACAAAAACCAAAAAAGAAAATTTATGCAAAAATTAAAACATTCATGTGGCAACTTAAAATGTAGCAACGAAACTAGGTAAAGCTGTAGTATCAGTTTTTATTGATTTCACCCCACATATGGCCGACCAAAAGCAGGACGACTAGCACGAACATACATTCAGCAGCTATGTGAGGATACGGGATGTAGTCCAGAAGACCTGCCAGAGGCGATGAACGATAGGGAAAAGTGGCGAGAGAGGGTCAGGGATATCCGTGCTACCAGCACGACATGATGATGATGATGAAGAACACCAAAGGTGTTATTTTTTTTGGATGGGTTGTTTTTTTTTTACTTTGCTTTCTTTGCATTTTTCTCTTTTTCCATTTCTGCGTTACTAATTCTCGAATCAACAGCAAACAGTCTCCCGTATTCATCTTAGATTTTTGATTTACTTTATTTCAAAAAGCGCACACTTGATATTTGAAAAACAATTTATTCAGAACCCTGTTACGCTTAAAAAAATACAACAGTTAATTATTCCTTTGGAATTTTTAACATCACCGTTAGCTGAAAGTTTATCACGGGAGTTTGAATGACTACAAGCCCCGTCATCTCTCCCGGACGCTTCTTAGTATTCTGGCCGATCTCAGTTATGTATTTTAGATGGTACCTGATCGTCAAACGATTTCCAACACTAACACCGCCCTTTATCAAACTTTTGTGCGTCGTTTCGAGCTCAGCAATTACAATTGGATTCACCGTCACTCTCAGTTTCATTAGCATTTTTAGTTCTCTGGCAAGATCTAAGTATTTATCTCTCTTTTCGTTATCTGTGATTTTCATTTATTGGTCTGCCGGAACTACAATGACCTCTATTCGGAGGGTTTTCTTTTTTGGTAACTATCACTTAGTCTGATCTTCAGGATGGGATTTGATGATTTTTTTTAATCTCAAAATCCCAGATAATTTTATGTTTTGCATTCTCTCTGATAAATTCTGGTTTGTGAATATACCCTTTGGTTGAATTATCCAATTCAAATTCCCTATCCATTCGTGTCTAGTTTTATATTTATTAAACTAGTTGGTTGTATTCGCTTATGATATGATTAATGGTTTCATCTCTATCACCATATAACCTACACGTTCTATTCTTATGCGTCTTATCTATTTTGACATTAACATTGTTGGTCTATTTGGAGTTGTTTTGTGCTGATATTAGAAGAGATTCCGTTTCATTCTTAAAGTTTCGCCTTCTTAGCCATATCACAGTCTTCTTGTATGACAGTTCGTTTGTTGTCCCTTGATATATCAATATATTTATTTTTCTTCCGTTTTTTTTCTTTTTTTTTTTTTTTTTGCTTAGCAACTGTTTTTCTGTTGATCTTTATGCTGCCTGTGCTATTTCTAGCTTCATTGATGAGACTTTTTTTGGCTCTTTTTTTATGTAGTCTTCGGGTCCTTTTATTGATGCATACACGTTATCCCCAATGCTAGTGAGTTCACTTCCTCCTCCATTTCTTGACATAGAGTCTATGTCATCTCTCGGATGTAAGGCCTAATGCATCCTCATTAGTCTTCTTGTCCTCTGGTCCATTTGTTGTTGTTGTTGTTGTTGTTGTTGCTCTTCTTCTTCTTCTTCTTCTTCTTCTTCTAATTATTATTATTATTATTATTATTATTATTATTATTATTATTAATAATAATAATAATACGATGGAGCGAATGATGTTTTATAAAAGAAAAAAACAGTTATACCAAAACAATAAAAATTATCTATCTATCTATCTATCTATCTATCTATCAAGCTTGCTAGCAAGCTTGATATATATATATATATATATATATATATATATATATATATATATATATATATATATATATATGATTTTAAAGCGCAGCATTTTTGTAGAGTAAATAAAATTAAGTTTTAGAATATTGTAAAAGCCGATTTGCTTCATCTATTTGCTATCTGAATTTCATTCATTAATATTAACGCTTCATAAGCTTATACATTTAAAACAATACTGTAAAATAAATAATTGATAAATTTCCTGATTTTATTGCCATTAAAGACTTTTCCTTATGAATATTATATTTTCTGTGTTTGTAAATACTAATATACTTGCAACTTACAACCTAAAAATCTAAAAAAATTAAATAATGTTATGGATCTCATTACAATGCGCGTCAAACAAAAGAAGAAAAAGGAAACATAAGAAAGAAGAATTTCTGCGGGTATAGAGAGTTAACTTAATCAGTATAACATCCAGATAATGTTATTGGTATTTTTCGTTTTTCTAACAATATTTAAATAATTAGAGACTTGTTAAATTATAGATTAGATGTATTTATTAATTGAGAGGTAATATAGATAATTTTGATGGCTTCTTTGTTTTAATGACATATCAACCTTTGTAGGTTATGTAATGCCAAAGCTATTCTCCTAGAAGAACAGTAGTGGTGCTATTTAACCCATAGTGGGGAGGATAAGGGGGTTCATACCTTTCCCAAGGGTATTTGCCCGAAAGTGAACGTAATAGCGCGACTGGAGTACGAACTCGCGTACTACGATTCCGCAGTCCATTGCTTTAACCATTAGACCACGAGGACATCCCCCTTAGATTATTTTAAAATATCTTTAAACGTTACTATCAATCCAGCGTATTTGAGTGTTTATGACCCCTTGATATTTTGAAAACTTGGCTGTGATTTGCTAATTTCAATCAGTTTACTAAGGTGTCCTAAAACTTTACGAGTTAGATTTAAACTTTGACTTGCAGAGAATCAACGGAGAGCGGGGACCTAATTTCCAACTATCCAACGAGCTACTTCCCTATTTTCGTATGGATTCACTGAATGTATGTGAAGAAGACTTTCCGCGTTAAGGATAACATATTTGCACGCAAAGTGTAAGTCTCTTGTTATTCCCCACGGAAAAGAACACATCATGACATGAAAAAGCATTCGATTACGACGAACGATAGAACATGAAAAATAGGATGACGACAAGCCGAATTAGGAAAATATGTCTATGTAAAAAGTATCTAAGAGTAGCTTGTATTCAGTAATCATACTGAAAATTGAAAATTGGCCCCTTCTGAATGATACGGTCTTCAGACTAATATCTTGCAAAACGAGTTGTACAGCAATGTTTGCACGAAATGCAGCAACAATCTCTCTCTTGAGATATAGCTTAATATGACGTAACTGCCTTGCTTGTGAATCTGTTTCATATAAATTGCATAATGCAACCGGTAAATTTAACGTGGTACTATTTACCAACCCCTCCGCTCGGGCAGGATATGACACAAGGTCAATTTTTAAGCGGAGTTTAACAGGTTTGAATTCAGAGTTTTCCTTCTCCTAGACTAGTTGCCTCACCAAGGCTGAAGAACCTAGTCCGTCCCACTATTTACCCATAGCTGGAGGGAGAATAAGGGGGTTCATACCTTTCCCAAGGGTATTTGCCCGAAAGTGAACGTAATAGCGCGACTAGAGTACGAACTCGCGTACTACGATTCTGCAGTTCATCGCTTTAACCATTACACCACGAGGACACCCTTGTGGTGTAAATTTCACGTGGTACGTATTTTTCTGCAATGCAATATTCGAACTCACGCTGCTGCACTCTACACAATAATATCACAATGCACAAGCGCAGAAAACTGTGGTAACACAATGAGAAAGAAAAACAAAAAACAAAAAAAAACAGTACAATTTGAAGGCCCAAACTTGCTCACGGAAGCAGTGGATGAGATATTTGGAGATTTTTCTCTAGCCTTGCATCTCCTCCTTGCTTGCGTGCGATGCAAACTCTAACCTGCCACTTTGCCATGCCTTGTCACCATTAGCTCTCTGCTTCCTTCTTCAACTTCCTAAGGTCACTGCCAACGGAGAGACATCCATCTCATCACTCGTTCAGATCTCCATCTTGTGTTATCCTCTAACTCAGGGTTTCGCAACCTTTTCTATGCCCTGCATCCGTAGATAACTTATATTATTTTTGCGCACCCCAATCTAAATATACACAAAAATAATACCTCATATGGAAATGAAGACAACAATTTATACAAAATTTGAGTAACAAATTTTTAAAGCTAATGTTGGAATGATATGAACATTATAACAATCTTAAATACGAACAAATTGTGCAAAAAATTAAGTATTTAATTCAATATAAGGGTAAATTAAATATAATAACCAACTTAGTAATCAACGTAAGTATAATCACTAACGTAATAACCACTATATTAGAATCCAACCAAAACCTCCCTTTTCAATAGCTACTACACAGAGGTGTAGTATATGGGCACGCACACACACACACACACACATTCACGCACGCATGCACTCACATTCACGCACACACACACACACACACACACACACACACACATATATATATATATATATATATATATATATATAAGTATTATTTGGTCCAGTTAAACCATAGTTGGGAGCAATTCCATCAGGATAAATAAAAAAAAAAATCAACAATGAAAATTTCAGTTTTCCTGGTAAAGACCTCAGTGTAACTGACATTACAGAGCAATAATTTCTTTAAGCAAATACAAAAACCGATCACATTAGGATTATAAATTTATTTCCATCCTGTTATGTGTTTTTGATAAAATTAAAAAAAACGCGAAAAACAATTAACAGGACTTCTTCAGATCTTGTGGATAAAATAATTATTTTATCCACAAGATCTGAAGAAGTCCTGCTAATTTTTTTTGCGTTTTTTATTTATATCAAAGACACATAACAGGATGGAAATGAATTTATAATCCTAATGTGACCGTTTTCTTTGTTTTTTCTTGAAGATATATATATATATATATACTTAGATAGATAGATATAGATATACACATCCATATCAGTGGTCAACTCGAAACTATACACATATGTAAACACACACACACACACACACACACATATATATATATATATATATATATATATATATATATATATGTAACAGTTGTAATGAACGTAACTATGATCCACAGCGTCAAAATAGCAAACTTAACAACCAACGATACAAGAAACATTTTTAAAGATCTTCACCTTTCCTTGTTTATAAAAATCTATTGATATTTATTTTTATGGATAAGATATGCCAGATCCCACATTACGTTTTGAATGTAAAACGCCATTGATACTCTCGTTTGGCTCGAAAGAAGCCTTGAATTGACTCACGTTCATCGGGTCTTCTCAAACCTTTTACTTGAAGCACAATAGTAAAATTTAATTTTCATTCACTCAAAATCAATTAACTGGACATTGCGGACATTTTTTCTAAGCCTCATTGGATGCTATGAATGAAGGAGCTGATTTTTAAAAATATTTTAGATTTCAAGATTCAGCATTTTATAAAAGACAGAAACGTTATTCTCAGTGAAATATTAAATTATGTAACAGCTCAAACCCATACCTTGCAATAGTGCAACACGCTTTGGAAATAAAGATCTGGATCTCTTCGCCCTATTTGTTGGGGCTGTAAAATACGCTGACTGCACTCCTGCAACTATGGCCTCTTGTAGGACGCTAGGACGGGATCCTGGTGGTTGTGCAGTCATTGATCCGGCGACAGAGTGGTCAATGAATTGTAGCACACTGAGAGGCGGTCGGATAGGCCCGATCCGATCAATTGGCTGGTCATGTCAACCTCAAGCGCCTATATGTTTTATCCTGGCCATACTTTTAAATCCCCACTTGATGCAAGTTCCCGACCCTTTTCTTTTAGTAGCGAGAAGGAGTTGGCTGAGGGTCAATTGCGTTGAGAGGATAGGAATTTGACTAGTGCTGATAACCTGAAATGTGCAGCCGCTCAAAGACCTACTCTCAGCACGAGTATACTGGTCGTGTATCCCCGTCACAACCAAGGTAAATGGGTTTTCCCCTTGGATCACTCCCAACACAAATTGGACTCCGTGGCGGCAAGTGGAGTATAGGGTCAGCGAAAACATACACCACCTATTAAAAAACAAACGAAACCAGTCAGAATCAGATTTGGATGGTGAGGCAGCAGACTTCCCCAGATTCATAGTCATTGAATCTTTGGATGTGGTCTGCCTAGCCAAATTCACGCCTTTTCTTATAGAAAAAGTATTATCAACAAGAGCTACACCGAAAAACCTGAAAAAAATCCCAAACGGAAAGAGGCTTGTTAGGGTGGAGAGCCAGAGGCAGGCAGAACGTCAATAAAAATGAAACCCTTCCATACAACTAAGTGCAAGGCTACCCGCATACAAAAAACTCAACACTTACAAACCTATTTAACCCAACTTATGACTGCATCCTTAACCCCAAATGTGAGCAACACTTTGAAAAAAGGTGTTTGGTTGTTTTTTATGACATATCAACCTTTGTAGGCTATTTAACACCAAATCCATTTTAAGAAGAATGGTTCTATTTCAAACAATTCAGATCAGGATAAGTACGTAGTTTAAATGTAAGTACAGTTTAATTGTATAAGGCATTTCTATTTCAAGCTATTCAGTTTAGTCAAGTAGTTCTAATTCAGCTAATTAAGTTTAGTATAAGTACAAATTTGTTAAATATCAAAACAGTTCTATATTAAATTAATCAATTTAGTGTAAGACCAGTTATATTTCAAATAATTCTGTTTAGCATAAGCACGCAGTTTAAATGTAAATACGATTTAATTGTCAAAAAATTTATTTCAAGCAACGCAGTTTAGTGAAACAATTCAGTTTAGCATAAGTATGCCGTCAGCTCTATTTCAGCCATAGATGGGACCATATCAGGTACTACCATTCCGGGCAAGAGTGGACCTGGGAGCAATGGCACTGAAGGAGTGTTCCGCATTCCCTAAAGTCCCAGCATCACTGGAACCTCACCATCAGATTGTTTGGTGTCATATCAGGATACTCGGTAGTGAGAGGTCTTACCCCTCTGCAGAGAAGCAGTCGGTGTATTCTACAGTCCCAGCCGACTAGCCAATTGAAAAAAGGAAAACTCCATAAAAACGTTAGGACTTCTGGTGAACTGTACTCTAAGACAATCCAATATCTCTCTAAAATATATACTTGAAAGCATCCTAACTCAAATACCTCCTTGGATCATTAAAAAACCCGAAGTGATTTTCGAAATGAATGAACACCTAATCAGGAGAAAATTCACAATATCGTCCAACATCTCCCCGACCACCTATATATCATTATGGATGGTTCCAAGGATAATTAAAAAAACAGTTTACGCTGCTGTTCTAAATGAAAAAAATTATCAAGAAAGATATTCCAATGAGAATTTCAATCTTCACAGCAGAATCCTGTGCAATAAACTTTGATTTCGAGATCATCTCGAAGAGCAAGCATAAGAAATTTATCTTATTCTCAGACTCACTTTCGGGGTTAATATCATAATTAATAAAATAAATTGAGAACCCTCTAATTATTAAACTGTTGACTAGAACAATGTAAATGTCCAATCGTAAAGAAATAATTTTATGCTGGATATAAAGCCACATTATAGTGAGAGAAAATAAAAGAACAAACTCGGCAGCGAAATCGGCCTTAGATCTGACCCCCGACAAATTCAGCATTCCATATACTGACCTGAAACCCAAAATCAATAAACTCCTTCAAGAAAAATAGCAACATCGCTGAAATGATAACATCCACAATATACTCTTTCAGATCCAGGCCACTTTGGGAGAATGGAGATAAGATTTCTGAATATCAAGGAGAGAACAAGTCATAATATCTCGATTGCACATTGGTCATACAAGGCTCACTCTCTCATTCATACTAAAAGAAGAACACTAACCACAGGGTAAGTCATGTCAATCGCCTTGCACTGTTAAACATATTTTCATAGAATGTAGATTTTCGCTCTCATCAGAAAGCGATTTTTCTAGGGGAATAGTTAGACGGATCTGTATGAGAACGTCAAAATAGAAGACGATCTGTCCTTCTTGAGGGAGACAGGAATGTTCCAAACTATTGTTGCATAGCAACATCTACATATGCTTGCCGAATCATAACGACACAATAAAGACGAGCGACGCAGTTCTTAGAAAAAATATACCTCTCACTTTATTTGAAAGGGTTGGAGAACGAACAGAGCTGCAACATAGTGACCCTCACTCTATTGGCCATAACCGCGTTTCTTTCCCGTTCTCCAGGACTGCCCAATCTGCTGGGTGCTCGATTTCTCTACAGCATCTTGTCACCAACGGGTCTGGTCTTCAAACTAACTTACTTCCTGTCCTCACCGAGTTATATAATAGTTGAACACCCCCTCCTTCTTGGGGGCGTCACAATTGCACTCATTCAACCCATCCACGGTCAAGGTTATATTTCTGATATTCCTCGACCGGATGCATCTGTTATTAACATAGGTGCATTTCCTATTTTGACAGCCCGGCCGGGTGGTACGTCAATATACAACAATAATTCTGTTTAGCATAAGCACCCACTTTAAATGTAAATACGGTTTAATTGTCCAAAAAATTATTTCAAACAACGCAGTTTAGTGAAACAATTCAGTTTAGAATAAGTATGCCGTTAGCTCTATTTCAGCCATAGATGGGACCATATCAGGTACTACCATTCCGGGCAAGAGTGGACCTGGGAGCAATGGCACTGAAGGAGTGTTCCGCATTCCCTAAAGTCCCAGCATCACTAGAACCTCACCATCAGATCCAGATCCACTGGCCCACTTATTTTTCAAAATTTCAAATGTGAAATGTTTCTTCACGTTCGACTCCATCACCCTCATACACACATTTTACAATGCCAGGACAATGATAGCTGAAAAAAACACACAAAAAAAGAATAACTTGAACCACAGCAAAACAAAATCTTACTTAGAAGGCGACCCTCTCCCTATGTAACACTTGCCCGCTAATTATTCTCTAAATGTTTTTTACTATCTTTGCGTGGTTGGCCATCTTAATATGTGTGCATCAAGGTACAATACGGATGCATCTTTTATCCTCCCAAACACAACGGGCCCTCTATAATTCCTTGAAGAATTTCAAAACTCTAAAAGGACCATACTCTGGTCCCAGATTCTGGTCACAAACCTAGTGACCCTGGTCAGTCCAGCAACACATTTCGCCTGTATTCCTCATGACCACACTCAAGTTCTTCCCTCAACAGGTTCCTACCTGGAGTAACCGGAGAATTCCATTACTAAAACACAATATCTTCAAGGTCCAAAACATTCCACATAAACCTACAAAAATCATGGCCCAAATCAATGCATCGCAATTCTATCAAACACAATACATCCAAATGTATCACAATCTGACATGCATGCAGTAAACAAACTAAAATAGACCACGCAAAATTTTTATTAACAATGTTGTAATATAATAGCCGAGGGATTTCAGTTCATGCCTTTCGGTTTAGTTAGGCTGACAACATTTTGGCTCAGTACATGGGTTAGTTAGATGTAACCTTCATGCAGGTGGTAACGCACGCGAGTGCACAGAGCGGACATGTCACTCAGAGATGTCACAATAGCCTGAGATGATGAAACGGATGACGAAGTGCGGGTGACGCCACGTACCGGAAGCACGCAGAGGATTTTGCGGATTTCCAAGAAAGTTGGAGAGTTAAAATTAGATGCTGAATGAGGAGGTTCGACTTTTGAGGCTCGCTGAGGCTAGACGAATTTGCGCGCAATGGGTGCCGCACGAGATAGGGGCCAGATGAAGAAGCCAGCAGAAAAAGATTGTGTCTCTCTCCTTATGTCGAAACCTTTAACTCAAAAGTAATAAAAAGGTTTTGTACCCGAACAAAGAAGTCGTTACTGGTTTTCGAATTTCGAGATTCCTGTGTTCTACGTTATGTACATATGTTACCAACATTCGATGTCCATTTCGCACATGGCCATATTCATGTATATGACTATGTAACTATGTGTTACTCATTTCTTTCACATTATTAAGTCTCTGTTTCCATGCCCATTGGTTTGTAAGCCCTTGAGGAACATGCTTTACCTGATTATACCCTCTCTGGGTTGCATTTCAATTATTCAGGATACCTCGTGGTTACCAATATATAGGCACCTCACCTTTCCCTGATTCGTTTCGTTTCGCCAAATCACGCACGAATCCAAAACTCCATCGTGACTGAAAGACTCAGACATAATCCACAAAGTATTGGAGCAGGTAACGCCTTTCTTTCCTTTATTCCATCCTTGGAACTCCAATGTGAAAAATACTATCAACTATAGGCCTTCAACAACTCCATGGGCCGGCGAATTCTTCGATTGAATGGCTATCTTTGCCGTCTACCCACAACAATCTGTAACACAACTTGGATGAACCACTGTCCTAATATTGCGTCAGCCCATGATTCACTCAAAAACAGAAACCTAGAAAAAAAAATTTCCAATTCCACAAAAACCCAATATTCTAAAAAAAAAATTAGAATCAATATAATTATAAATATTATTAAACCTAGTATAAAATCCTCTGTCAATGGTTTTAGTCAAATTTCATGATATGAGACAGAAAAAAATAATGTCTAATGTAGCTTTTAAACTCAGACATGCTGACAATTTACACTTTACAAGTCAACACAATATTACAATCACAGTTCACAAATGTTCAGTTTTCTTTTCTCTTTTTTATTCAATCTATGTACTGTCTATTTTAGTAAAAGATGTTGGTTCTTGTCCTTTTTTTCTATATGCTGCGTTAAACAGTGTTCAAGTTTCCTTCCTTTTCCTCTCTGTCTTTTTTCAATTGTCCTGTACCTTTTACTTTTTCTTTTTGTTTTCCTTCTTTTTCTTAATAATAAATTGCTCATTCACTGTTCCCCTTTTTTTTCAACCCTATATCTACCTCTCTCTGTCTTTACCTTAATACAATAACTATAGGTTCGCTTCCCCGTTATTCAATTTCAGTCTATATTTCCGTAAGATAAGCCAGGTTTATAATTAAAACTTTTCTCAATAGCTTACGAGTACTCTTCTTTCTTTTTTTTTTTTTTTGCACAATATATCCCGGGTGTTCTTTCTTAAACAACACAAACTTTTATCAATTTGACCAACAACATTTCCCCAATTCGAAACAATTCCCAATCCGAGTCTGCGCATTTTCGCTACAACTGATTCCATCAAAATTCTGCGCATCTCTTAATTATCTTCAAAACTCTGTTTCAAAATATCTTCCCCAATAACAACCTCAAAGCCCCACTCCAGGGGAAACTCACAAAATGCCTGTCTAACACGACATACAAAAAAACATCCGTCTCTAAGTTGCTCTGCCCCAATGGCAAGATTTATTCGAGACCATTGTCAGTTGATACGGACTACGAAAAGTCCGAGACAATATTTATGTCCCCAATAATTGGTATCAACAACTTCTACAAAAAAAAAAACGGCCTGATTCTACCAGCGCCTAAAACATCGATTCTCCCAACTTCACAAATGTGCAAAAGTATATGCGCATTCTTCAGACAAACCACCGATGTGCGAAATTCCTGGACAAACCCCATCGATGATCCCGAAATTCCATCTCTTGGATTAAAATTATATTTCCAATCACCACTTACAAGTTACAACAAAATTATACTCACAAAATCCCCGTCTACTATAAAATTAATTAATGAAAATATTGTTTACTATAAAATCTCATTCATAAAAATATTGTTTACTCAAAAAACGGACAGTAACTCTCCCATAGTCACCTTTCTTTCCCTTCTTTTCCTGCCCGCGTAATTCCTTCTTACCCTTTCTTTTTCTCTTCCTCACTACGATACAATATTACTCATAGCAGTAATCATAATTTTTTTTTTTATCTAGGGACCACATATTTAAAAAAAAAAATTCCAATTGTATCCTTCTAGAAAGGCCCTTCTCATTACAACTAATGCTTTCACCATTATAATCAATTTAAATTCTCTTTTCAGGAACCCAAATATCAATTGACTACAGAGAGATGAATTATTTGAACGAGCAATTTATTTACAGTCTCTTTTTTCTTCTTTCCATCCAGCATGTTGCAGTTTTTCCTTTGTTCTTTTTCTTTTTTTCTGTTCTTTGTTGTTTGTCTGTCCTTTTCTTTTTTTTTTCGCTGGGAATTTTTGAAATTTTCTCTCGCTCACCTTCCAAGTGCCGCATTTTTTCTGTCTTTGGCCGCTTCGTGGATCGTCTACCCAGATTCGAGTCACGCATGTAGCGTGAAAACTGGCCTCAAACACCAAATCGTTGTTGTATAGTCACAACCATCTACACAATGTTGTATAGTCACATGTTGTATAGTCACAACCATCTGTACAAACACATGATACATATACATCTACATATGCATGCAGAATCATAACAAAAAAATAAACATAAGCGACACAGTTCTTACAAAAATATACCTCTCACTTTATTTGAAAGGGTTGTGTGTGAGAGTGAGTTGGAGACTGAACAGAGCTGCAACATAGTGACCCTCACTCTATTTGGCCATAACCACGTTTCTTTCCTGTTCTCCTGGGCTGCTCAATCGGGGGCCTGGGGGCCCACTCTGCTGGGTGCTGGCTTTCACTACCGCATCTTGTCACCAACGGGTCTGGTCTCCAAACTAACTGACTTCCTGTCTCCACTGCGTTATATAATTGGAATTAAATAACCAATTAAGGTTGATATACCACAGAATATAACCAACTAACCAACCAACCAAACAATCTCTGGTCAGAGAGGGTTATTTTGTAAATAATGGTTTCATTTTAATTTATTCATCAAAATCTGCTATCATGGATAGGAATTTCAATTTCAAGCATTTAGATGCCGTTTTCTTTTAGGATAATTATGTTATATACACTTTTATTCTTACTGCTAATTGAGTATTTCTAAAGAACTCGCATAAACTATTACAAACAAGGACAATTTAAAATTCAGCTTTTTTATTAAACCTTCTGTGAACAAAGGATCGTATACATCATTGCCAAGGTCGAACATATCCTCATCAATTTAGTCAAAGGCAACCAACGGATTCTTATGTTTGGGACGCGTTGATTGTGAATGACACTCTACTACTGGTCATCTCATCCTTTCTGCTAAGTGTACTATATCTAGCAACTATTCTACATGATCAAACGATTCTTTTTTTGTAATTTTAAAATTCAAACTTGTAAATCCACTTATTCTAATTGGTTATACTTTTATTAACCTGACCAAAATTGTATTCACCCCCTGGGGTCTATGTCTACCTTTTTGAGTAGCAATGATATGCAGTTCTCATGAAATATATTCGCTAGAACATTCAGGGTATGTGCGGTAAGAATGGTGTAATATTGACCAGATTCCAGTCAGATTAATATTTAACGTGGAAGATATTTCCAAAGTGCAATTCATACAAATGATGGCAGTACAACATTTTTATGTATTCTTCGTGCTTTGGAGACCTCGAAATATCGAGTGATTGGTTTTTCCTTTGATATTTATGATTGCGAGCAAAAACACTCGTTTTAGAATTGCTAGTATTTCAGCTTTAAGTAATAAAATATATAAACTTAGAAATACGAACTAAAATAAAGAAGAACGTATATGAAATTATTTTACTTATTTGGGCTTTAGTTTCATTGATTTCCACGTAAGATAATTCATAGAATTACTTTTTAATACATTTGAAAATAAAACAAAATCATATAGCAATGACACTTAGTAATTATTAATTAAACCCCTTTTTACTAAAACTAGTATAGAAAGTATACAACCCATACATTAAATAAACCTTTATTTCTTAGTGATATATAACAAACATTGCAGATTTTAAAAAGCACAAATAACATGGGTTGTCTGCAGCTTGACTTTAATTGAGACGGTATTTGTCTTGCTTCCAACGAGAGAGACCTTGAAACAAGGTCATTTAATAATAAGAGATTGGAAATGGGGAGGTCGCACAAGAGCTCAGATTCATACGCTGTTGGAGTACGTTGGTTATAAGATCACAAAGCGCCATGTGAACTTTGCTAACCTTTGCTAATTCTACTAGCACATATGCCGGGTAACCTTGCTGGTCATAGCTTCTTTCAACCCGAAGGCCAATTACTAGGCTTACTCAAAGGCGGGCATAAATTGATCATTGACAATTATGCACTTAGGTAAAATGATTTTAACGCCGGTTATGATGTTGTTTTAGTTGGGTGTTCTGTTTTGCGGCGTATCAACCCTCATCAAGTCACTTGAAACCAAATTAATTTTCAAATAATTCTGTTTACTATGAGTATATTTTTATTTACAAACAGTTAAATTTCAAAATAGTTCTATTTCAAACAAATAAGTTTAGCATAAGAACATAGTTTAGTCCTATTTAAAAACAGTTCTATTTCAAACAGTTCAGTTTAGCATAAGTACGCAGGTTCAATGTAAAAAAATATTTCTATTTTAAAGAATTTAGCTTCCTATAAGTACACAGTTTAATTATATTTGACCCAGACATAGGACCCTATCAGCTGCTCCCCAACCAGGCGAAAGTGAAGTTGGGATCAATGGCAAAGAAGGTGTACTGTGCATTCCCCCAAAGCGCCAGCATTACTGGAACCTCAAAATCAGGTCATATCTAGGACATTCGTTGTGGTGGAGGGTTCTTACCCCTGTGCAGAAATGCAGTCGGTGTATTCTACAGTCTTAGTCGACAGGACAAGGTATAGTTTTGGTTTCAGAAAGGCTCAACTCCATTAAAATTTGTGGTGTGCATATATTTACTAAGATGCTGATGAATATTTTGTTAAAATTGTGCATTGAATCTTTATGATATAGTTATAATATAAATTGTTTACATCAGGTTAATTGTCTGATTGACATTAACAGCATGTCAAACCATCTAAATGTATTTATGTTAGATCCTACGGAATCAAGTTTGTTATGGGTTTGTATTTTGAACAAACTCGCATACATATTTCTTAAGAATATTTAATCACTTTACACTCGGTCCAGTCTAATACGAATCATTTTTAAACAAATCTTTTTGACCCATTGATGGGACCCGAGGAGGTATTTTTCTCCGGATAATAGTGTTCGTAGAGTATTTCATTGAAGGGGTTCCCCAAACTACCCAGATATCCTGAGCTAGAATCTCCACGACATCAGAGGCTGTTTCGTGTAATACCTGGTACACCTAGTTTTCGGTGCGAAAATCCAAGCCTGATGGGGATATTTTCAGCGTATCATAAACCAAGCAAGAATCTTAATGCCTGTAATAGGGAATGGTCATTTAAATACATATTTTTAAAATGACACCATCCTTTTGTTCTTTCTCAATAGAATATTTCATTTCTACTCTGAAAACAATCTAAGGTAGCCTATTGCGATTAAATTTATTTGTGAATCTAGCTTATTAAAAATCAGCCAAAGGTGCTTCTCTTCCGTGTAATTGTATATTTCTCTTGAACATCGCTAGATTATAAAAGTTCACTCCAGATTTCTGTGTTAAAAACTTGGTAAATATTTCGTAGTAAATGTTAGGCTGTAACTGTCATTTTCATTATAATTGTGAAAGGAAAAGTCTTCCTTTCGTCTGAGTTTTTGCCCATTGTAAATTATTTAAAGCGCAGATGTTAATAGAATTGTAATTCTATACTATTTCTTGGGAAATGAGTTGTAATTGCAGAACCAATTTGGCTGTCGATAAGGCATGAATATCCAATGCAACGCAATTTTTACTCGTTGTGAATATACATAGAAATAAAGCAAGGAATAAGCAATGTAATTCTCACTTTGCAAATATTATAATAATGAATGATATACTATTTAAAAAAAAAGATTTAATTTTTACTCTCGAACGAGGAAAAAATCCACATTTTGCTTTTTCCAGAGCCAAAAAAATTATTAAATAAGAGAAGTGAATTAATAGCAAGGTGTAGACATAGGGCTAAATTTAAAGTATAGATAATTAACAAATTAAAAAAAAAGCATAGAGTTAAATTGAGAATTAATGTAAATGAATAAATAAAATAAAATGTTAGATAGAAAATTGTGAAAAAGCATATAATACATACGTACTACTCATAAAAAATAAAACTGATTAATGGTTTCTAAATAGTTCTGAAATTTTAAAACATTTTAAATAAATTGAATATTTGTTTTAGTTTAATATGTCTATTACTGTATCATTACATAAGGTTATTGATTAAAGTTTAAATATAATTTAATCGAAAATCTGTAATTTAGGTCAAAATATAATTAAGTTTTTTTTTTTAAAATAAATTTACAACATTTCTAACCGAAATTAAAATTTAAAACGGAAGTGGGCTTCATGAGGAGATAACTCTTCATCCCGCTTCTATCCCCTCCCACTTTTTCTGTGTCTATTCTAGTTTTTTTTATTTAAAAGATTTGAAGAAGTCCTGTTAATTTTTTTTTCGTGTTTTTTGGAAATTTCAAAAATGCGTAACAGGATGTAAATAAATTTATAATCCTATGTGACCGGATTTTTTCGTTTTTCTTAAAGAATATATATATATATATATATATATATATATATATATAAGGAAACCAGGTTAAATTGTGATTATAAATTGATTTCGCCTTGTGATTATAAATTGATTTCGCCGGAGAATATAATTATACTCAGTCTCATCAGATGACTGTTAATGTTGATGTTTGGACTCTGACTGGATATATATATATATATATATATATATATATATATATATATATACTACCGCTAAAATCTCTATCTAAATCTAAAATTTCAATTAATTAAAAAAGTAAATAATTTTTCCTTTAATTTTTTTTTTTTTTTCATTTGGGAATTACTTTGAAATAATTACCTAGTATATGCATTCAAAAATTATATTTTCTGTTATATCAAGTGATGTCCGTGATAGTATATATATATATATATATATGTGTGTGTGTGTGTGTGTGTGTGTGTGTGTGTGTGTGTGTGCACGATAATCTATATTGACATGGAACGCAGATACAAATGGAGGTTAAATCGGTTTAGATGTTGAAGATTCATTCACCACTGCATATATGATTAACTTATACAGATAGTTAACCTTCCTTTAGACCAAGTATACAGTCACTGCTCCCTTATTATCACGAGTAACTGTGGACTGAAGTAATATATTGAAGTCTTTCCCTAGGGCATTTGCGGCAAGTGAGACAGCTTCGTCCAGTATTTGAACTTGGCTTCATTTTCTCAAACGATAATGAAAGCCCCACTGCAGGAGCTGAAATCCCTCAGGCAATCGGACATAGTATGTACGGACTCTCAGTTAACTCCAACGGTGACACTGCCGTGAAATAAATGTGATATCATTTCTAAAAACAGTGAGGTTATACACAAAAATCTAAAGAAATTTACAATAAGACCAAATTACTTCTGTAAACCATTTCTTTACTAGATATATTGTAACAAACAGAACCCTTTCCACAACCTTTTTCACATACTTTTTTATGATCATTATTCCCTACAATTAAACTCTTAATAAAAATAAAAACACAAAAGACAAAACTAATAACCAACAAATTATCTAAAATTTATTAATTCCTAAGACCTCTTCTTTTGAATTTCTTTTTAGACTTATTTTTTTAACTTGATTCGGCATTAAATGAGCGATGAGGTTGAAGACATTAGACCTATAGCATAGGCAACAAACTATCTTACATGCAACCTTGACCAGAGTTGATAAATGTGTTCAGGCTTACATGTATTTGTTGGTTGGTTGGCTATGTTTTACGGTATATCAAAACTGGTGGGTTACTTCATACCAAATCTTATCCATCCATATATATTAAACATATATATATCTATTATAAACGAATAATTTCTAAATAACATTATTTCTTAAATGAACTTGAGACCAATCGTCGACGTACTGTTAAATGATTTCAAGAATTGCAATGTAACAGTAATAGTTTCACAGAAATTGCAATGTAACAATAATAGTTTCACAGAAATTGCAATGTAACAATAATAGTTTCGCAGAAATTGTAATGTAACAATAATAGTTTCCCAGAAATTGCATTGTAACAATCATAGTTTCACAGAAATTGCAATGTAACAATAATAGTTTCACAGAAATTGCAATGTAACAGTAATAGTTTCACAGAAATTGCAATGTAACAATAATAGTTTCACAGAAATTGCAATGTAACAACGATAGTTTTACAGAAATTGCAATGTAACAGTAATAGTTTCGCAGAAATTGCAATGTAACAATAATAGTTTCACAGAAATTGCAATGTAACAATAATAGTTTCACAGAAATTGCAATGTAACAGTAATAGTTTCACAGAAAGCCAAAGTGATTCAAATTTTACTATCTACACTAGAAATTCTATCCTGCATAAACGGTTTCAAGTCTAATAAATGGTTAACAATTCTATTTCGCCAATAGATAAGACTCTAACGAGTAGAAAATGATTAGGTAAACCTCGGAATAATGGAAATGAAAACGTGCTTCATATCCCCCAATGATCTATCCCAAAATCTCACCATCTGATTGTTTAGTATCATATCAAAGACATACGTTTGGTGGTGGGGAGTTTTAACCGTTTGAAGAGGTGAATTCGGTGTTTTTTATAACCCCTGTATATGTTTGGGTTGTGTATGTGCTTGCATGTTGACGGTGAGTGTGTGTGTATTGAGTTTGTATGTGCGGGTGTGTAAGGAGGTGTGAACCTTTGCAAAAGAACCATGGTTAAGCTTTTAGCCTTTTATTTTACTATGACTACCTTTTTTTTTTTTTGACTCCCAAACCAAACAGTGGTAGAAAACGGAGTCGGTAACCCGAGTAAAAACCATGACAAGGTTGTTTGCCCTTGGAAAGGCATGAATCCTTTTACCCTCTCCATCTAAAGGTAAATTGATTCGTAGACTGTTTTTGAGACTTCATTAAGCAGTCTAGGGTAGGAAACATTCCGAATACAAACTAGATTTACTCCGGCTAAATATGACCTTGTGTAACATCCTTTTTATGGTAAAGTGGTTGGGTATATTCATGAAAGCATACATATCCAAATAAACACGCAAAGTGTCAAGTTCTGTGTAACGGTTATCGACAAAGGAAATGTCTTCGGTAATCCAAGGTCAACTTCTGAACAACGCAAGTTGCGTTTCACTTTCCGCAAATACCCTTACAAAAGAGAATAATCCATTTGTCCCCGCACAATATATGAGAAAATATTAGGGCAAAGAGGGTTCCTTATCGTTGATTACGAAACTAACCGAGGCGAAAGAAAAGCCTGAATTCAAACTAGCTTTACTCTCCTTAAATATTGAACATGGGTTACTTCCTCCCTGTGAGGAAGGTGTGGGCTATGTTCACTCATACACATATACATACATCCAGTAAGCTTTAGCGTAACGGTTATCGCTGTATTCAAATCAACTTTACTCTGCTTAAACATTGACCTTGTGTCATATTCTTCTCCTGGTGTAGATCTTTGGGTAAACACTCACACACATACACAAACACACACACACACACACACACACACACACATATATATATATATATATATATATATATTCAGGCATGCGCAATCTAATTGATTATTGCCTTGCGTAAAAAATCATAAAAGAAAAGTACTCACTCCTTCATAGTTATTGATTCACAGAAGAGCTCTTTCGGCTCTATTTAAAATATGAATGTGTTTGTTAATAGCTTCATAGAGAATAGATATTTGTGCTGGGAGTCACTTGTTTTTTTTCTCTTTTTTTTTCCTCTCTCTCTCTCTCTCTCTCTCTCTCTCTCTCTCTCTCTCTCTCTCTCTCTCTCTCTTGTGTAGTTTGGGTGGCAGACTTAAGGCTTTCGTTCATAGATGCAGTGTGACTCATTTCTTATTTTTCTTTTTTTTTTCTTTTTTCCATTTCTTTTATTATCGGATTTAAGGTTTTCGTTCATATTTATGCTACTGAAAGTAGAATTTATGAGCTGGTAGTGAACCGAAACCTTTTTATCCACTGCACAACAGTGTGGGTGGTTGCGCCACCAAAGGGTTTACATTCAGCATGGATGAAAAGGAATCTATATGTGAATTTTTGTACACGGAGGTGACGGGAACGGCAAAAAATAATGATCGATAAAACGTTGGTAAAGGCCAGTAAAATGTATTAAGACGAAAAGTTTACTGGAGAAAGTTAATAAACAGAATATATATATATATATATATATATATATATATATATATATATATATATATATATATATATAAATGAATGTGTTTATGAATAAATATATGTTAAAACGTCTTTTCATTTATGCCATTTAAAGAAGTGAATGTATATCTATTTGAAAGCTCTTACTTGGAACGTCAGAGACATCTACATAAAAAGACGATAGATATCGAAAAAACTTCCTTCATATATATATATATATATATATATATATATATATATATATATATAGGGTGTCTGAAAGTAAAAGTGAGCCAGAGTGATGATGAGTATGTGATTAAGTGTGCTTAAGTTTCTTTAAGAGAGAGTGAGAATGTTTTAATATGTGTGCGTGGAAGTGATATAGTGTGTGACTGCGTGTTTATGCAACAAATATGTGAAAAGGTCATTTTTTCTGGTTAAAAGTTAGTTTGAATCAGGAGTTTTCCTTCTTCAAGACTAGCTATTAAGTTTAAAGATCTCTGCTCTATTATTAATATATAAAAAGTAAAGTTGGCGACCGTAATCGAGGGCGACCAGGAGGCTCCCTTTTCAATAGCTACTACACGGGAGTGAAGGGAAGGGGGCTTCTCCTTTCCCTGGATTGCTCCACTTTACCCTCGATAGGTACCTTATCCTGCTGAGTGTTAAGCAAAGAAGTATCAAGTACCATTTTAAAAGTATTTGGCATGACGTGACCTGGGATTGAACTCAGGTCTTCCGGACCATTGGCGAACACTCTACCTACTTGGCGAATGAGGGTTTCGTGCCTTTTTCAATTACATTACTGCTAATTGAAACGAAGGAAGCTTCGTCTGGTATCTGAAATTCGATCACCGTGTTTATTTCTTCTGACGATAACCGTTATGTGTGTGTGTGTGTGTGTGTGTGTGTGTTTTAGAGAGAGGCAGAGACTATACCTGCGTGTGCATGAGATAGGTTCAATGTTTGTGGATATGTATGTGCTTGTATATTAGATGTATTTTGTAAATGAATAATTTATGGGTAACATTTTAAACACACAAAGTTAAATGGTTTCAAGACTTGCACTGATACGTCTATTCAACATTATTCATTCGATTGCTCACAGTTAAATGCTTCCAATTCTTACAATGTAATAGCAATTCAAATTAACATCAGTCATTTGTTCGCAGAGTGTTAGATTATTTCAAGTACAGTTAATTATTAAATCGTTCTTTTCGACTGAAAGATAGTAGCATAACAAGTACTACGATTCTGGGTAAGATTAAATTCGGAGTGATGATAATGGCAGTGAAGGGATGTTCTGAATAACCAAAAGCTCCCAGACAGGAGACTCATCGTAAGAGTGTTTAATGTAATATACAGGACACTCAATGCGATTGGGTCTTATTCTTCTTTGGAGTTTCAGTTGACCTATTCTACAATCACAACAGACTTGTAAGAGTAGACATAACTGAGTCTTTCGTAGGAGCAAGTGTCGGTAATTTTGGATTGGTTTAGAGATTGGTTTAATGATATACAAACTCTTATATTCTTAATACTAAATCTTATATATATATATATATATATATATATATATATATATATATATATATATACAGCAATCGTGATAATTCTTATATATAAAAAACAATGTACAACTAAGTACAGACACAGGATGTATTATAGAAGACCTACCAGAAGCGATGAATATTAGAGATAAATAGAGTGAGAGAGAGAGAAAGAGAGAGAGAGAGAGAGAGAGAGAGAGAGTCAGGGAAATTCGTGCCAGTTGTTCGACAGGATATATATATATATATATATATATATATATATATATGTGTGTGTGTGTGTGTGTGTGTGTGTGTGTGTGTGTGTGTGTGTGTGTGTGTGTGATAGAACTATGTGGAAGGTTGGATAAATCAAAACTTAACTTAGATTGAGATGCTTGATATTTCATTCGGGCTTTATTTCTTCATCACGAACTTCCCGAATGAAATATCACACATCTAAATCTGAGTTAGGTTTTGGATTTATCTAATTTTCCTCGTATTTCTATCATACTGTCAGATTCACAATAAATCTATCTTTTTAACACACACACACACATATATATATATATATATATATATATATATATATATATTGTCATCCACATACAAACTGTTTTGAGTATCACAACTCTTCAATGTGACAAGACACGTAGTGCGCTTGATGCAGGGATATGTATATATTATTTGTGTGCGAATAATTTATTGGTAACTTCATTTTTCGCCTATTTAGGGCTAATTTGTTTGCCCACAGTTAAATGGTTTCAAGTATTGCCACCTGAGAGCCAATTATCCCAAGTAATCGTTTTCTATCACCTTGATTATAAAACAAGTTTTGGCACTTGTTTTCCACAGGTGCATTTTGAAAAATATGTTTTGGACAGTCATAGAAGTGCTATGGATTGACCTGACCAGTCGATTGATCGGGATGAGTGTTTCTTATCGCCTGTAATACTATAGGTTTCACAGCACAGTCAGTGCAGTACCGAATGTGATATTATCCTGGCAACGGCCCTAAATGTAACATCGTTGTCACCGATATCAGCGCCAAATGTTATACTCTAGTGGTGACATTACCAAATGTGGTACTATAGTGTACGTGTTATGGCACACCTTTGTGGGACTATGTCTGGAAACGTCACTTTATTGTGATACTATCCTGTCACGGTATCACACAGGGATAGTACACACAGTTCACATTTGTTTCCAGGTTGTTTGTTGAACAATCCCCTCAGTGCACACGTTGTGTTTGAAAGATCAACCAATCGGAACTTCTGACGGTCGAGGTAGTTCGTTAGAACTAGTTGAAAGGGTGCTGGCAGCTCAAATACAAGAAAATTCTCCGTTAACAATTAACAATTATTTATTGAAGCGTAGTGGTGTAACACTAACTTATCCAATCTATATATAGAAAGAAAGTGTCGTGTTATCATCCCGAAACGAAGGTGTTCCGTGTTCAGACTGAATATCGTTTCGTAGCAGTCATCGAGAGAGAGAGAGAGAGAGAGAGAGAGAGAGAGAGAGAGAGAGAGAGAGACGTGGTAAGGGTCTAAATACGAACCCCAGCTTAGAAGACACAAAGATACACCCACTGACCGGATCGATTCGTTTCAACATCAAACTCCAACCGAGTCCTTTTCAAAATTTTCTAATTTTGATATACTCTAAAATTCAGTAATGATGTCATCTCACTTAGTTATTGCGACATCTCATCACGATAACCACACATGTCCACAATTTTTACCATGTTTTCATTTAAACCCAATCAAACTTATGATATGGGTCTATTTTATTTACATTTGGTCTTACAGTTTAGAGATGACAGTTGTCCCCTATCATCTGTTCGCTTGTCCACACGCTTGTCCTCACCAATTTGTCAAACATTTTCACTCAAAGATTTTAGCTAACTGAAAAACACCTGAACAACTTGTGACCTGATCAAACTAAAGAATTAACTAATTAATACAATTAACTATGATATTAATTATTTCACACGCTTTTCTACCACAGTAAGGGCCAAAGTGAAGTCTTGCAAGATCACGACAGTTGCCGAGACAAACCTTGCTCTGCCACTGGTATCCTTTCACGAGAAATATGGGTCATCACCCACGACCAAGAGGTAGCCTCATTGTTGGGTGCTTATCCCACCGCAGAAGAGCAGTCGGCGAATACTACAGTCCCATTGCTAACTGGCTAGGGTCATTTTCAGTAAGTTCGTGAATTTAAGGAATTTTAATTAAAACAAAGCACACACACTCATAAATATAGACTATTGTACACACACAAAAAACAATAATCATAAGATAAGCAAACATCCCAAATATGATATTGCAAAACGTATCACCCCGAATGAAAGAAATATATTTTGCCATTAAATAAACAGCAAAATATAGCTAATGAAATATTCTAAATAATTGTGTAGCTCTGATTAACTAACTGGATAAAAAAGTAATTAAATAAAACGGTATGTTCACAGAAAAATAAAACAAAATTGACAAAACGATAAATAAAATAACGAAAGACAAGAAAGAAATAACGAAGTTTACAAAAAAAATACCAACATATGTATTGAATAAAGAATGTACCAAAACACGAATAAATGGAAAACAATGAAAATTACATATTTTCTTGAAGGAAATAATAAAATGAGATATTGAATAAGATATATTTAAGACACAAATCTTACAAAGAACGAAAATTGTTAAAATATTGATCAATATGCTGCGTTTAACGATGCGCAAATATGTGTGTATTCGAGCAGCAGAGAAGAAAAGAGTAAGAATGTAAAACATACTGAAGAAAAGAGAAAAATAAAATAAAAAATTACCGAAGGAAATCCTGAACGAATGAAATAAAGAATGAAAGAAAAGAGATTAATATCATTTAAGTTCTGACACCGAAATTCGACTTGAGGATAGAGAAGTTACGAACAATCAAATAGAATCGGGAAAAAAGAAAAAAAAAACGAAATAACCAAAGGCAAAAAAAAAAAAAAAATCTGAAATTCAGGGCAAATAGCGAATGAATGAATAAATGGATAGATAAATAAATGAATAAGTAAAGATAGATAGATAGATAGATAGATATTGAAGAGAATTGGATAGATAGATAGATAGATATTGCAGAGAAAGGGAAATAGATAGATAGATAGATAGATAGATAGATAGATAGATAGATAGATAATCATATTATGTGATGTGGATCCAAAGTCGGTACACAGAAGGAAAACACGGAACACGGTTTACAGGTAAGAAAGATATATTAACAAAATTTACAAAGGATAGTGTCCAAAATTGGTAGCCGTACTGTGGTACTGATATTACTACTACTGCTACTACAACCGTATTACTACGCTAGTAATATAGTGCTGGAAGAGTCCATGATGCAGGTAATTTTCGGTCTCACAACATTGAGATAGGTTTTGTTTAGATTAGTTTGTTTAATAGCATACCAACATTCATGGTTTATTTGATACAAAAGCTATTTTTAGAAGGACAATAATAATATTGCTTAGCCCCTAGCTGGGTTCGAGAAAGGTGGATAATGTAGTCTTTACCTTTGCCGTAATACGATATCACAGTCTTCCTCTTTAGTTACAACGGCACGAGTTCCCGCCAAAATGAAAATAAATAGATAAGTAAACTTATTTAGACAGTCTGACAGATAGATAGATACGAGAATCTCAAATTTTAAGAACCTTTCATCATCATCATGTCGCGCTGGTAGCACGGATATCTCTCACCCTCTCTCCCCAATCCTTCCTATCGTTCATCGGCCTAGGCAGGTCTTCAGGACAACATCTCCGTATCCTCACATAGCTGCTGAATGTATGTTCGTGCTGGTCGTCCTGCTTTTGCATGGCCATGTGTGGGGGTCCATAAGAGTACATCTCTTATGAGTTCGTCCCTGCTTCTCCAGTAGTGTCCTGCGTGTCTGGTTCGTCTAACTTGAACAGTTTTCGTGATAGGCGGCAGGTGGCCGTACAGTTGGTGTCTTGTGTGGTTTTGCCTCCAGGAGTTGTTGAAGATTGCACGCAACATTCTTGTGTAATTGCCATCTAGCTTCTTCTCCAGCCGTTTTGTTAGCGTCCATATAGTGCACCCGTATAGCAGTATCGATGTGACCGCTGCCTGGAAGAAACTGGGTTTCATTTTATTGGTTAGGTCTGATTTCCATGTAATCGATAGCCTATTGATAGCTGTCCATGCTTTCGTTAACCTCGTTTCGATGTCTTTTTCGGTTGATTTGACGCTGCTTCCTCGGTAAGTGAATTTGTCTACTAGTTTAACAGGGGTTCCGTCTACAATGGAGATGTCCCCCGTTTGATTATAGCACATATATTCCGTTTTGTGTGCATTAACATAGAAGCCTATGCCTGCGGCTGCTCGTTCCAAACTATGAAGTAGTGTTTCGGCTTGGTCGGGTGTATTTGCCAGTATCGCTATGTCATCGGCGTAGTCGGCGTCGGTAATTGTTTTAGCGGGGTATCTTCTGCTTCTTTTCTTCGTCAGCTCGAATCCATTCTCTCTGATTTTGTCAATCTATGTTCTAAGTACGTAGTCTAGACAAATGATTATGAGGTACGGAGCCAGTGTGTCCCCTTGTAGTACTCCTGCTACTATGTCGAAGTATTCTGTGTCTCCATCTGGTGATCGTACTTTTACTTTGGTGTTTCTATAGAGAATCGTTATTGCTGCTACGGTTTCTTTAGGTATGCCGTACGCTAGTAGGATTTGTTCGATCTTTCCTCTGTAAATGGAATCGAAGACCTTGGTAAAGTCGACAAATATTAATGTCGCTTGTAGGTTTTTTGCCCGTACCCCTTCAAGTATTCTACGGATGGTTAATATTTGTGAGGTTGTGGATCTATTTCTTCGAAAGCCATTTTGGTTTTTCCTAAGTATGTTGTCGATTTCGGGTTCTATGCGGTTTCGTAGTAGGGCATTGTAGATTTTGGCTGCTATGGATGTAAGTGTTATGCCTCGGTAGTTTTTGGCTAATCCGAGGTCCCCCTTTTTAGGGAAGGGGAGTATGCATCCCTTCATCCATCTATCTATCGGATTTTGATTGTATACTGCGTTGCAGTGTCGGAGCAGTATGTCGTCGAATTGTCTGGTCTTCCATACTTCCGGGGGAATTTCGTCCAGCCCTGCAGCTTTCCTATTTTTAATTTTTCTGAGAACCGAGTCGAATTCTTCTTGTGTGAACGGTCTTAGTTTAATGTACAATTGTTTACTAATTATTCTGGTGATTGGTTCATGTGTTATTTTCGGTGGGTTTCCTAGTAGGTTTTCGAAGTGCTGTTTCCACAGTTTTAATCTTTATTGTTGGTTTGCTGCTTTCAGTTTTGCTTTGGCTGTGTTCTTTCTTCTACTCACTTCGTTTATTGTTTGCCAGGCTATACTCGATTGTCTATCTTCCACCGAGTCTCTAATCTTATCTATCTGATTTTGAATGTATTCTGTCTGTTCCTTTGTATATATCCCTGCTAACTGATATTGTGCCGTTTTTAATTTTAAGGCATTTGTGTTTGTTGGGTTTTTTCGATAGTTTTTGGCGGCTGTTTTCACTAGTGCACATTTTTCTCTCACCGCTAAAGTTTCCCATCGGACTCTATATTTAGTTTTGAGTTTTGTTGGAATGCATTTCGCTGCTGCCGCGAGATGCGCATTGACGAAATTTTCATATTCGTCGTTTGGTGTACTTTTTTCCGTCCTTTCTTGTAGTGTTTCGAATCTGTTTCTTAATTCTAATACGTATTTATCTCTTATATCGCTGTTGTTCAAAAGGGCCCAATCATAGTGTTTGGTGGTCGCTGTTCGTTTGGCGTTTTTTCGTAGGGTTAGCCGTATTTTCGCCGTGACTATTCGGTGATCGGTGGACACACCCTCGAAAGAGGAGTATGCCTCGCAATTAATTGCACTATTTTTCCATTTTTTGTTCATAAGGACTTAGTCTATCTGAGCTTTAGTATTGTTCACGTACGTGTATGTCCATTGTTTGCTCTCCCTTTTTTGGTAGTTTGTATTGAGGCCTCCTAATCTATTTTCTATCATGAAATCTGTTAGATGTTGCCCATTCCTATTTGACGTGGTGTGGAGGCTGTATTTGTTGTTTCCGTTTTTCCCGATTTGAGCATTTTTGTCTCCGCCAATGACTAACACATTGTGTTTCGGGATGCTACGCACTAATGAGGATAACTCATCGTAGAAGGTGACTAGTTCAGTTTCTTCACTAACATTGGTAGGGCTGTAGCAGGAGATTATTGTTGCTCTGGGGTTGCCGTTAAAAGTAGCTGCCATCATTCTAGGTTGTATTTTCTCAATGCTATTTAGCTTTTTTAATGCTCTAGGTCCTATAAGGAATCCTACCCCTCCTAATGCGGCGTTGACAGAGTTTTTCCATGCCGATATAGTGACGAGCGACCATCCATTGACAATTTCGTGATATTTGATATCTTCTGTGTGCGTGTATCTGTGTTCTTGTATGCATATTATGTCAATCTTATGTTCTACGGCCGATGCGATTAGCTCTGGTAGTTGTCCTATTCTATTTAAGTTTCTTACGTTAAATGTCACTATTTGTAGTGTTTGCTTGCATTTTAGTAGTTTTGATTGTCTGAGCTCTGTAGCTGATTTTTCGAACACTGAGGCCTGGGCTCCAACCTCAGCAGGACACGCCCCTTTTTTACCCGCGCGAAGAGCGATGCGGTTTGTGTATGTGGTTTGAGTGAGGTCATGGTTATCTTTCGATGGCTGTTTTATTCTCTTCTATAGAAGCTACTCTTATAGAGGAGAAGCAGTAGTTCCCCAATCGAACTAACGATCTTGAGCGTAAAGTTGTCGAATTCACGTCCAGGACCTGTTTAGGTATTGAGTTTGGTCGTCCATGGGTTTATTCAAATACCTTTACGTACATCATGCTGCTTCCCATGTGTACGTAAAAAAAAAAAGGTGGGGGTAATTTTGATTTAAGTTTTCTTAAGTTTCAACTTTAACTTTAAAAGTCCAAGATTAAGGTACTTTCGTCAGACTTTTACTGGTACTGAATTTTTTTTTTTTTTTTTGCTGCGGTATTCGGACATTTTCCTAGGCTTTTTAGTTTTTCTTCTATACGACCTTTGGGAGCCGGGGAGGTTTTAGGAATTATAGAGTTTTTACAAATGACAATCTTTTTTTATGCTGTAGCATTGGGAGTTTGAGGCTTTTACTTTTCCTTCTAAACTACTGTTAGGCCTCTTACAATTTTGAACTTTTAGAAAAGATTCAAAAACGTTTTTCTGTGTTCGCTGACATTTGGACAGAGTCATATATTCAATTTGGGTTAAAAGTAAGAGTGTCTTTACATTTAAAAAGCACAGTTTAAGCATTATTTTACAAAATATGTTTGGAGACGGGGGTGGGGAGGGCTACTAATTTAAAAATGTTTCTTTCTCTTTTTTTTGGTGGTGGGGTGGGTTGCAATGGTAACTTTGGCAGGTTTAGGCTTTTACTTTTTCTTCTAAACTATTGTTAGGGCTCTTACTATTTAAAACTTTCAGAAAAGATGCAGAAACGTTTTGCCATGTTCGCTGACATTTGGACAGAGTCATATATTCAATTTGGGTTAAAAGTAAGAGTGTCTTTACATTTAAAAAGCACAGTTTAAGCATTATTTTACAAAATAAAATTACAGCATTAGATTTTGTAAAATTCAGCATTTTGAATTAATAGGACTTAAAGACATACAGACCAATATTGAAACATTTTTCCTCTGTTGGCACGTGAGTTCAAATCATTCCTCTTCCTTTTAGCGTTTATTTACTAATGAATTTTAAGTATGTTTGGAGACGGTCTACTGTTCGAGACGGGGATAGGGAGGGAAAAAAAGCACATTTAAAGGACATATATTTAGGATAATTGAAAGAAAATGTAAGTAAAAACAAAAAATAAATAAAAACTAGGATATATAGGAGAATCAGAGAATAAGTTTACAGACTTTCTTCATATGGACACTTTTATTGAAAGTACACACACGAAACTCTACTCCCCTTCGAAGTAATGTCCTCAGGCTTCTATGCAGTTGTTGTACTGTTCCAACTACTTCTGGAAGCCCCCATCGAAATCCTGTGTGAGCTTGTCAATGACTTACGTCACTGCCTTTTTCATCTCAATTGTCTCATAACGAGTTTAGGGAATAAGCAAAAGTCACGGGGACTAAGGTCTGGACTATTGGGACGGTGAGGAACTGTGTTGATGCCCATCTTGGTCAAATAGTCTGTGACAAGGATGGAGTTGTAGACTGGTGCATTGTCCTGGTGGAAATGCCACTGACCCGATTTGAAAAGTGCTGGCCTCTTCCGTCGGAATCTCCTCATGAACTTAGTAACCCTCACCCTAACCCTAAACCTTTGGCCAATCAGCTCTGGTGTATTGACTTCCTTACCCCTCCCACAGCTCTCATTATCCCTCACAGACGCTCTTCCTTTTCTGAATCCCTTATTCCACTCAAAAACTGATGCTCGATTCATGCAAGATGGTCGAAAAGCAATCTGAAGCATTCCATACGTTTCTGTGGCATTTTTCCAAGTTTAAAACAGAATTTTATTGCATATCGTTCTTCTGGGTGTCAGATTGCATTTTTGAAATTCACCAGCTGTGACAATCAGGCTTTAGTAGGGTGTATTCCAATTGCTGTTGTAGCTGTTGATTTGAACCTGAAATCATAAAAATTAGTCAGTCATCTCATACGATTAGTAGCAATAACATACTGAATTTTCAGGTGTCTACGATAATTTTAAATGCCTGTACAAAAAAAGGCTAGAAATTTATTGAAGGCCCCACGTATATATACATATATATATATATACATATATATAAGAATTAATGATACATAATAAAAAATAGGATTAGAAAAAACTGAAAAAGTGAAAAAGAAAGGAATGAGTAAAAGAATAAAAGTAGAAAGACCGTTAAAGAGGAATAATGAAAATAGTATAAAATCAGAAAATATAAACGGGTAAAAGTTTTATACAAAAAACAAAACAAAAAAAAACAACAAAAAAAAACACTAGAATAAAAAGAAAACCAAAAAAAAAAGGAATATATATGAATCGATTATTCTTCTTTGAGACCGATACGACAAAAGAGAGAAAATGAATTCAAAACTTTTATAGTTTGTGTAGGCAAGTTCGTTTGTATAATACTGTCGAGAGGAGGTGTTGAGTAAAGAATAAGTATTTCAAATGTGTTCTTTTGCTAATCTGCAAATCAATATTACGGATACAACTTGGTGTGTACACGAACGTCAAATTTGGGTGTGTAATAATAAAACTTATGACCCCTGTCGGGTTTTCCAAGAAAGTTGAGAATTTTCTCTTATGAGATTATCTTAGTGGAGTAGAGAGACAATGGAGGAGATTAATACGGTTTCTTTAATCCTTGCCAGTGAGAGAATTAAGGCTATGAAAATAGAGAATCTTGCATTTATGTTAGTGTCAATATTTCATCATCATCTTGTCGTACTGCCAGCACGGATATCCCTGACCCTCTCTCGCCACTCCTCCCTATCGTTCATCGCTTCTGGCTGGTCCTCGGGGCTACATCCCGTTTCCTCACAGAGCTGTTGTATGTAAGTTTCAGCTGGTCGCCCTACATTTGCAAGGCCATTTGAGGGGGTCCATAGGAGGACATCCCTTATGAGCTCGTTCCTGCTTCTCCAGCAGTGTCCTGCATGTTTGGTTCATCTAATTTTGATAGTTTTCCTGATTGGAGGTAAGTGGCCGTACAGCTGCTGCTTTGAAGGGTGTTGCTCACAGCATTCTTGTGTAGTTGCCGTCAAGCTTTTTCTCCATCCGTTTAGTCAACGTCCATATAGTGCATGCATACAGCAGTATTGACATGACCGCTGCTTGAAAGAAACTGCGTTTGATTCGGTCAGGTCTGACTTCCATATGACCGATAGCCTATCAATAGCTGCCCTTACCTTTGATAGTCGTGTGTCGATGTCGTTTTCGGTTGATAAGGTCGTGCTTCGTAGGTAGGTGAACTTGTCAACTAGTTTCAGAGAGCTACAGCCTAGTGTGGAAATGTTGCCTCTTTGATTAAAGCACATGTATTCCGTTTTATGTGCATTGACATGGAGGCCAATGCCTGCAGTGACTCGTTCCAGAATATGCAGCAGAGATTCGGAGATAGATAGATAGATAGATTGATAGATCGAAAAAGATACATAGATAGAATGATGGATAGATGTAAAACTTCGGTTATCATATTTACCCAACCCCTCCGCTTTGACAGGATATGACACAAAGTCAATTTTTTAAGCGGAGTTTAACAGGTTTGAATTCAGTTTTCCTTCTCCTAGACTAGTTGCCTCAGCAAAGCTGAAGAACCTACTCTGCCCTACTATTTACTCATAGCTTGAGGAGGAATAATTGGATTCATATATTTCCCAAGGGTATTAGTGCAATGTAAAATTCAATTAGTCTCGTTCAGGATTTTGAAGTCATGTCGCCGTGTCCATTTCTTACGACGGTAACCGTTACACCAAGGGCACCTCCATTTTATTTTCTTATTGGATCTGATGAAGTCCTGTTTAGAGTTTTCCTTCTCCTAGACTAGTTGCCTCACCAAGACAGAAGAACCTAGTCTACCCTACTATTTACCCATAGCTGGAGGGGGAATAATTGGATTCATACCTTTAGTGCTATGTGAAATGCAGTCAATCTCGTCCAGGATTTGAACTCGTGTCGCCGTGTACATTTACTGCGACAATACCCATTACACCACGGGCACTTCCACTGTCAAACTTTGGTTATGATTGATAGTAAGGACGATTCCCTCCAAACGGAGCTATTTGATTAACCCATAAATGATAGGTGACACAAATGGGGAGATTCGCAAAGAAAGATTGGGAACAGTTCAACGATTGACCAAAGACGTCGGACTTATTTTCCTTAACACGATAAAGAAAAATATTTCGGAAAGTAAGCGAAAATAAGATAGTGGCAACGAGAAACCAAAGAAAATAACGATAGTAATTCGAGCGAAAATGTGGACAGAAATCTTGAGACAGCAACAGGAGCAACATGAACCAGCATAAATTTTTGTTTCAGTGTTTTAAATTTCAAGAAGCAACGGATAATTCTGACAAAAGTAGAAAAGAAAGAGAATGAGACAGAGCAAGGAAAGAGAGGGAAAGGTAATAAGACGGAGAGAGAGAGAGGGAGAGAGAGAGAATGTGAAAGAGAAAACAAGTGAATGAGAGATATAATGTAAGAGAATGAAAGATAGAAAGTAAGAGAAGAAGAGATAGAAAGAGAGAGTGTACGTGTGTGTGAGAGAGAGAGAGAGAGAGAGAGAAAGAGACAGAGAAAGAGAGAGGGAACAAGTGAATGGCATAGAAAAATCGAGAAGATAAGAGATTGAAATAGATTACCATTAAAAGAGAGCAAGATAATGAAAGAGAGACAGAGAACACGTGAAGGATATGGATAAAGTGAAAAAGAGATTGAGAAAGAACATGAACGACACAGGGAAAGAAAGATAACGAGAGAGAGAGAGTGAGAGATAAAGAGCGAGAGCGAGATATATATATATATATATATATATATATATATATAGAGAGAGAGAGAGAGATAGGGAGCAAGAATGAAATAGATAATCTGACGGAGAAAGTGATTAAGAAAGGTGCCAGAGCAAGAGAAAGAAAGAAATAACGCGTGCATACTGCCACACACACACACACACACATACACACACACGCATACACAGACGCATATATATATATATATATATATATACACACACACACACACACACATATATATATATATATATATATATATATATGTATATATGCGTGTGTGCATGCCTGTGTGTTTGTGTACGTGTGTCTATGTTAGGGAAAGATATATATATATATATATATATATATATATATATATATATGGGATGGGACAAAGAGAGAAAGCAAACCAAAGAAAAATGTCGAGGGAATGAGACACATAATGAGAAGGAAACAGAAAGAAAGAGCACAGAGAGAGAGAGAGAGAGAGAGAGAGAGAGAGAGAGAGAGAGAGAGAAAGAGAAATCAATTAAAATTCTATGTTCTTGATTAAAAAAAGATCATTATATTTCAATCACAAGCAATTCCTTCAGTTAAAACAATAACCAAATGAGCAGAACCACATATATGCGTACACGTATTGAACCTGCAGCTGAACACACTTCCACTCTAAAGTTTCTTAAATCTTCCAAAAAGAAAAAAACATCGATTTTCTTTTTAAAAATATTAATTTTTTTGTTAGTTGAACTTATAAAACTTCAACATCTCCACGTAAACATCTTATGATTAAGAAGTTAATCTATATGTTTTACTCACCTCTTAGTGAGGATTAAAATATGTCAATTATATCATCTGTTGAGAGACAAGATTCTAACCACAAAAAAAAGAAAAAAGGATTTTAGTGCAATATCCTGCTCAGGTCATTGCCCTAAAATGTATCAGGTGGTGGAGAACAATTTCTGTAGATCTATGGAATATGGAATACCCCTTAAATGTTTTTAATCCAAGGAACACGCTCGACCCAGCGTATTTATACGTGTTTCTATCCCCACTTTGGATTGAATAAATTTGTTTGAAAATTATTTATATTAATATTCATTTAAAATAGCCGAGGGATTTCGGTTCATGCCTTTGAGTTTACTTAGGCTGAGAACCTTTCGGCTCAGCACATGGGTTAGTTAGGTGCAACATTGAAGCAGGTGTTTACGCGGGTGCACGCGGGCGGATGGAGGTGTCACTCAGATGTCATAATAGTCCGAAACGAACCGAAGTGACAGGGTGCGGGTGACGTCACGCACCGGAAGCGCGCGGAGGTTTGTGTAAGATTTTGAAGAAAGAAAGAGTCGAGTACTAGACGCCAAACGAGAAGGATCGACTTTTGGAGCTCGCAGGCACGAGCCGAACTGGTGCCGCTCGAGTTGGGGGCCAAATGAATAAGACAGCATAGAAGATTGTGTCTCTCCTCCTTACGTCGAGACCTTTAACTCAAAGTTAATAAAAACGTTTTTTATCCGAACAAGAAGTCGTTACGTGTTTTCGAAATTCGAGATTCCTATGTTCTATCGTTATGAACATTAAATGTCCATTTCGTACATACCGTTAATTGTGAATATGGTACAATATTGATTTCAATGATCAAATATAGAACTCCATGAAAAAATAATTGTAACTGAATAAAATTTCTTATGTCCTGAAATCCAAGGATTATTATTTGTTACTTGAAACTATATATCTATGGGTAGATTATGTGTTAGATACGAATACTTGAAACCATATAACCGTGTGCAAAGTCTTCTTGGTAAGGAGAAATAATTATTCTTAACCATTTAATAGTGCACAAATAATTCGTATTAGATTTGAATACTTGACGTTATATAATAGTCAATTATTTTTCTTAAGATTAGTAACTTTAAACAATAATTGTGTTATAAGTTTTCAGGTTTTTCACACCAGCGTTAACCAATGGTTTCTCACTAGAGTTTAAGTTACAGCAAGACACCTCGAGTCTCTAGGATTCTTCTCAGTATTCTGGCCGATCTCAATAATGTTGTAGTTTGGATGGTCTCCACTCCTCTTATTTCCAAGTCCTCCAGTCCTAGTACCATTACTTTGGTGATTGTAACAAGAGCACTAATCACATCTGGTATCTTCGTCACTTTCATCTTCTACAGTTTTTTTTCAATTCTTTAGCAATGTTCTAGTACTCATCTTTTTTTTTTTTTTTGCTTTCTTTCAAGCTTGCTTTGTGGTCAGCTGGGACAGCAGTTTTTTGTTGACTATCACTAGTTCTGGTCCTCTACCCGAGATTAGGTGATCCATTTGTACCTCAAAATGCCTGAGGAGTTTGTACTCTCATTCTTCCGGACAGATTCTGGGTCGCGTATACACCATTTGTTCCTATGATCAAATTTTAATTTCCTGCACAATTCCCTGTGAATCACCGTGCCTATCCAGTCGCATCCAATCTGATACAAGTTTTTCGCTAATTTGCTGCATTCGCTTATTATTTGATTGATCGTTTTGTGTCTATTATTCCTCTAGAGTTTTACACATCAGTGTTAGCCAATGGTTTTTCACTGGAGTTTGAGTGACAGCAAGTCTCAGCAAGGACTCGTCTCAGTATTCTGGCTGTCCTCAGCAATGCTGTCGTTTGGATAGTCTCTACCCGTTCGCCAACTTCCAAGTCCTCCAGGCCCTTTAATAATCCTTTAGTTACTGTGCCTAACGCACCAATCACAATTGGTACAATCGTTACTTTCATATTCCACACCTTTTTTAATTATCTAGCAAGGTCGAGGTACTTATCCTTCTTTTCATTTTCCTTCAGATTTATTCTGTGGTCCGCCGGGATAGCAAAGTCAACAATTTTGCAGATTCTCTTTCTTTTGTTGATTATTATTAGGTCTGGTCTTCTGGCCGGGATTAGGTGATCCGTTTGTATGTTAAAGTTCCATACGAGTTTAAGCGAGTCATTTTGTAGGACAGGCGCCAGGTTGTTCATATACCATTTGTTTGTATGGTCGAATTGAAATTTCCTGCACATTTCCCAGTGGATCACCTTGCCGACCCAGTCGTGTCTCGCCTTATACTCCTTCTGTGCTAATTTGCTGCATTCGCTGATAATGTCATTGATCGTTTCGTCTCTGTCACCGCATAGCCTACATTTACTGTTTTGTTGCGTCTTATCTATTCTCGCTTTGATATGATTCGTTCTTATGGCGTTGTCCTGTGCTGCTATTAGGAGGGATTCCGTTTCTCTCTTAAGGTTTCCTTTTCTTAGCCAGGTCCAGGTTTTCTGGTGTGAGATGTTGTTTATTAGACGCTTAAAGCGGCCATAGAGTTGTTTTCTTTCCCATTTTTGTTTCCTAGTTGTTGTCATTCTTTCGTTTATCGTGTTGTCCCTATCAACTCTGATGGTTGTAATTAGTCCTCGTTCGTGTTTTTCTATGTAGTCATCGAGCCGTTGTATGGATGCGTCAACGGTGTTTTCGATTCTGGCAAGTCCTCTTCCTCCCTCTTTTATAGATACATATAGTCTGTCAACGTCGTCTCTGGGGTGTAAGGCCTTATGCATGGTCATTAGTTTTCTTGTCCTTTGGTCTATTTGTTTAAGTTCCTCTCGGGTCCACTTGAGAAAGGGTCCCGAGTATCTGACTAGTGGCACAGCCCAAGTGTTTATTCCTTTGATGAGGTTTTTGCTGGAGAGGTTTGTCTCGGGGTAGTTTTCGCGTTTTCCTGAGATTATCATTGTTATTGATATTATACCCCTTTAGAAATTTTCACATCTGCTTTAGCTGATTGTTTTTCACTGGAGTTTGAATGACAGCAAGTCTCTTCAAGGACGCTGCTCAGTATTCTGGCAAATCAATACTGCTATCGTTTTGATGGTTTCCCCTCTTCCGCCACCTTTCAAGTCCACCAGGCCCTTTAATAATCCTTTAGTTATTGTGCCATGAGCACCAATCACAATTGGTACAATCATCATCCTCGTGTTCCACAGCTTGTTCAATTCTCTAGCAAGTTTGTGGTACTTATACTTCTTTTCAAATTTTTCCAGTTTTATTTTGTGGTCAGCCGGGACTGAAAAGATGAAAATTTTGCGAATTCTCATTTTTGGTTGATTATTATAAGATCTGATCTTTTAGCCGAGATTAGGTGATCCGAGTCTATGTCAAAGTACCATAGTAGTTTATGCGTGTCATTTTCTTGGACAGGTGCTGGGTTGTGCATACACCATTTGGTTGTATGGTGAAATTTAAATTTCGTACACATTTCTCAGTGGATTATTATTATTATTATTATTATTATTATTATTATTATTATTTACGTCTTGAGAGTTTTTCACATCAGTTTTAGCTGTGTCACTCTTCAGGACATATGCTGGTTTGTGCATATACCATTTGTTTGTATGGTCAAATTTAAATGTCTTGCACATCACTCATTGAATCACCTTGCCAACCCAGTCGTGTCTAGTCTTTTAATCTTTCTTTGCTAATTTCTGCCATTCGTTTATTATGTGATCGTTCATTTCGTCTCAATAACCATATAACCAACATTAGCTATTTTGTTACATCTTATCTATTCTTACTTTGATATGATTGGATTTTATGACGTTGTTTTGTGCTCTTATGAGGAGAGATTCTGTTTCTCTCTTAAGGTTTCCTTTTCGTATCGACGTCCAGATTTTCTCGTGAAAGTTGTTGCTTATTTGTTGTTTAAAACGCCCATAGATTTCTTTTTCTTCCCATTTTTGTTTCCTAATTATTGTCATTCTGTTCGTCATCATGTTGTCAGTATCGTTTCTGATAGCTGTAATCATTCCACATTTGTTCATTTCTACTCAATCCTGAAGTCATTGTATCGATGCGTCAACGCTGTTTTCAATGATGGCAAATTTCTTCCTCTCTCTTTCCTTGATACATATATTTTGTCAACGTTATCTCTGGGATGTAATGCCTTCTGCATAGTCATCGGTTTTCTTGTTCTTTGGTACATTTTCTTTAGTTCTTCTTTGGTCAACTACAAAACTTGTCCCGAATATCTAACGAGGAATACTGCCCAGGTATTCATTATTTTGATTAGGTTTCCGCTAGATAGTTTGGTCTCGAGTTGCTTTCTAGTTCTCCTGAGATATTCTGTCAAATTCATCTCTGGGATGATTTGCCTTACGCATGGTTATTAGCTTTCTTGTTTTTTGGTCCATTTGCTTAAGTTCTTTTCTGGTCAAAGAATAGTCCTGAATATCTTACGAGGGTTACAGTCCAGGTATTTATTCCTTTGTTAAGGTTCCTGCTACACTTTCATCTCCACTTGTTTGAAGGTGTCAGCCTCTAAGATGCCCAAATATTTGTAGGTTTTCTTCTGTCCGAGCCTTCTAATCTTGTCTTGATTTGGTTGCAGCATTTCGTCAGTTAGTAGTCATTTGCCACTTTCCATTGCAAGCATTGCACATTTTTCTATGCCAAATTCCATCCCTATGTCCTGACTGTATATTCTACATGCGTGTTTCAATTTTTTTTCACTTTTAGAAAATAGATTGACATTATCAATGTACATTAAAACAGTGATCTTCTGTGATCTACTATGTTTGAATCCGGCTGTGCATTTTCTGGGTTAAGTGGCATCATGCAATTATGAATAGTAATGGTGATAGATCCTCTCTTTGAAAAATAACTCTTTAGATCTTTGCTTCTGCTAAGCTTCTTACTCCTACTATCAATTCTATTCTCCAGGTTTTCATGGTTTTTTCGATAAGGTTTATGACTTCATCTGGTATGTTGAGGCAGTTTAGGGATGTAGGAAACAATAAAATTGAGTGCAAATTATTTGCACTAGATCGAAACACTTGATAACATATACGACATGCATACGATAAGTTTCCAGACTTTATCGGTACAAACATTTAAAATTGTCCTAGACTCTTGAAAATTCAGTATGTTATACATCTTAGATGATTGACCGATTTTTATGATTTCAGGTTCAAAATCAACAGCTACAGTAGCAATTGAAATGCACCCTACTAAAACCTGGTGAATTTCAAAAATGCAATCTGACACTTTAGAAGAATGATATGCAATGAAATTATGCTTTAAATTCGGAAAAAATACCACAGAAACGTATGAAATGCTTCAGACTGCTTTTCGACGTTCTTGCATGAATCGAGCATCTGTTTTTGTGTGGCATAAGAAATTCAAGGAAGGCAGGGAGTCTGTGACGGATGATGAGAGGTGTGGGAGGAGTTAGAAAATCAATACTCCAGAGTTGATTGGCCAAAGCGATAGGGTTAGGGTTACTATGTTGAGGTTTTAAGGGAGTTCAGGAAGAGATTCCTAAGGAAGGAGCCTGCACTCTTGAAATAGGGTCAGTGGCATTTCCACCAGGGCAATGCACCAGTCCACAACTCCATACTTGTCACTGACTATTTGAGCGAGATGGACTTCAAGAATGTTCCTCACCGTCCCAATAGTCCAGACCTTGCTCCTTGTGACTTTCGGTTATTTCCTAAACTCACAGGCTGTCGTTTTTAGACAATTGAGGAGATGAAAGAGGCTGTGACGAAGGTCATTGACATGCTCACACAAGAGGACTTGCATTGTGTCTTCCAGAATTTTTTTGAACGGTACAACAAGTGCGTTGCAGCTGGGGTAGATTACATCGAATGGGACTAGAGTTCTATGTGTGTACTATCAATAAATGTGCCCATACGAAAAAGTCTGGAAACTTATCGTATGCCCCTCGTATTGTTGTGCACGAAAAATTTAAAGAAGTAACCTCAGAAAAAAATGTAAGGATAAATGATTAACAAATGTGTTTCCCAAAAATTTAGCATTAAAATGAATATAAAAATAAATCAGTCAACTAAAGATTTAAATGGCAGGTTTAGATATTATTATTGCGTGTATATAAATGAACAAATTCCTCCTTCAATACAGGGTGCGGCGGAATTACCTCGAACTTTGTAAACTGTCATTAGTGTGGCACAAGTTAACCTTAGTAAGTGTAAGTGCTAACACCATCTAACTAATATCTTACCAATTGCTTTAGAATACTCTCAGTTACAATCACGAGTTGGACGATTGAATACATCTTAAACTAGTAGACAAATTCACGTACCTAGGAAGCAGCGTCGAATCAACCGAAAAGGACATCGAAACGAGGTTAACGAAAGCATGGACAGCTATCAATAGGCTAACGACTATATGGAAATCAGACCTAACCGATAAAATGAAACGCAGTTTCTTCCAGGCAGCGGTCACATCGATACTGCTATATGGATGCACTACATGGACGCTAACAAAACGGCTGGAGAAGAAACTAGATGGCAATTACACAAGAATGCTGCGTGCAATCCTGAACAAGTCCTGGCAGCAACACCCCACAAGACACCAACTGTACGGCCACCTGCCCCCTATCACGAAAACTATTCAAGTTAGGCGAACCAGACACGCAGGACATTGCTGGAGAAGCAGAGATGAACTCATAAGAGATGTACTCTTATGGATCCCCACACACGGCCGCGCAAAAGCAGGACGACCAGCACGAAAGTACATTCAGCAGCTATGTGAGGATACAGGTTGCTGTCCTGAAGACCTACCTAGGGCGATGAACGATAGGGAGGAGTGGCGAGAGAGAGTCAGGGATATCCGTGCTGCCAGCACGATATGATGATGATGATGATGAAGACTGGTAAATATGTAAAGCTGCACAAAGATCATTTCGTGCTCATTTCATGTTACATCTGAATCATGCTGTTCCTCATAGAAAATGCTACCGTCACGGATTGAAAATTTTATAAATCCAGCATCATTCTGAGTTTAACGGAAATTTGCTCGAAAAGTCGTCGATGTTGCACATAGAGATTAACTCGTCTTAAAAAAACAAGTTTCAACAGCAAACACCTTATGTGAACTGATACAAACGATCATTGGAAATGATCAAGCCTGAACTAACTTGATTAGACATGAGTTCGATGAAGTTACAATTAACCATTGCCTCTGTTCACATGCAACAAAAGGTACAATTTAACAGTTTAACAGTTTAACGCAACCACACGTTGTATTACACACACACACACACACATACACACATACACACATACACATATATATATATATATATATATATACGCTCCCCAATGAGGTTTGAGCACTCTGGCGAAGGAATTTATTGCTGCCGCTCGCATAATGCAAAGCTTTTCGTACGAATTGAGAACTCTGGTATCCGGTCAGGTATAAAATGTAAACAAACGAACGCTGCTGCTGCTGTGCCATTTGATATCTTATATTTCCACTGATGACATGGTACGCTTGTTGGCCGAGTGGCCTGATACTAAGTGTAACCGAAAGTTGGGTGGGTTTCTATCCCAGTCTTAAGTTTCTAGCCACTTTGAAGAGTTGTGATACATCGAAACAGTCTGTCTGTGGATAACTGTATATACAATATTTCTGAGTGTAATTTTTTAATATTAAATGAAAGTGAATTATTGTTAGATGGAATATAGTTATTTTTATATGCGTCATGAATCTGGGCTAAAGATGTCAAATGATAAAATATTTTTCTTTAGCTATCACTGAAAAATATAATTATCTCATTTTCGCCGTGATATTTCATCTGACCCACAGACTACAAAATATGATATTATTCAATAATAATCTAATATTGTTTCCCTATTATCTATTTAATCAATCTCTCTCCCCTCCCTCATCTCCTTTTATATTTTCTTTCTCTGTCTCTCTCTCCATCTCTTTCTGTCTGTATGTTTGTCTGTCTGTCATGATATATATATCTATATATATATATATATATATATATATATATATATATATATATATATATATATATATATATATATATATATATAATTTTTTTATAACTATTCTATAAATCTATAATACCATTGATTGACTTAATCAAATGTTGGAAATACTTAATGTTTGTAAGAATAAGAAAAGTTGGCTGCTCTGTAGATAAGTTACAATTTAATTTCGTCTTATTTATTTATTATATTTTCCTTGTTTCTTTATGATTTATTTATTGATTATAATCATTTTTATGCTAATTTTATTCTTTCTAGCGGTCTTCTTGTCAATAAAATTTAGACCAACCCTTCTTTAGTCAGAATCGTTCTGATGATATGCTTTGCTAAATCCTTGTTAGATTTTTTCAAACACCGTAGGCATTCATCTATATATATATATATATGTATATATATATATATATATATATATATATATATATATATATATATATATAAATGAATGCCTACGGTGTTTGAAAAAAAAATATATATATATATATATATATATGTGAGTGTGTGTGTGTGTGTGTATATATATATATATATATATATATGTATATCCCAGTCTCATCGTTTGAAAAAAGTAAGTAAAAAAAAAAGAAAAAAGAAATAAAACTGTTAGTCCTCGTTATGTTATTATCAGATAATGCTGGTATAAAAAACTCGCAAGTCTAATATATATATATATATATATATATATATATATATATATATATATATAAAGATTATCCCAAATCTGTTGGTCTTTGTCAGATAATCCCTCGTTGTCATGTAGTGTAGATAAGTTAAAAAGTGACGAGAAATCGACCTGGGGTTCTTGATTACGTGCTTGGATATGACATTTTCTTAAGCCAGTTCGAACTGCAATTGCGCGCCAATATTTACTTTTGGCCATTGAATGGAATAAAACCCTTTATCACAACTGTTCTTTTACAATAGTAGCTTTGGTATTAAATAACACTCGTGACGTTGATATATCATTGAACAAAGAAAGCGTTAATGTGTCACTAAGTGTAATTGATAGTTTTAGGTATTTTGAATGTTTGGCTTCCATAGTTCGATAAATTCATACGATCCAGAAAATCTAGAAGATACATTTTAGATAAATGTTTGGGTTTGTGGCATATCAATCTTTGTTGGTTATTTAACGCCAAATCCATTTTTATGTAAATAATCTGTTCTATTTAAAACAATTCAGTTTAGCATAAGTACACAGTTTAATTGTCAAAATATTTTTATTTCAAACTATTGAAGCAGTTATATATAACAATTCAGTTAAGTGCAAATACAGTTTTAATGTCGAAAAACTGTTCTATTTCAAATAATTCAGTAAAGCATAAGCACGCATTTTAAATGTAAGTATGGTTTAATTGTCAATTTTTTTTCTTTCAAGCTATTCAGTTTAGTCAAACAATTCAATTTAGCATAAGTATGCTGTTAGTTCTATTTAACCCATAGATAGGGCCCTATCAGGTGCTACCACTCCGGGCCAGAGTGGACCTGGGAGCGATGGCAATGAAGGGGTACTCCGCATTCCCCAAATATCCAGCACTACTGGAACCTCAACATAAGATTGTTTAGTGTCGTATCAGGGACACTCGTTGGGGTGGGGGTCTGGCCCCTCTGCAGAGGTGAAGTCAGTGTATTCGACAGCCCCAGCCGACTGGAAAAACACAAAGAGAGAGAGAGAGAGAGGAGATCAAACTTCCTTACTTTTAGACTGCTGTCCATCAATTTAGCCATAATACTTCGGAGATTCATTTGCCAGAACATCATTTGCTTTATTCAGATTGAGGTTGTTGAAATAGGTGGAAATAGGTGACATACTCAATGTGTGTGGGAGCTTCTTTGTCATTGAAAGAAATGATTCCATACAGATTTTTAAAATTTTCACTCGTTCTCTTTGCAGGCAAAAGATTATTTCTTCGTGCTCCAGAAAACAAAAGAAAACGAATAGAGGAAACTATCAGTTTTTGAGGATCACATTATAACATTATTCTATCAATAACATATTCATTAAATACTGAGAGTTGAAATAATTCTGAAGATAGTTTTTAATTCATTAGAACAAAGATTTAATACAGTAATACGCTAATGAATGTTTTAATAGAAGCATTCAAGATTTGATTTATCAAATTGAATGTTAGGCTCTGCTTAGTTTTGTACTTTATTATAGTGATTATCTCCCTTTAAAAGTCTTCATAATGATCAGTAAAAAAAATAATGTTGTTTAGCATGTTTAAAAATACAACAATGCCATGTATTTTTCATCCATATCAAGAAGATCTTGAAATTAAACAAGAATTTACTTTATTGTTAATAATATTACTCTATTTAAGTTAATAACAATCGGGAAGATGATTGGTTTGGTTTGATTGTTTGGGTTGTATGGCTTTTTTATGTGAATAAGTAAAAGTAAAGTTAGCGACCATAGTCGAGGGTGACCCGAAGGCTCCCTTTTCGATAGCTACTACACCAAGGTGTAGGGGAGGGCGCTACCCCATTCCCAGGATTGCTCCACTTTACCCTTGAACCGTACCTTATAATGCTGAGTGTTAAGCAAGGTGGTATCAAGTGCCATTTTTAAAGTCTTTGGTATGACTCGACCTGGGATTGAACCCAGGTCTCCCGGGCCATTGGCGAACACTCTAACCGCTGGGCCAACAATTCTATTTAGCATGAGTACACAGTTTATTTTTAAAAATACATTTCTATTCCAAACAATTCATTTTATTCAAATAGTTCTAATTAAGCTAATTCAGTTTAGTTTCAGTGTAGATTTCCTTAACACAGTTAAATCAATTCAGTTTAGTGTGAGTACAGTTTTAATGTCAAAAAAAGTTCCTTTTCAAACAATTCAGTTAATCATATGCACACAGTTTAAATGTAAATACAGTTTAATTGTCAAAAAACTATTTCAAGCTATTCATTTTAGTCAAACATTTCCAGTTTAAACTAATCATTTTAGTATAAGTATGCAGTTTGTTCTCTTTAACCTAGAGATAGGACCCTATCAGGTGCTTCCACTCCAGGCCTGAACGGACCTGGGAGCAATGGCAATAAAGGGGTGCTCCGCATTCCCCAAAGCTCTAGCATTACTGGAACCTCACCATCAGATTGTTTAGTGTCATATCTATGACATTCATTGGGAGTGGGTTCTTACCCCTTTGCAGAGGGGCAGTCGGTGTATCCTACAGCCTCAGCCGACTGAGCAATCGGGTAGATGAAGCAATCTAGTTTGTCGTTCTTTTCCTTCGGCATGTATCCATCTGTTTTTGTCTCCATATATACCCAACCCCTCCATACAAGAAGGATGCGATATGAGGTCAATTTTTCAGTAGGGTTTGACGGTTCTAAATGTAGAGTATTTCCTCACAAGCCTGGTACCCATTCCAGTATTTTTAACCAGGTATACCCAACTATCTAATTATAGTTAAACGTAGAATAGTTTGATTCGTACCGTTTCAAATGGTATTAGCACAATGTGAAATGCAAAATAACACATCTATAATTTGAAATATAATCGCTGTGTCCATTTGTTACGACGACAACCGTTTTACCGTATATATATATTTTAGTAAAAAAAAAGACTCTGTGTGGTCATCGGACTCCTGTTTTAAAGCAGTACGTCTCAGAAGAAATTTTATTTGTCCAATAAGAACTATTAGAATGCACGCGTTGTTGTCAATAATATAAAGTTTCAATAGAATAAAATAATGTAGTTGATCAACTGATGAAATCTTTGAACAAGTGACTGGGTATTGTCACGAAGGAAAATACTTTTTTTTCCATTAGTTAATGTTGAACGTAAACATTCTGAGTGCATCTTTTCAAGTTAATGGCAAAATTTCTCTGACGTGATGTTTTCCCCAAGATTAAAAAAGCTGTAGAAGATGTATCTACTTCCCAACCACGAACAAGGACCATGACTCTTTTGATACATTATTGGCTTAGAAGAGGGTTTTTTACATTCATTCATGCCTATGCAAAGGCTAGGTTGACTTTCCTCTGTCTCCATATATACCCGACCCCTCTATACAAGAATAATGTGATACGAGGTCAATTTTTCAGTGGAGTTTGACGGTTCTGAATGTAGAGTTTTCCCTCTCCTAGACTGGTACCCATACCAGTATTTTTAACCAAGTATAACCAACTATCTACTTCCCAACCACGAACAAGGACCATGACTCTTTTGATACATTCTTGGCTTAGAAGAGGGTTTTTACATTCATTCATGCCGATTCAAGGGTTTGGTTGACTTTCCTATGCCTGAAGTGAAATGCCATCAACATCTAAGTAATTTTTATTAATTCTTCCCACAAGAAGTTCCAACTACTCACACACCCGACTATATTTTGCTTCGTAGGGAGCCATATAAATTCACCTGAAAATTCATTGGAAAAGAGAAAAAGACTCAGCTTATTTCGTCTAAAAAATTTCAATAGGATTGTTTGCTCGGAGTCTTAGACACCACTAAGAAAATGCCGATAAAATGTAAGAGAAGTTTGCGCTCGTTCCTAAACATTTGCTTTCTGCAAGGCGCCCTTCATTAAACTGAAAGAATATCATATTCCAACTCTGTTGGGTCTGATTAAAAACCTTCACCACCCGCACTAGTGGGAATCTAATAAATATACCCAACCTAGCAGGGATCATAAAAATGACTCTGCTCATGTTCAGAGGGAGCTTTTCGACTTTTTTCCTCTAACCAAAATGGCACATCCACAAGGGATGTTGACGGAACAAAGCTATTTTCCGTGCTGACCTATAGAAGACTTGCTTCCAGTTGGTTTATTATACTAAACTCATCTTGCATCAGATTCCCAAACAGATAATTAGGAACATTAAACGATCATTTAAGCAATAGTCTTCTAGTGAACAGTAAAGTGTGATGAAAAAAATTGATCAATTTGTTGCTCTAAAGAAATAGAAAAGATTCATCATTTTTGCGACACCGTTTCTCGTGTCTGTATTTACTGTTTTTTTCTTTTAAATAACTCTAAAAGTGTTCACCTATATTTCAGGCCGGCCTCGATTTGATGAATGGAACCAGCGTCATCATGTTCCTCATCAGGTCAATGTCAGCTATAAATAAAAACATGTAGCTTTCCTGGTCTATAAGTTTCTTGTTTTTGTTATATTATTTTGGGAGAAAATATACACAGTGTATTTGGTGATAGAACCCAACAAAAATATTTCTCTGAAATTATGTTTAGCTAACGTTTATTTTTTATTTCATTTTGAACTAGTTCAATTAAAACTCTATTTTTAAAGACATATTTGATTTGAAATACCATACCAAGAATAACCCGAAAAAAGATAGTCATTTTTAAAATTTTCACT
>OY757930.1:18148680-18151022 GCA_963585895.1 Sepioteuthis lessoniana
CGTTTGCTTGTTTTTTTTTGTGGGTATGGTATATCAAACTTTCTTGGTTATTTAACGCCAAATCCATTTTTATGAAAATATATCAATTTCAAACAATTCAATTTAGTACGCAGTTTAAATGTAAGAAAAGTTTAATTGTCAAAAACATTTCTATTTCATCCTATTCAATTTAGTCAAGCAGTTCTAATTCAGCTAATCCAGTTTAGCATAACTACAGATTTTGTTTACAAACAGTCAAGTGTCAAAATTTCCATATTAAACAAATTAGTTTGGAGTAAGTACGTTCCATTTCAAATAATTCAGTTTAGCATAAGCGTGCAGTTTAAATGTAAGTACGGTTTAATTGTCAAAAACACTTTCTATTTTAAGCTTTTCAGTTTAGTGAAACAATTAGGTTTAGCATAAATATGCCGTTAGTTCTATTTAACCCATAGATAGGGCCTTATAAGGTGCTACCACACCGGGCTTGAATGGACCTGGGAGCAATGGCAATGAAGGGATGCTCCACATTCACCAAAGCACTTGCATCACTGGAACCTCACCATCAGATTGTTTAATGTCAAATCCAGGACACTCATTGGAGAGTCTAACCCCTCTGCAGAGGTGCATTCTACTGCCCCAGCCGACTAGGCAATGTACCATTCCTAAGAAAAGCTTTCATATATATATATATATATATATATATATATATATATATAAACTTTCTTTCACAACGCAACTCATTTAGTCACATGATTCAAATTCCCAAATAATGCAATAGTGAAAAATTCATGCCTACTTTCTTCATAGTAAATCTATCGTCATCATTTCAGATTTTATCACATAAAGCGACACCTCTACAACCTACGTAACTTACAACACTATTTTTTTTTCAATGAAAATAGCTAAATTCTTTTTTTCCTTAATAAATAGACGCGCTTCGGTCAGTAGTTTTAAATAGATTTGATACTTGAAGCGAAATCGATTCTTTTTTCTCTTTATCCCCTATGCATCATCTTAAGCCAGTAAAATCTACACTTAATAAATATCAATATCCTATGTAGTATAAACAAGATTGTCGGCCAAATATTCTTGACACGATAACCGGTGAATTTCATTCTAAGAAGTAGTGTTATCATTACGGTTTGATAAAGAGTGGTTTTACAAAACTTTACCTCACTTTTTATTTCACGTAAACAGTGGTGGCTCGAGAGTTTAATTCATTGGGGTGCTGCTTTAGAAAATATATGAAAATATTATTAATATTGCTTAACACACAAACCCCGTATATATATATATATATATATATATATATATATATATATATATATATATATATATATTACTTCAATTAAAGCTACGACAGTCACTCAAATAGTTGTTTATTCCTCACTGAGATATTTGAATACCGGGGGCGCGATGGACCCATGTCTTAATAGCAATTTTCTTGTAAAGAGACAATAATGAAAATTAAGTTGCTAAATCACTGTCACTAAAGTTGTTTCTAGAGAAAGCACGGGGTCCATGATTATTTTGGTTAACTCTTTCATTAATTATATTTTTTTACACAACAAAATTAATGAAGATAATAATTCTCTTGAGCATTTGTTAAAAGACTCTAAAGAAGAAACTGTCGTCCATTTCCAAAAGTCTCTCGAAAAGGTTAGTAAGATTGTTCTTCTAAAATTTTCATTTAAGAAAGCATAGTTGATTTTTTTTTAATTTGCCATTGTAAAAATCTTTGCTGTATATTATTATGTGCCTTAAAGTGAAGAGCAGCTTCTTATAGGAATAGTGTTAGAGCGTTGGAGACTGGAGATCACACTAGATCACCTTACTTCCTACCGCAATAACGGAAGTCAATAATATCGTTGGACCATATCTTTATTCTGTATTCACTAATCCTATGTTCTTGTCTCCGTAAAATAGTGGAGGCCCATTTATATATAAATGCTTGTAAAATTAGAAAAATAATTCTAGTAAGCATTTGTTAAAAGACTCTAAAAAAGAAACGGTCGTCCATTTCCAAAAGTCTTTCGAAAAGGTTAGTAAGATTGTTCTTCTAAAATTTTCATTTAAAAAATGCATAGTTGATTTTTATTTAATTTGCCATAGTAAAAATCTTTGCTGTATATTATTATATGCCTAAAATGAAAAAAAAACAACTATTTACTAATAGGCCACCTATAAATCTTAAAAGAAAAGCTTCACTGTTGGGCAGCGAAATTCTATTTTTCGTAAAAATACAGAACTATAACACGTGATAGTGCCAATTTTCAGAAAAAAAAGTAGGAAGTAAAATAGAAGGGAAATGGAAGGAAAAGAAAATTCTCTTATCAACATAATTGTCTTGGACTTTAACT
>OY757930.1:18151222-18208722 GCA_963585895.1 Sepioteuthis lessoniana
ATATATTGTGTGTGGACGCAAATTAGGAATATTCTTGTATCGTAATAAACGACTCTATTATAAAACAAGATTTATTTTAATTTAAAAAAATAAACAAGAAAATAAAAAGACTGAATCAAAACAGGAAATTTACTTAATATGACCGCCATTTTTCAGCAATTGTATAAACACAAATTGGAAACAATTTGCATGCCTTCAAAATAAATTATTCAAACTGTTTATTCCATTTCTTCTCAATAAACATCTGAGTCGAACCAATATTTTGATGGGAAGTTGCATTTGCTTTGTTTTCTAAAACGACACATAAAGCATAATCAAGGGGGTTAATGTCTGGGCTTAAATCTTGTTTATTTGCTGTCCTCATAGTTTTCGAGGGGATTTTCGATTCAATAAACTGCTCTTGTATTAACGTTAAGGGTTCCTTTTCACTCACCGTGGCGAGAGCAGTTAAAAAGCCTTCTCTTTTGTTTTTTATTCAATTCTTCACTCCCCCATTTCTTTAAAAAATTTTCTTTTGTGAAAAAATGATTTGCTTTGTATAGGTTCGATAATCAAACTTAGCCTTAGTTTCAGCGTTAAGCAAATCATAGACTCTTTGTCGTTTCTTTTCTTGCTAATCCATAATGGACTGAATTCTTATTTTAAAAAGTGCTTTAATTTAGATTTATCATGTAATACAGTGTAGAATCATATCCAGAATACTCTTTTTGGTGAGGAGTTACCTATCTGACCAGATACAGTCGGCGTTTTCTACACCTCCGAAAGATAATGTGACCCTATTTATTTCACCTGAAACTTTAACTCATATATCCTCATCATTATCTTGTCGTGCCATCAGCATCTCTATTCCTGACCCTCTCTCGCCACCCCTTCTTATCATTCATAACTTCTGGTATGTCACCAGGGCTACACCCCGCATCCTCGCAGAGCTGCTGTATGTAGATTCCAGATGGCCGCTCTGCTTTTTCATGGCCATGTCAAGGGGTCCATTGGAGTACATCCCTTATGAGTTCTTCCCTACTTCTCTGACAGTGTCCTGCATGTCTGGTTCGTCTAACTTGGATAATTTTCGTGATGGGTTGTAGGTGGCCGTACAACTGCTGCTTTGTGGGGTGCTGCCTCCAGGACTTGTTCGGTATTGCTCGCAGCATTCTTGTGTAGTTGCCGTCAAACTTTTCCTTTAGTTGTTTAGTTAGTGTCCATGTAGTGCATCCATATAGCAGTATCGACACGATTGCTGCTTGGAAGAAACTGAATTCCAGTTTATTCGTCTGGTCTGACTTCCATATGACCGATAGCCTATTTATAGCTGTCCATTGTTTTGTTAGTCGCGTGTCAATGTTTGTATCGGTCAATGAGACACTGCTTTCTTGGTAGGTGAACTTGTCTACTAGTTTCAAAGAGCTATAGTTTAGTATGGAAATGTCACCTGATTGATTAATGCGCATATATTCCATTTAGTGTGCATTGACATGGCTGCCAATGCCTGCTGCAGATTACCACTTATAAGCATAACTATAACAAAGTTATCTAAATTGTGCTTCTGGATTTAAATAATTTTACCATTTTCACCATTAACACCTGTTTGTATTGAAAAAAAGGAAAGCTAAGCATTTCAAATCCCGATTAATATGATGTTTAGCGTAAACTTATTTTGTTCTCCGTTTTTCTTTGTATTGTAGGAAATAAAAAAAAAACAAAAAAAAACTTGACGGTAATTACACTAGAATGCTGTGAGCAATATTGAACAAGTTCAGGAGGCAGCATCCTGCACACCAACAGCTATACGGCCACCTACCGCTCATCAGGAAAACTATCCAAGTAAGACGAACCAGACATGCAGGACTCCTGGAGAAGTAAGGACAAACACAAAAGAGGTATACACACGTAGATCCCTTCACAAGGACGAGCAAAGGCAGGACGATCGGCTAGAACCTATACACAACAGCTCTCTGCCGATACAGGATATCGCCTTGAAGACAAGCCGAAAGATGTGAGGCGAGAGATTTCAGGGAGATCTGTACTGGCAGCGCGACATGATGGTGATGATAATGATAATGAAATGTCTGCGATAAATTTATTCTGTCGAATGTTCTAAATAAAAATAGTTTCCAAATAAAGATTTATAGCCTGTCCCGTCCCAATAAACGATCTATTAATCCAAACCAATCATGTGCTGTTATATACCGGTATATAATAAAATCACCCCACTGTATTATAATGATGCTTTAAATAAACACGAAATCAATGGTTCACTCAAATGATGGAAGCAGGGACTTCTTCGACATTGTTGCTAGACTTTTCCAAGGAGATACATATCACCATCTTTGTAAATAATCTGCCTAGACTCTGTTCTTCGATGTCGATACATCTCATAAAAGAAAGCGGTTTTAAGCTAAAAAAACAAAATAACAAAAAGTAGATGATATACTACATTATTATAACAAACCTAGACTGTGCAGATGATCAAGCGCTTTTTGCAAATAAACCTGTCCAAGCCGAATATCTTCTTGTCTGATATATCCGATAACGTAAAACGTGATTTTTTTCAAGCGGTTGCTTGATAGATAGAGAGAGAGAGAGAGAGAGAGAGAGAAAGAAAGAAAGAAAGAGAGAGAGAAGGAGATAGAGAGATATAAATAAAGAGAGAGAGAGAGAGAGAGAGAGAGAATGAGAGAGTCAGGGAAATCCATGGTGTCAGCATGACTTGATGATGATCAGGATATGTAATTTTTTTGAGACGTGATATTGAAAGGATTTAGTGAAAGAAATAACTAAAATATTGACATTTGTGAATAAGTAAACAAGGAACATCAAACTAGAATAGTTTACGCAAGAAGAACTCGACTTGGTACAAAGAAAAATCAAAAATAGTAAAGCAACAAGGCTTGATGAAATATTCCCTGAAGTATGGAAGACCAGGCAATTCGATTTATACTACAGCCCTAACTGACCGGGCCGAACATTTTTATTATGATTAGTTCACTTAAGAACACACACACACACGCACACACACACATATATATATATATATATTTATATATATATATGTGTGTGTGTGTGTGTGTGTGTATTTCTGTGTGTGTGATAAAAAGAACACGACTCATTTGAAAAAAAAAATATAAAACGAACGGATCAAAATACTAACTTTGTCCGCAAAAGGAATATAGAATTGGGAGTTGTTTTGAAGCTTGTATCGAAGAAATATTGAAAAATACTCAGTTCTTCAGAGGACCCAGAAGTAAATCAGTAACAAATGCTTATTAGTCCGTTTTCATCGAAAAGGGTCCTCTGGGAAATTCCTATAGGAAGCTCTTATTAAATATTTATTTGAAGACCGCAGACAAGTTATTCCAATATATTATTTTAATATATATTTTCTCTAGTTGCACAATCTTACTTTAGTATGTTTTAAAATGATAGAAAAATTGAGCAAAATATTCTTATTACCAACCTTGGACTACGTAAAAGTAAATATATATCATCATTATCATCGTCATCATGTCGTGTCAAAAGCATGGATATCCTTGACCCTCTCTCGCCACTTCTCCCTATCGTTCATCGCCTCTGCAAGGTCTTCTGGGCTACATCCCGTATCCTCACATTGCCGCTGTATGTATGTTCTAGCTGGTCGTCCTGCTTTTGTCCGGCCATATTTCGGGGTCCATAGGAGTACATCTCTTATGAGCTCGTCCCTGTCAACGCACACAAAACAGAATATATGTGCTATAATCAAACAGGTGACATCTCCACACTAGACGGGACCTCTCTGATACTAGTAGACAAAATAACCTACCTAGGAAGCAGTGTCTCATCACCCGAAAAAGACATCGACACACGGCTAACGAAGGCATGGACAGCTATCGATAGGCTATCGATCATATGGAAATCAGACCTGATCGATAAAATGAAACGCAGTTTCTTCCTGGCAGCCGTTGTATCGATACTGCCGTATGGATGCACTACTTGGACACTAATTGAATGGCTGAAGAAGAAGCTAGACAGCAATTACACAAGAATGTTGCGAGCAATATTGAACGAGTCTTGGCGGCAACACCCCACAAGGCACCAACTATACGGTCACCAGCCTCCCATCACGAAAACTATCCACATCAGACGAACCAGACAAATATATATGGAGGGAGTATATTTATTTTGCAACTGCGATATAATTTATGTGGGTCTGGTTAGTGGTTTTATGGCAGCTGTTTTGTACCGTGCTGCTTCCAGAATTAATTCAAAACTGTACTCAGCATCTGGTGTATTGTCTCTCTAGTTTTTCACAAAAGGGTTTAGTATTTCTTTTATTCTGAATTAGATATCAATCACTAATAGTAATCCAAAGTCTTGAAATGGAATGCTAAAAACAAAAATACGCTGCTTAAAACTTTCCAGTCCAGTTGGCTAGGGGGGATATAGAATACACCGACAGCAAATTTGCTGAGGGGTAATACCCCCCCTAAGAAGTTTACCCAGTTGTCTGATGCTATAGAATACACCGACAGAACCTCTGCAGAAGGGTTAGACACATTAAGTCGTTTGCCCAGTCGGCTGGAGCTGTAGAATACAGCGACTGCAAGTCTGCAGAGGGCTAAAACCCCACCCAACGAATTTTCACAATCAGATGGGGTTATAGAATGCACCGACTGCATATCTGCCGAGGGTTAAGACTCCCCAGCGAGTGTGCTGGATATAACACTAAAGAATCTGATGATGTTCCACTGATGGAGAACTAAGGGAACGCCTTCCTTGCCATTGCTACCGGGTCCACTCAGTCCTAGAGTGGTAACACTAGATAGGGCCCTATCTATGGGTTAAATATAAGTAAACTGCACACTTATGGTAAACTGAAATGTTTGAATTTGAACTATTTGGATAAACTGAATTGCTTGAAATAGGAATGTTTTTGACAGTTACACTGTGTACCTATATTAAAACTGCGTACTTATGCTAAACTGAATTGTTTAAAATAGAACTGTTTTTGAGATTTACCAGTGTGTAAACAATATCTATTCTTATACTGAACTGAATTGTTTGAGTTAGAATTCTTTGAATAAACTGAATAGCTTGAAATAGAAATGTTTTTAACAATTAAACTCCGCACTCATACTAAACTGAATTGTTAGAAATAGAACTGATTATTTGTATAAAATTGATTTGGCGTTAAATAACCTACAAAAGTTGACATGCCATAAAATCCAAACAACCAGACAACCTTATATCTCTCTCGTTTTTTCTTGTATCATTAAACAAATAAATACATAAATTCAGATATTATTCAATAGGGAAATCTTAGATTGAAACGACCCGAAAAAATTTTAATCGAAAAAAAACAAAACAAGAATCATTAAAAATTGGCAAATAACTAATCTCTAAATAAATTCATCACAGAATAACTTGCCTATTTTTATATTAGTCCACACACACGCGTGCATATATATATATATATATATATATATATTTGGATTAACAAAATGGTTTAGTATCTTGTCAAAAAATCAGAAAAATTACGTCCATGTTTACTAGTTGCTTCATCCCAAACTCATCACTACAACTTTCATCGGAAAAATATATATTTAAATCCACAAAAACCTGTAATAGTATATATGCATATATATAAGAAAAGTGAAAATTGTTCCAAGTCTAAGCATATGTATCCAATTTTGCTCGTTCGTTTATCTGAGTATGTGTATGTGTGCACGCACGCGCGCACGCACTCATGTGTGTGTGTGTGTGTGTGTGTGTGTAAGTTTTGTAACGGGTGATAAAAGTCTCAAGTCTCAGAGTGCAAACTGTTGCAAGGCTTGGCGATCTTTTTGATGAGTTTTAGAACAAAAGGAAGTGCAAATGTCGTGGAAAGTGCACCTGCAAATTTGTTAAGTAGGCGGTGTTTCCCGCCTGAAAATTGGGCGTGGTTGATAGAGTACAGACCACGTGACACCTATGGCATCAGATGATAGAAAAGATGAGGAATCAGACACAAGACAGAGGAAAGTCATTCAAACCCTACCTATTGACTGGAACACGTGTGTCGTTTACTGATCAAAGACTTCTAAGATGTGAAGTTCGGTAAATTGTCGGTTTGAATCCAACTGCATTAAAAGTACACCCACCTAAATAGCTGAAGACATGATAACAAATTAAGAGTACGAATTACTTTATGCTTAAGTGTTTGTTTCTATTTTTATGATACATGTTCCTTGGCTTAAATACATTTTCTCAACTGGTTAAACTTGAGTAAAACAATCAAGATTCTAAATTAACCTATATTTAAGAATGTATCAGGTCCATGAATTACTGAGTAGATGGTAGGAACTTATAACAGGAACTTATTATAAAATGATGGTGAAAATTATTCCATGTCTATTCATATGTATCCAATTTTGCTTGTTCGTTATCTTTATATATTTGTTTATTTTATATATATATATATATATATATATATATATATATATATATATATATATATATATATATAACAAAAATATATCAGCATGTATCCAATGAATAATCTGCTTACCCTCTTATATATATATAGATATATATAGTGTATCACGAAAGTGAGTACACCCCTCACATTTCTGCAGATATTTTAGTATATTTAAGCATATCTCTTCAAGGGACAACACTGACAAAATGACACTTTGACACAATGAAAAGTAATCTGTATACAACTTACATCACAGTGTTGATTTATATGGGGAACTTATAAAATATATTGTTAACTTATTGTATTTGCTTAAACACATTTCGACATCTTGGTCTTTTTTCTCCCGCTAACTTCTCTCAATATATCTATCTTTCCTTCTCTCCACCTTTATATATATATATATATATATATATATATATATATATATATATATATATATATATAATTGCTCTTTCCTAGACATTAAGCACTCTCCATATAATAGTGTACTTGGTTCGACACAAACCCACAAATTGATTTAGTGACAACGAACACTGTTATAATATATATATATATATATATATATATATATATATATATATATATATATATATATATATATATATATATATATATAATAAACAAATCCTTCTGATATAGTTTTTTTTTACAAAGTCAGAAATGCACTCTGATAAAAGCCAATAGAGTTGGGTTAATACTAAATCGAATGACAGACTCATTAATTTTAGTCACAAGTGTTCAATAAAAAGTAAAATCAACATACGATTGGAAAGTAGTATATATATATATATATATATATATATATATATATATATATATATATATATATATATATGATTGTCCGGGAAACAGGGATTCAATCCAAGGTCCACTTACACCAAAGACTCTAAAATGGTTCTATTCCTCCATGTTAAACACTTCGTTTAATAAGTTACAGAACAAGGGCAAGTGGAGTAATCCAGAGAAAGAAGTAGTACTCTCCTCTCCACTTTGATGTAGTAGCTATTGAAAAGGGAATGTTCGGGTCACTCTTGACTACCGTTGGATAACCTCTCTCTCTCTCTCTCTATATATATATATATATATAAACCAAAATATATCAGCATGCATCCAATGTATTTTTCAGTTTACCTCGTTATATATATATATATATATATATATATATATATATATATATATATATATATATAGTGTATCACAACAGTGAGTACACCCCTCAGATTTTCTGCAGATATTTAAGTATATCTCTTCATGAGACAACACTGACAAAATGATTCTTTGACCCAATGAAAATATGCACACATGGGCCTAGTCACACTAATGAATCACATGATATTTTGGAGGGAAAATCACAAGAGGTATTCAATTTGGGCCTTTAGGGGTGTATTTTTTTTAGGGGTGTACTCACTTTGGTTAGCAGGAGTTTAGCTTTTAATGGCTATATTTTGAGTTATTTTGAGGGGAAAGTAAATTAACTCTGTGATGTAAGCTTCACACTGACTATTTTTCATTGTGTCAAAGTTTTTATTTTGTCAGTGTTTTCCCATGAAGAGATATACTTAAATATCTGCAGAAATTTGAGGGTGTACACACTTTTGTGATACACTATATATATATATATATATTTTATATATATATATATATATATATATATATATATATATATATATATATATGTAGGCAGCATTTCTTCGTTAATGCAAATTTCATTAAACATAATAGATATTTTATGCCTACATATTTTATTCTGGATCCGTTTGAATTCCCGTATTACTTTTATCGTATTCGAGAGGAATTGATTTAGGTATTGTCCATAGTTGTATCTATCCCTAGTACTTTCTGCCCGACTTTGGGCCATTATCAGTAGAAATTTGCTAAAACAAAAGTTACATCACTTTTGTAATAGATTCTCCCCTGATGATGGCCCAAAGTCGGGCAGAAAGTACAAGGGATAGATACAACTATGGACAATACCTAAATCAATTCCTCCCGAATACGATAAAAGTAAAACGGGAATTCGAACGGATCCAGAAGAAAATACGTAGGCATAAAATGTCTATTATGTTTAATGAAATTTGCATATATATATATATATATATATATATATATAGACGGTTGACGAAAAATTGTTCACATTCCAAGAGTTTGGCTTGGTTTCTTTGTTCAATAGTATATAAACCTTCATGGGGCATTTAATACCAAAAGCATCCTAGTAGAAGAACAGCATTTGTACTTACTAGCGCATAACTAGTGGGGATAAAAGAGTTCTTGCCTTTCTTTCGTATATGTCCGAAAGTAAACATGATTGCGTGATTAGATTTGAAACTTTTTTCCAACGATGCTGCAGTCTAACTCTTTTGCAACTACACCGACGGGACTCTCAACTTTTCATGTGAATATTTTAGACTATGAGTGTTTCATAAATATACGTAAATCCGTGTTCATATGATATATATAACCTTTCTTAGGTAACTGGAATTCATTGACAATCAGTTTAGTACATTATATGAAATTATATGTCTCCAATTAAAACATTTTAGCAGCATCACTGTGGCTATTCCATAGTCCCCAAAATTTGATTTGGGAAATATTCATTAAAAGAAATTAAGTTTCATTCATAGGAAAATTAGTATATCAAATGATTCATTCGACATTGATAATGAATAGTAATCCTTTACTTTAATATATATTATCATTCTTTTAGTTTCCAAAAATTGATACTATTTCCTAATCCAATTACATTACCAACTCTCGTTAAATTGGTCTAACATTTCAACATAATCTGTAGAAACAATTCGGAATTATTGGTTCATTGCTTTAAATTATAGTCTGTTTTCTTTTATATAGATATTATCCTCTGGAAAAGTAAATACATTTAAACATCATACATAGTATTTTAATTTGTTTCTCTATAGGTTGTCAAAGTGAGATATTATTTGATAAATAATTGACGAAGGGATTACATTTTGAAATGATAGCAGTGTTTTTGAAACAATTTCAATCATCAACAAATATCAAATCTATTGAAACAACGTGTATATTACTATATCTGCTGTTGGATATTTCACACAGAAAGGTACGGGCATTGAACTTTTGATGGAAAATAACAGCATAAGGAATTGCCATGCTAATATCCATTCAAATATTCCTGGCGTTTTCGAGGCAACGTCGACAAAAAAGTTATCATTTTATGATCTGTATTCAGTTTGATAGAAGATTCGTTTCAAAACTAAAAGAGAAAAAAATCGACAGGCCACGGCCGATGTTGTGCATGTTTTAACATAGTTCACTACCGTCAATCAGGACTAAGTTCTCAAGAATGTTGCCCCAGTTTTCTTATATACTCAAGATTCTGATCGAATTTGATCATTTGTAGAGGCACGTGTGGCATAACGGTTATAGTCGTAGAAGTAATGCTTGACACGATTTAAAACCCAAGAAGAGGCTATTTCCGTTTCTCTTCACTTTTATGTTCTGGAAAAGTATATTTCATTCTCACTCCCACCAATCTATGTTTATATAGTAGGGTGGACTGGGGAATTTAGATTTGATAACCAATAAAGAAAACAAAAGGAACAAACAAATAAATAAACTCTGAATTCTAACTTATACTCAGCTTAAAAATTGATATTTTTTCGCATCGTTCACGTGGCTGAGGTTTGACTAAATACATACATTTGGATATTACCTATCTTTCATCTGGTTTTTGAAGAAAATCCATTTGTCTTCACAACTGATTTTACATTGGAAAACTATATCAGTTTAATAAAGGTATCGAATGATTGATGCAATTTCCTGTCTATTAGAATATTTGCTTTCTTATTAGATTCAAATTAACACAATTGATTATTTTTGCTGTTTTAGACGTTATTTGAAAAAAAATCGATCGATTCACTGTCGCTTGCTGTGAATTTCATCCGTGAGAGACTTTGATGTCTAACGTTCTGTAAACTTTATTAATCAATTAGGGTTTGTTCACTGTCCCTTTCTTTGTGTGATGATTTATCATAACTTCCCCAAGTTTATAAGTTCTAAATTTAACAGAAGAGCGTCACTGAGGTTCGAAATGAGTTAGTCTGATGTCGCAGTTTGTCACGTTTACAACTTCGCCATGGGAACTTCACTTTAATGCCGTCAACACACACACACACACACACACACACACACACACACACACACATATATATATATATATATATATATAACAGAGAGAGAGAGAGAGAGAGAGAGAGAGACTTATGAGTACCCAGCAGTTGGGTTAAAGACATCAACTTTTGGACAACCTAAGCGGGTAATTTGTTCATTATAATAAAGATTCATGGGGAACCAGCCACTGTTGTTGGAATAACTAATAACTGCATAATGGTGTAAGCAAGATGCTAAAGATCCTTCTTAATAACACTCTTCAGATTTTGAATTCATAATTTTTATATCTCCTAGACTGGTCGCCCAGGAAAAGCTAGAGAGCTGAAGGTACTCTGATATTAGTCATAACTTATATACATATATATATATGTGTGTGTGTGTGTGTGTGTGTGTGTATGTGTGTGTGTGTGTGTGTATGTATTATGTGTTCTTGTCTGTTTCTATCTGCAACTCTCTCTCTCTCTCTCTCTCTCTCTCTCTCTCTCTCTCTCTCTCTCTCTCTCTCTCTCTTTCGCATTTTCTGTCTTTCATTTTTGCGTGTCGGTGCAAGCTTTGAATATATTTCTATATGTTAACTGTATACTAAAAATATTTGTATGAACCACGTTGTGAAATAACAGCGGCGTATGGTGTTTACTGTCATATGGGATACTGTGAGGATTATATTACTTTATTACAGAAAATTTTCTTCAGTGTTTCCTTTGATTTCGTCTATTTATTTATACAGTACCTTACAAAATTCTATAACTATTATAAATCTATTCTAATACCGATTATGAGCGGATGTTTACCAACGAAACATTAGCCCCGTTGGAGTGATTTCCAAAACTAATCCTTATATTGTATTGTTGGGGTTCTGAATGCGAAAGGTAGGAGCTAGACCGCTTGTATTTTATTTATGTACACCAAACATTATACAGTTATTTAAAACAAAAAAATACCTCTAATTAAATTCATGATATGTATGTTTATTTCAAGAATTTACTGAACATTGCTTATATTTCGTATATCTTCTCTTACCTTGATTAATTGCATTGATGCACCTGGGATGATGTGTGTAAAAATCCTTCACAGTTTTTTTCGGGCAAGAGATTTCATTCTCTGTGGATTGGCTTCCACGACTCTTCAAGATGGTGTGGATTATTCTGACTGACGCTTCTCTTTACTTCTGTCAACATTTGCTCGATTATATTCAATCCAGCACCCTGAGCTGGCTAAACCTTCAATATGGTAACACCTTCATCAGGCAAACTCTGTTCTGTTGCACGCGATCTGTAGCATGGGGGCTCCGTCATGCTGAAGAATTTCACCTTCATTCAAATCTGATAACAAATTATTTTTCTGCAACGGAATGTAGGCTTTATTCAGATTACCGTCAATTTTAACTAACTTTCTTGAACTATAACTTTTTATTCATTGTCTAAACAATAGACTCTTACCCTAAAAATTCACCGATGTCGTTGTGTAAAGAGGCCCACTTCGCTTTCCTGGAACATTTCTGACATTTTTTTCTAATTAGAATGCAGCTCCATTCTAGTTTCAATACTGAATATGGTTTTCTTTTATGCATCTGGATCCAGTTGTATATACCTCTTTGACCACTTTCTACTTAACTTCAAATTATTTTTGGTTAATGTTTTGTTTCTTAGCGGCATTGTATCTCTTCAGTTCATGTTCTCAAAGGATAGGCTATGTTGTATCTACTAAAACCAAATTTTATAAATCACACTCACCCATCACTTATCTCGCTGACTTCTTTGGCTGAACTATTACTGCTGGGATCAGTTTCTGCTCAATCTTGTACTGAAACGTAGAAGAATCGCCACATATTGATCAATCGAAATCTCTTCCAGTGCTTTGAAAAACCAAGATAATTTCTGAGATTCCACTTATTGAAATTCCAAATAACCAAAGATGGTGAATATGGCCATATTAGTAGACATGAGACACTAATATGGCTATATTCACAATTTTCATCCTTATTTCTTTGGGAATTTTAGTCATAATTTAGACGTTATAATATCCCTTATATTTGAGAAAAATCGATAATGTTGCGGAAAAAGAAAACTTTTGCCCATTAGCAGTGGGATATTTGTATGTTTTAAAGGTCTGTATATTGATTAGTATATGTGAAGTAGCCAAAATCATTGGCTCGGCTATTCTGGGAGCGGACTTGCGTCAACCTCTCTCATTCAGAACTCAAAATACAAAACATAATTAGTTAATGAAATCAATGAATGAGAGCCAATGCTATATCGATAAAAACACTATAATGAAACATCATCTCGTATGTTTACAACTTGTATAAATCTACAATAGTTTGGAGAAATGATGGATTTTATAAATCCGACATGATGAGAAAAAAATAAGAGGAAAAATGAATAAACCAAAACACAGACAGCGGATTAAAAAAATGATATCTAAGTATTGCTGAAATAAAGATGAATATGTGCTAGGAAGAAACATTCGTAGTTGAATAAATAACAAAAGGAGAGACCACTCTGATCTAAAAAGACCTAAAAAAGGATCATCACCAACAACTAAAGACCCATAACATACCTGCTGATGATATGGAAAATACGGAAAGCAAAAAAACAAGGAGGGTGTTTATTATTCACAAATAAGCTGCGGAATGTTCCCTGGAGAACAGAATGGATGCTGCAAGAAAGCAAGAGTAATAGGAGATCTATTATACATTAATCAACAAGTCCTCGAGGAGAGCAAAAAGAGATGGAAAAATACAGCTATAGGCATATGATAAGGTCATCCTAAGATGGATAATAAACTGTGTCCAAATTTACAAGATATCTGGTGAATTCATAAAGTTTATCGAGAATACCATGAAAAACTGGCGTATCAAACTGAGAGCAGGAGAAAAAAGAACCGCTAAGGTGAAAGTTCTAAGAAGAATCTGCCAGAGAGATGCGCTATTACTATTTATAGTTGTAATAATGATAATGCCTCTCAATCACGTTCTTCGAAAAAGTCTTTCCATTAATCTTTCCATCAAACGACATCTGATGGAAAGAAAAAAAATCAGAATGCTCTTAAAAAAAGTAAAATTACTGATTGTTGGGAATACTGGAAACGGACACCATCAAACAGGCAGAGATGAAAGAAAAAAAAAATTTAAAAATACCGCAGCAGAAGGAAAGAACTACCCTAAACCAAACTATATGATAAAAACTTCAAAAAACGTATAAACTCCTGGGCTGTCCTCCTTGTAAAACCCTCGGGACTCTTCTTAAAGTGGACGAGGGAAAGACTTCAACAAATGAAACAGAGAACAGGCAAACTCATGATGTATAAAACTTTAAATCCCAGCGACGGTAAAGACAGACCATGTGTGTCATGGAAAGGAGAAAGAGGACTCACCAGCATTGAAAATAGCGCCAATAACTTAATAACACGTCTTGAAGACCACAAAATAAACAGCAAAGAAAAACTGCAGCGACCAGAAAAAAACACTAACAGCACAAAGATAAATAGAGCCACAAGAACTTGAAAACAAAAATAGGAAGAAAAAAAAACTTTATGGACATTTCAAGTGACAAATAAACGAAATCACAAACGAAAACACAAGAACATGGCTAAGAACTGGAAACCTTAAGAGAAAAATAACATTTTTTCAAACAGCCTCATAAAACAACGCCATAAGGACAAACTATGTTAAAGCAAGATAGATAAGACGCAACAAAATGCAAGTGTAGGTTATGTTGTTATAGAGACAAAACGATCAGTCATATAATGAGCGAATACAGTAAATTAGCTAAAAAAGAGTTTAAGACTAGACATGACTAGTTAAGGAAAATAATCCATTGGGATTTGTGCCAAAAGTATAAATTGACCATAAAAATCATGGTATATGCACAACCCACAATCCATCCTGGAGGCACAAACATCTCTGGGATTTTGAATTACAAACGGATCACATCTTGGCCAGACGTCAACAACTTATATTCAACAAAGAAGTAACAATCTGGCGAAAAGTGGGCTTTGTCGTCCCTGCAGACTTCTGAGTAAAAAATAAAAGAGAGTGAAATTTGAGATAAGTACAGATACCTTGCTAGAGAACTAGAAAGTATGGAACATGAAGGTGATGGTGATATCAATTGTGCTTGGTTCATTTGGGAATTCCTTAAATGATTGGTGAAGAGACTGGAAGACTTGGAGATCAGAAGACAAGTAGAGATCATCTAGACTACTGCAGTGTAATATATTGACCCCCGACCGAGCCGTCAATCAAGAGATGCACCCGTGTAAATAAGCGGAAGAACAGCGGAAGCAGGTGGATGTTAAACAATAATAAAACCATGCGCACAGACGGTCTGAGTCAGTTGGAGACATGATGCCGAATTGAGAGCTAGCGGCAGACAGTGGGCTTTCGGCCCTCAATGACCCACGGTTGAGCAACCAAGCCAAGATGAGGAAGAAGTGCTGCAATGGTCGAAAGAAGAACTTTGGGTCAAAGCAACAGTCTGCCCCCGTCTCCAACACACCTCTCACACACAACCAACTTTAACCCTTTCGAGAATAAAGTGTGAGAGATATATTTTTATAAAGAAGTGTGTTCGTTCGTTCATTGAATTTCGTCATTATTGTTGACTATGTTTCCGCTTATATTTGTATATATATATATATATGTATGTATGCAGCTATACAACAGCAGTATTAAGACCGGCTAGAATACTGAGAATGTCCTGGAGGCTTGATAAAAAAAGTTTCTGTAACTCAAATTACAATGACAAATCATCAGAAAACGCTGGTGGGAAAAATTCTTAAAAGTATAAATAATATTAATAAAGTCTTTACAGTTATATGGTATCAAATATTTCAATTTAGCATAGATAATAACGACACTGTTATGCGATATTAAATATTCGTATATAATACTAATAATTCATTCACAATGATCTAGCTTCAACTAAACATTCCAATTTTAAAATAATCATGGGATTGTACGCAGTTATATTGTTTCAAATGTTGATGTAAGTCAACATATCATACACGGGAAAGACTTGATCCTTGGTTTGATTATTCAACCATCACAAACTGACTTTTTAAAGTGTTTATATACACTCTATAAAAGTCAACCCAAATGACAGAAATGTTAATTCATTTTCGAGATTCTCACGAATAAAAACATTGGTATTGTATGCATTCGGAGAAAAATCTTATCTAAAGTTTTTATGAATGTAATCTTTCGGCGTCGTCATTCGGGTAATTAGAGAAGGACACAAAGAGTTGGTTCTAGTCATCTCTGGTTTTACTGCTTTTGAGACGTGATACTTTTTCCGCGTAGAATTTGTTGGGCACTGTAAAATTGCATATACACAGCATTTACAGTCCATCGCCAAACGAAAAATAGTGCATTCTTTTTCACTTTTTCTTTTAGAAAGCAAGTTCAGGGATCGTTGTAACCTAACAAAAGGTTACTGAATGAAAAATAACCAAAACGCAGGTTGTGAAAGAAATGGGAATCTTTATTATATCATCAAAATACAATACTCGCCAAAAGAATGAAAAAAGCAAACGGCTACTAATGTTGACTACTAATTCAGCAAATTACCCTCTCTCAATGTATTTATGAGTAAAAAGACATACCCAGTTCTGTTCACCGGCAGGGTATATAATAGGGATTTCTAAAAATTAAAGATGTGGAAGTATTTTCTTTCTTTATCAAATAATTTTTTTTCTCTCAAGACTTTACCAACAACCTAAGGAATTACCAGCGATTATCAGAAGGTATTTATTCAGTTGCTACGAAAATACCTTGAAAATTATTGATCACAGATCATCAAGGATTGTTTACCCATTTTTACCAGTCGACGAACTCATAGGCAAGACTAATCAATATCAATTACTTTTGAATATCAATTAGGTATTACAAAAATAAACCGGGTCACTGGACAAATGAGTTGAGTGTTCAACAATGGTCCGAGAGACTGGGGTTCAATCTCAGGTAAAGTCATTTTAGAAATGGCTCCTGATACTGTTTTATAAAGTAAGGACCAAGGTTAAAGTGGATTCGTCGAGGGAATGAAGAAAAGCCCTCCCCTAAACCCTGGTATAGTTGCTATTGAAAAGGGAGCCGTCGGACCACACTGGACTATGATCGCCAACATTACTTACTTTATGGCATATCAACCTTTGTAGTTTATTTAACACCAAATCCATTTTTATAAAAATATTAAGTTCTATTTCAAACAATTCAGTTTAGCATGAGTACACAGTTTAATCGTCAAAAACATTTCTATTTCAAGCTATTCAATTTATTCAAACAGTTTAATTCAGCTAATTCAGTTTAGTATAAGCGCAGAAGTTCTATAATAAACAATTCAGTTTAGTGTAAGTAGAGTTTAAATGTCAAAAACAGTTCCATTTCAAACAATTCAGTTTGACTTAAACACGCAGTTAGTTCTATTCAACCCACAGTCTTCCGTTTCTCTTTTTTGTCAAATTCTCGATTCCTTGTATTAATGTATCGACGCAATCCATAATGTCATTGAGTCTTTTTCCTTTTTTTTTTCTTGATGTATATAATCAGTTTGTGTCGCAAACCCTTTTAAATAGTTTTCAATTCCTTTGGCCCATCACAATTAATCTGGGTTCTGCTCTTTTAAGTTGAAAGAATGGTCTAAAGTAAAATACGAGGGTGACTACCCAGGTGTTTATTCCTTCTATGAAATTTCTTCTGCAGAGCTTTATTTGAAGATATTTTCTAATTCTTCTGAGACGCAGATTTTTTATTCTTTCTTTCTGAGAGTTTCATGGTGTTCACTTTCAGTATTCCGAAGTACCCGGCATTTTCTTTCACGCCAAGTGTTTTGATCTTTTCGTTATTTTGTATACCTATTTCTTTTTTGTTGTTTATTTTTACCAATGTTATTATTATTGCCATTATTAATATTATTAGTAGTAAGAGCAGTAGAAACAGTAGTTGGATTTGTAGTAGCATTTAATCTTTTTATCTTATTTACATATTTTTTAATTCGTTCTTGTGATCTTTGGTTTCTGGGTAGTTGATACTAATGTGTTTGTTTTTATACCTACATTTGGATTTAGAAGAGAAATAGAAGGATATCCACCACCTTTTTGTAATACATAAGTATAGATTTAAAAGTATATAAAGGGATATTCACCGACAATTTGACATAGATGAATACATAAAGGAATATACCCACCACGTGTAAGCCTCTTGGTCTGACAATCTGAGAAACTGCCTATCACTTAGGCTGTTGACACCGCCTGCGCTCTTCAAGCTTATCTATACACATGCATAACCACTGATAATAAGCACGCGTTTTTAAATATATTGCTAAGCTCATTAGTACATACAATGCACCCCCCCATATATATATATATATATATATAGAATGGTATATATAATGAAAGTATATATATATATATATATATATATATATATATATATATATATATATGCTCCACCATAGGGGGTTGAGCTCTCTGGCGAAGGAATTGCCGGCCGCCGCTAGCGTAATGCGAAGCTCTTCGAAAGAATTGAGCACTCTTGTAGCCGATAGGTTATATAAAAAATGTAAACAAAGGCTGCTGCTGTTTCTAAAAATAAAAATACCTTAAAATTCCCTTAGCCAACGTGGTCCGCTTGGTGGACGAGTGGTCTGAATCACAGTCTAACGTTAAGTTGGACGGGTTTCGATCCCGGCTCCGAGCGTCCTGCGTGTCTAGCCACACTGAAGAGTTCTGATAGAACGAAACAGTCTGTCTGTGGATGACAATATATATATATATATATATATATATATATATATATATATATATATATATATATATATATATATATATATATCACCAGTGTATTAGCCTTGTGGGTAGAATGCTTTCAACCCCAGGTCACGTCATAACAAAAATGGTATTTGATACCGCCTTGCTTAACATTCTGCAATATAAAGTACGTATCAAGGGTAAGTGGTGCCATCCAGGGAATCGAGTAGTACCCTCTCCTACACCTCGGTGTATTAGCTATTGAAAAGATAGACTTTTGGTCGCCCTTGACTACGGTCGCCAACTTATATATATATATATATATATATGTGTGTGTGTGTGTGTGTGTGTGTATGGATGCATGGCCCAGTCAGTTGGTACAGTACATTACACTAACTGTATCCCTTGACGAGAGTCCTTAATACGACACTAAATAATCTGATGCTGAGGGTCCAGTAATGCTAGAGCTTGGGGCACTACGGAGTACTGTTTTATTGCCATTGCTCCCTGGTCCCTCGTTGGTCCGGAGTGGTAGTATCTGAGAGGGTCATATCTATGGTGTCAAATAGAACTAAACTGTAATCACGCTAAAAGGATTTGGTTGAAATTAACTATTTTTCGATTTAACTGTGTGTAAACAAAAAAAATGAGTATTTATGCTACACATAAATGTTTGAAATAGAACTGTTTTGACATATAACTGTCTATACACAAAACTGTGCTTTTGCTAAATTGAATTAAGATTGAACTGTTTGAGATTTAAAATGTATACTTATGCTAAACTGAATTGTTTAAAAATTGTATTAAAATGGCTTAATTTTGCGTTAAATGACCCGAAAAACGTTGATATGCCGTAAAAAAAAACTGCCCACCAACCCACAAAACTATGAATGCATATGTATGTGCATATTTTACCGCATACCTTTATGCTTAGGGAATAAGGGCGAGATATAGAATGCAAAACTCTTCATGCGTATATTTCAGAGCTATCTGATTTAGTAAACGTTAACGATCTTCTGGAATTGTCCAATTTTCTAACAAGCAATCGATATATTCTTTCTACACGTCATATTTGAGTTCGTTTTCACTCACAAAAGCAAGGCCGTCATTTCCTGCAACACTGCTTTTTTGGATGGTTCAACGTGACAAAAAGAAAATATTGCTCAGTGCAAATTCATATATTAATCAATACATTTGCATGTTAACGAAAACAATACCAATATATATATATATATATATATATATATATATATATATATATATATATATATATATATTGTATTGATGAAAATAAATCTTTTTTATTTTCTAAGCGAGAACGACCTTCAGCCATCAAGTTTTATCTTACAGGTTTATGTATGCATTGGGAGTAGAAGAAATAATCCACTGTATGTGAGGAAAGAGAAGTTTCTCCTTTATTCATAAGACGTCAGTTTCTGCAGACCTTAATCATGTGATGCATAAGTTGGGTTAACTAATAAAATTGAGGTGTGTCATGAGGGTCCACACATTTTAAAACTAGGAGGAAAACGGCTTCGTTTCCTTTTGAGAAAATTAACATTCACTCTCAATATTCATGAAATTATTGTTACAGAGAAAGGTATATATATATATATATATATATATATATATATATATATATATATATATATATAATCAGCAACTGAGGACGATGGGTGTGGATTATTCGCGTGTAGAATAGGTGAGGAATCTCATATAAATCTATGTGAGTGCGTGATGAATTTCTATTGTTATATATTCCAATCCAGGTTTATATAATAAAATAAACATTCAGAGCGTATACAATGGGATTAGAAGAAAACTCAAACCTGATTAAATTGTAATTTTAAATTTATTTCGGTGAAGAATATATATTGTACACTTTGTCTCATCAGATAACTTCCCACATTTAATCTGTGGTTGAAAAACAGCAAATATGTAGTAATGCCTTTATATATGTATGAAAAAAAGGAAGGAAAAACCTATATAAATTTGAATTCTCAGGCGAAAGTAAAGGCGGTTATATGTAATGACCGATATTCAATCTTTTTTTGAGAAAGTTTGCAAACTATATATTCAATATATATATATATATATATATATATATATATATATATATATATATATATATATATATGAAACCATGAAAAATACTAGCATTTCTAAAAGCAGTTGGTCTATATAAAATAATATAAACTTTCAACATTCCATTTACGTACAAACACGAGACCACTAAACCAACAGAAATTGGCATTAAATAACCTGAAAAAGGGTTGATACGCCATAAAACAAAAGATGCAATCAATTAATCATGAACAGGTACAAGTGTTAAGCTACTGTAAGAATGCCCTGTTAATCTCCTAGAGTTAGGATTGAACCAACGTTCTTTTGATGATTTCACTCACACCACATTTCAACCAAACGCTTTTATCCACTACACTTGGAGTAAAGTTTTAGGACTGGTAAGCCTAACATCTCTATCAACCAAAAATACACAGCACACGACCATCATGGAAGATTTTTTTACTTTAGCTCATATCGTATTTTTTCTACACTTCACGGAATAAAAAAAAAGATCTACCTCCATTGATTAATGATTTAGTTCGAGTTTCTGAGAAGGATTGCGAGTTCGTCATGAAATACCTGAAGAAAGCCGACGAAAATATCGTTCGAAAAGTAAGACAATGAAAAAAAAAGTTTGAATATTCTAAGTGATAGATGAAGACTGTTAAGCTAATTAGAAATCAGTTCCCAAAGGATCAATTTGATACTGGATTTGGACGTATCTAATCTGTGATCTACAGACATCTGCTAAAATCAAAATTACAAACAGACAGTTATATTTTGATGAAAACATATTCTAATATGACAGTTCTATTTGCTTATTTTTTAGAGGACGCAGTGCAGCAGAAAAGTCAAGGTCGGTTTATAAATAACTAAAATCTCGTATTATACAATACTACATAGAGTTCTGGATCTCGTGTTCTAACTTGTGGGAAACTTTACAGATTCATTTAATATACGCCATGCATAAACATTTACGAAGAAGTGCTACTGAAATAGATTCCTAGTATTATCGTACATATGCATTGATCTATTCAGGAAGATGCCAGCACGCTTTTCCACACTTAAGATACTTCATTGTATATGAATGAAATCTATGAAGTAGTTGACAGGGAAATCGATAACTTCATAAAATTATAGATATGTACGCACAAGTATTCTTGCGTATGCATTAACTTATACATCGAGTGTTTTGGAGAGAGAAAAAATCATGGAACAAATGTTTTGCTTTGGATTTTAATGATTTTCACGAAATTCATTCTCCGCATTGAACTGCAGTATTAAACAATTGTTTTTCTCGTGTATTTCTAATTAATTCCCTTGATATGTTTTTCTTCGGCTTAAATATATTCTGTAAACAAATTTATCGGATTAGATAATATATATATATATATATATATATATATATATATATATATATATATATATATATATATATATCCTAATTAGGATTTCGTTTTTACATTTATTAGATTTCCATATATTTCAACTGGTCAAGATTATGTTCATCCTTCAATTTCTCTCCTTTCGTTTTCGCTCTCTCAAACTCGCCCCTCTCTCTCTCTCTCTATATATATATATATATATATATATATATATATATGTACGTGATTGGCTAAAGGGTTACGGTTTGGGTTAGGGTTAATATGTTGAGGTTTTAAGGGAGTTCAGGAGGAGATTCCGTCGGAAGAGGCCAGCACTTTTCAAATGGGGTCAGTAGCATTTCCACCAGAACAATGCACAAGTCCACAACTCCATCCTGGTCACAGACTATTTGACCAAGATGGGCATCAGGACAATTCCTTACCCTCCATATAGTCCAGACCTTGGTCCCTGTGACTTTTGGTTACTCCCTAAGGTCAGAGGCTGTCTTTATGAGACAATTGAAGAGATGAAAGAGGCTGTTATGAAGATCATTGACACGCTCTCACAAGAGGACTCCCATGGTGTCTTCCAGAAGTTGTTGGAACGGTAAAACAAGTGCATTGCAGCCAGGGGAGATTACTTCGAAGGGGAGTAGAGTTTCATGTGAGTACTCTCAATAAAAGTGCCCATACGAAAAAAGTCTGGAAACTTATTTTCTGATCCCCGGATATATATATATATATATATATATATATATATATATATATATATATATATATATATATATATATATATAGGTATTATTCGGTCCTGTTAAACCAGATTTGGGAGTAATTCCTTCAGGACAAGAAAATCATTCAAGAGCTGAACATTTAAATTTTCCTGGTAGAGAGCTCAATGTAATTAATTTTCCTGTTATATTTTTTTTAGTGTTTTTGGTTCACACCAGAAACGAAAAACAGGATGGAAATAAATTCATAATCCTAAAATAACCGGTCTTTGTCTTTTTCTTTAAAGAAAAAAAGAAAAAAGAATATATATATATATATATATATATATATATATATATTTCTTTGGTACATGTGAATTTATATAAAGAATTTAATAAAATCATTGGTAAAAAGAGTGGGGAACTATCCTAAAATATTAAAATAGCACGGGCCTTTTCGTCCGGCACTTGTCAAGCCAGTCACCGTTGAAATTTTCCGGTGACGAGCTTGACATAAGTTCTAACCTTTATGCCAATGCCTGATTCCAAATAAGTAGGGTAGGACACATATTATTTTTACTCTCTTTTACAAGGCATGATAATCGAGGATTAATGATTGTTTTATTATCCTATTTTTCAATCTGAAACAAAAAAAAAACAAAACCCCCAAAAAACATTCTCCTTGTGGGTCGAATGGTTTCTCGTGGTGTAATGGTTAAAGCGATAGAGTGCGGAATAGTTGTACGCAAGTTCGTACTCCAGTCGCGCTATTACGTTCACTTTCGGGCAAATAACCTTGGGGAAGGTATGAACCCCCTTATCCTCCTAGCTATGGGTTAAATAGTACCACTACTGTTCTTCTAAGAGAATGGCTTTGGCATTAAATAACCTGAAAAGAAACCAAAGCCTTCTTTTTTTTTTTACAATCACACTTTCCAGATTAAGTTGCAATACACCATGAGGGGGATGTCCTTGTGGTGTAATGGTTAAATTGATGGACTACGGAATCGTAGTGTGCGAGTTCGATTTCCAGTCGTGGTATTGAGATCAATTTCGGAAAAATGCACTTAGGAAAGGTATTAACCCCCTTATCCCTCGAGCTATGGGTTAAATAGTACCACTACTGTTCTTCTCGTGGGATGGCTTTAGCTTTAAATAACCAAAAAAGTTTGATTAGCCAGGAAACAAACGATACACCGATTTAATGAAAATAATTCATTTTAATAAATATTTGAGATTTTTTTAATAAAATATAAGGTGATTGAATGTTATCTCACCGCATTGACAAAAACTGGTGTAATTATGTAAATTCGTCCCCTGGTTTCTAGAAAAAACATAAAAAAACAAGTGACCCTCAGTTATCTATCATGACAAACGAATTATGATCCAAATGTTTATGATTTATGTTACTTGTTAGTTAAGTAAGTAAAGTTAGCGACCATAGTTGAGGGTGACCCGAAGGCTCCCTTTTCGATAGCTACAACACCAAGGTGTAGGGGAGGGCGCTACTCCTTTCCCTGGATTGCTCCACTTTACCCTTAAACCGTACCTTATAATGCTGAGTGTTAAGCAAGGTGGTATCAAGTTCCATTTTTAAAGTCTTTGGTATGACTCGACCTGGGATTGAACCCAGGTGTCCCGGGCCATTGGCGAACACTCTACCCACTAGGCCAAAGTCCGGTTTTATGTTACTACAATTGAAAATTCATTACGGAAGAACATTAAATATCATATATTAGAAAATGTCACAATTCATTCAGTTACTTGAAACGTATGAATTTCTTTATTTAATCTCAAAAGATTAGATGTTAATGACAGAGCATTTTACAAACTTCCTTTTTTAAACTTATTACAAACCTCACGAACACATACAAACACACACAGGGACTTAAAAGATGATTTTATTTATAGTTTGAAGTATTTGCTAACGTAATAAGTATCGGTTGTTATATAAGAAAACATTAAACCTTCATCAAGGTGTATGAAGTGTCCAAGGAAATGAAGAATTGAGAAAGTTTTGAACATTCCATTTCCGTCGGTAGCGTTTTATTTCAAATATGTGAAATGCAATTAATGTTTAAAATTTAATTAACAAACGTAAAATATTTCCTGAAAAGAAATCATGCGGCATCTATCTATCTATCTATCTTAGGATTCATCATATTTAAGAAAATATCTTCATATTTCCAAAATTCCTTTACACCTCTATGCATCTCTATAAAATTCAGTATCATTAATGAATCCAACTTATCTTAAATAAGGTATTTTTGAACCTATTTTACTAAAAATGAGATAGATTGAGAAAGTTGGGTCTCTGTTTCATTGTATTGTGACGTGAAATGATACTAGATTCACCAATTTAACGGCTTTATATATATATATATATATATATGCTAAGATATATTTTTCTAAATATTGCTTATTACATGAAATGTACGCGTACTTTTTTTTTTATATTTATAAGTCTTTAGAACCATATCTTGACAGAAGTTCATACTAGAATAATCAATGCGACAAACTTAAAAAGGCTGGTATAAAAAATGGTAGGTATTATTAATAAAAACAAATGCCGCCTTTGCAAGTAATGTTATTTTCGGGATTCAGTAAATTAGATAAAGATTGAAATTTAATTTTTATTTTATTCATATATATAAGGCCTGTATTCCATTAGACTTCCGAACATGGTGAAATTCAAATACTAATGTTGTTAGCGAATATGTAAGGCCCTGAAGTATTCGAACATTATCAATGCATTCATATATATATATATATATATATATATATGGAGAGAGACAGACAGACAGACAGACAGATAGAGAGACAGAGAGAGAGAGAGAGAGAGAGACGGTGTGTGTGTGTGTGTGTGTGTGTGTGTGTGTGTGTGTGTGTGTGTGTGTGATAATAAGTCTGCTGATGGGGAGCAAAAATATGATTTCCTAAATGTTGTATAATATAATGATAGTACTTTTTACTTTTGAAAACCATGTTTGAATCTTTCGTTCATAATTCTATTCGGAAAATATTGCAACACACGCGCACGCTCCTCCATTATATATATATATATATATATATATATATATATATATATATATATATATATATATATATATATATCATTAGTTTTTTAACTACACCTTCTAGTGAACGGAGCAGCCTTTGAGTTTGCAATTCACGTTTGCTGAATAAGCTTCTACAGAAAAAAAGCTGCTCTTAGCGGACCACATTCGACGCTCTTTCCAAGCAATGCTACTCTATATATGATGTTACACACACACACACACACACACACACACACACATATATATATATATATATATATATATACAAAGTTCACCAAATATTATCACATTTAATATTTTGATGATGGAATTTCAGGTTTTATTTGCCCGTCTATATTTCTATATTTCTTTTATCTCTACCACTCATTCCTTTTTATCTTCACCTCTACTCTTTTCCTATCAATCTACTTTTGGATGATGCACTCATCAAAATTATTTAAAAACAACGACGAAACATAGACGATTAACATTAACACAAAGGTCAGTTATATGATATCTAGTATTCATATATTATGCAAATACTTTACTCACAGTTTTATAGTTAAAAAAAAATAATTATGAAACATAACAAGTACTAAAAATCCTAGCTAGTGTGGTCGGTTGAGTAATCAAAATGCTGGAGTACGTTACATTTCTCCAAATTTCCCGAACTGGAGCCAAACCAACGTATGCAATTTACTGTCACATTCAGTATAACTCATTCTGTTATGTAGATTATACCTCATATAGATTCTTTAAGAATGTTATCGAAAAATCTGTGCGCAAATCATATATATATATATATATATATATATATATATATATATATATATAGTTTAAAATATTGCTTAATAGGCGTCACAATTTAACATCAGTTATTTGTTGGCACACAGTTTGTTCTATTTAACTCCCACGTAGGACATTAGTAGATGTTACCATTCAGGGTCAGAGTGGTGATGGGAATAATAGCAATGCATGGGTACTGTACACCACATTTCCTAAATTTTCAAACTGGATCCTCGCCAACAGATATACACATCCAGTATGCTCGTTGGTGGGTCTTCCTACCCCTATGCTGAGATGCAGTCAATGTATTCTACAGCCCAAGCCGTCTGGGCCCAGAAGTTTTTGGGAGACGGCTGAAAAGGCTGTGGAACATGAAAGTCAAGGTGATACAAATTGTAGTTGGTGCTGCTGGAACTGTCCCTGAAGGCCTAGAAAAGAGACTGGAGAAATTACAGGTCAGACGATCACGAGTTCGAGTTTCACAACATTGATTGCCAGGTGATCTGGACTATTTACTCACCTGACAATCGAAGAGGTGAAACTTACAGTCCTTATATATATATATATATATATATATATATATATATATATATATATATATATATATATATATGTGTGTGTGTGTGTGTGTGTGTGTGTGTGTGTGTTTGTTTATTCTCCAAAACAATTGCTTTTGCATGATTTAACTTGAATAAAGCGATATTAGGAAGCCTATGATGTCGACATTTCATTCAGTCTGACCTATGGTTTTCGACAGAACTCAAGATTTTATACCCTGTTTACTATCTATCTATCTGTCTACCTCTGTGTGTTTGTGCGTATGAGTGTGTGCCAGTGTATGTGTGTGTGTGCCAATGTGTGTGTGTGTGTGTGTGTGTGTGTGTGTGTGTGTGTAAATATCTACGAGCTAGTCATCTCAATAAGTAACTTCGGTGATATATTCCTATTCAAAGTGCGAAGCAATACTGATAATAATATTTCATTAATCTTCAGTGTGACCTAATGTCTTTGATGATTATTCGTATTTGTTCAAAAGGAAAAGGCATGATAAGTCACTCTCTCCTTTAGAATGTATTTATCAGGAACATTCAGTATCAATTTGCAAACTTGTCTTAAAATGTATCTATTGATACATGATTTGTCAACAATGACAGTGTTATATATTCATAGAAAGCATTCAATAAACATATTGACACCTCTAAAATGGCATGGACCCTTGTTTGCATTTCTCAGAGCAAATAGCGAGAACGGGATTAACTTCTTAGAAACGTCATAAATGATATATTTCTAATATATTTTCAATCTCTGATATATATATATATAAGAGAGAGAGAGAGAGAGAGAGAGATAAGTAATATCCAGTTGGCGTCCGAAGACTAAGGCTGTGGGTTATTCGTGAGTAGAGTTTATGAGGGATTTCCTATGATTTTATGGGAGTGCTAGATGAATGGCTTAATATCAATATTCAGGTTTGTATAAAAAAAGTCACTTACAGAGCGTATACAATGTAATATGAACACACATATACACACACACACACACACACACACACACACACACACACACACACACGCACATACACAAACACATGTACATATATATATATATATACGTCTAATGACTTGAGTATTCGTCAATGGTCTGGGACACTGGGGTTCAGTCCCAGGTAGTATCATACAAAAGTATCAAAAAATTGTACTTGATGCTTCCTTGCATAATACTCAGCATGATTAGGTAAGAATCAAGTGTAAAGTGGAGTAATCCAAGGTATGGATTTGCCTCTTCCCCACCCCTCGGTTTAGTAGCTATTAAGAAGGAAACCTTTGAGTCATCCTTATCATAGGTCATCAAAGTTATATATATATATATATATATATATATATACGAGGGACATACGATAAGTTTCCCGACTTTTTTTCGTATGGGATCTTTTATTGATTGTACACACATGAAACACTAGTCCTCTTCGAAGTAATCTCCTCCGGCTGGAATACACTTGTTGTACCGTTCCAACGACTTGTTCACGGCCACATGAGAGTCCTATTGTGTGAGCGTGTCAATGACCTTCGTCACAGCCTCTTTTATCTCCTCAATTGTCTAATAACGACAGACTCTGAGATTAGGGAATAATCAAATGTCACAGGGAGCAAAGTCTGGACTATAGGGATGGTGAGGAACTGTCTTGATGCCCATCTTGGTCAAACAGTCTGTGACAAGGATGGAGTTGTGGACTGGTATATTGTCCTGGTGGAAATGCCACTGACGCGATTTAAAGAGTGCTGGCCTCCTCCGACGGAATCTCTTCCTGAACTCCCTTAAAACCTCAATATAGTAACCCTAACCGTAACCTTAACCCTTTGGCCAATCAAATCTAGTGTATTGATTTCCTTACTCCTCCCACACCTCTCATCATCCCTCACAGACTCCCTGCCTTCCTTGAATCTCTTATGCCACTCAAAAACTGATGCTCGATTCATACAAGATGATCGAAAAGCAGTCTGAAGCATTCCATACGTTTTTGTGGCATTTTTCCCAAGATTAAAACAGAATTTTATTGCATATCGTTCTTCTAACGTTTCAGATTGCATTTTTGAAATTCACCAGCTGTGACAATCAGGATTAAGTAGGGTGTATTCCAATTCCTTCTGTAGCTGCTCATTTGAACCGGAAATCATAAAAATTAGTCCATCATCTCATAAAATGTGTATCAATAACATACTGAATTTTCAAGAGTCTACGACAATTTTAAATCCTCATTCCAGCAAAAAGTCTGGAACATTATCGTATGCACCTCGCGCGTATATATATATATATATATATATATATATATATATATATATATATATATATATATATAAGTCCGTGTATAAGGGGAATCACTCTGCGGGAAAATTTTGTAACACGAGGTCATTTTCAAGTGAACATGTTGCCATACGAAGCTTTAAGAGCTGAATACACCATATGATTTTCCGATAAATGTAGGGAGAACTCTTTGATTCATTAGTTTCCCGCGCAGTTTAGCTTTTTGGGAAAACCTAACAACCTTGTCAAGGAATTGATCTCATGACTGTTTGTACATTTCCTACGACGGTAACCATTAGACCCTGATCTCACGTGTGTGTGTGTGCGTTGCTGCTCATAATAAATATAATAAAAAGTTTACCTTCATTCAAAATATTTTGTTTCAAGGGATGAAAATTAAAATCATCACGTAAACAAACGGTTAAATTGTATTGAAAAAAGAAAAGAAAACACTACCCAGTGTTCGTATATTCTTACTTAAATGATAAATCTCAGAATATTTTTTTAATAAATTTGATAAATATAAAATGACTTTATACTTTGTATTTTTTATTTTATAAAATTTAAAATGAAAATGAAACATTTTTTTTTTCAATCTTGGAAAATCTTATCTCGAAGTGATCATTGATATTTTAAAGATGAAATCACGATGCTGTTTTGAACAGTTGCTGAAATAGTAATAAATCTGGATCCCCCCATGATTCGAATTTCTTAATGGCTTTTGCGATATTATACAATAAAAATATATTTCACTGATTTAAATGATTCTGACAGTTAGTTTCAATAGTATTATGAGCTTTCCATATGTGAAAATACAAATCGTAAATATTTTAATATCTATCTAAATCATGCAAACTTGTTTCAGTTTAATCTGAGAAGCTCTTGTTACGGTAACACGTGGAAATAAACGACATTCGAAAAAATAAAAAAGCATAACAACTGAATTTCTACTTGCTCAATACTTCATTCTATTATTTATTTTTTTTTTTTAATTTTTTGCTGGGGCTTTGAATTTGATTTGTGTATCTTTTACAGAGGGGTAATCTTCCCTCCAAAAAAGAAGAGGTTGACTTTGTTATAACTTAAAATTCTTCATCCGATGATACATTTGCAGCTCAGTGGCAATAGGGAGTGTGCAGTAAAGACAGCAAACTATTTATCATTATCATTAAATAGAAATAGTAATTTTTATCATTCAGGGAACTTGGATTATTATTTTCAACAATATATTACCTAAAAGTAAATTTTTGGGACTTCTGAACTTAATCTTCTTACATTACCATAAATTACTGCGATAATGTATGTGTTTTTTTTTTTTTTTTTACCTGAGTTCATATTACTTTTTTTTTTTTTTTTTGATTAGTTAAAGGATGTGGTTAGAAGTTCCGTGTAGGCTCCCGAGTTTGATAAGAAACATATGAAGAAGGCTGGAGGATGCATTAATCGAAACATTGTGAATATAATAATAAGGAAGAAGACAGTAGTCAGAAAATCCTGAATAATAAAAACATCAAGTTTCTTTTCAGAAATTCAGAAAACTAGCAATAGTAACTTTAAAAAATATACATTAAAACAATATAATTTCAAACAATATAATTGTGTATAGAATATTAGAAGTAAATGAAAAAAATTCAAATCATGCCAATGTGAGCAAAAATAACTCTTTACATAAATGAATATAAATATAAAATGTACGTGATTCTCTAAATCATAGGCAAAAAATAACCCAGCATGAGTTGACATGTCATTAAAAGCAATTACTTGAACAAATTAGCACTTCTTCATAGGTTAAAACTAAATATTTAGACATATATTAACCATATATTAACCTGCAAGCAGGAAGCAAGATTAATTAATTGTTAAACGGGCGACAATTAGTTGGAATTAGGTTTAACTTTTGTCTGGAAGTTTGTCTTATCGAGGTAATACAATTCAGTCTATCCTACTATTTACTAATTGCAAGAAATATTATTTTGGATTCATATCTTTCCTACGAGCTGTGTTAAAGGCACAAAGCCTCGTCCAGGTTTTGAACTCAGCAGGCCGTTTTTTTCTTTCCTCCTGCAATAATCATTACACCATGCGGACCTGCCATCACTATCTACGTAAGTAAATCTTGTTGAAAACTTTACAATAGAACATTGGCAACCTTCGGCAAAATGATCCAAGTAATATTTCTGCGAAGATTTTTGTCTACTTCATCCTGTAGACATCTGAGAACAATCTAAAATGTGTGAAAAAAATGGATACTGTTACATTTGTAATTCAAACATAACTTTCTCTAAGGTTTTGTTTTTTGTTTATTATTGACCGGCCGAATACCAAACATTTGGGTATAGCCTAAAGTTTCGATGAAATAATTTGATTAATTATTAAATATGAATTCATTGGAAATATATCTAAAATCATACCTATAATTTTGTTATTACCTAAAATAAAAAAACTTACACAAATTGATGAATAATAGAAAACAATTAAAAAAAGGTGATAGTGACTACTGTGAGTGGAAGACACACACACACATATATATATATATATATATATATATATATATATATATATATATATATATGTGTGTGTGTGTTTGTGTGTATGTGTGTTTGTGTGTCTGTATATGTGTGTGCGTGTGTGTGCATAAGTAGAACTAACGACTCCAATGTCTTATGAATAAATTTATAATTAAATCAATAAATGAAAATTTAATTATATAAAAGGATTAAAAGAAAATTATAAATAAATCAAATAAAAAAGGATCAAACAAATAACATGAATATTTAAGAGTAAGATAAAATTATAATTATGACAGTAAAACAAAACAATATCAACAACAACAACAATAATAATAATAATAATAATAATTATTATTATTATTATTATTATTATTATTACACATCCAAACAACACACAACCAAACAACACAGTGCAAACACTAACATAAGAACAAAAAGTAAATCTAAAAAAGATTAAAGAGAATTATGAACGGGGAAAAGACAATCTTAACATGACTAGGAAACAAAATATGAAGAACAGTCAATACGGAAATTGAAAATAATTAAATAAGTACTAACATATATAGCAACAAATTATATAACCGATTTCGATGAACTAATCAACGAAGAAGCGAAATGAGTCTGAGATAAAAATTGGGATTCCCTTAAAAAACACGACGAAAAAATCAAAACCAGGATGGGAAATACGACTGGAAACGTAGATAAAAAAAAATCTACGAAAGCTGGCCAAAATGATAAAACAAATGAAAGACGCTTTAACAGGTAGGGACAAAAAGGAAAAAGTGATACAAGAGAAATAAGAATACCACTTGAGGAAATAAACCAGAAAGTACTGGCGAATGAAGAAAGATTACTGAGATATAGACGAAGGGTAAAGATGTACAGACAAAATTGGACATTCCAAAATAACGAAAAAAATCCTACCAACACGTGGGAGGAGTTGACACAAAAATATACCAACCGGATGAAAAAGAAACCGAACGATTTTGGACAAAAATATAGCAACTAAGAGAACATAACACGAAAACCGAATGGATAAGAAACATGAAAAGAAATTTGGAAGGACTCGAAGAGGGCCTGAAAGCGGAAATACACATAGATTTACTAAAAACAGCACTAAAAATATATCAAATTGGAAAACGCCAGGCCATGATAAAAACATAGCATCTTCTCCATTCACTACAGAATAGCACTTGAAAGGAAGAGACGCCGACAAGGAGCACAGGAAAGACCACCACAAGGAAACCCCCCTAGACAACTATAGACCTATAACATGCCCCCCGATTATGTAGAAAATATTAACAGTACAAATACGGTAAGAGGTTCATTACTCTCTAACAAACCGGAGATTGGTCCCTGATGAACAGAAAGGATTCTGCAAAAGATCCAGAGGCACAGGAGAGTTACTTTACATAGATCAGCACATCCTCATCGAGAGCAAGACCAGAGGACAAAAATCTAACTATGGCATAGATTGATTACAAAATGGCATATGATATGGTCTTACAAAGCTGGATAACAAACTGCTGCAGTGAGAATATAGTCAGGATATAGGGATGGAATTTGGCATAAAAAGTGTGCCATGGTTGGAATGAAAATTGGTAAGTGAAACCTGACAGACAAAATGGAACTGCCAAATCAAGAAAGTTTAGAACGCTCAAAAGAAAAGGAACCCTAGAAATACTTGGGCATCTAGGAAGCTAACACTATCACACAAGTGGAGATGAAAGACAAAATTAAGAAAGAATATCTCAGAAGAACTAGAAGGAAACTAGAGAAAAAACTATGTTGTAAAAACCTTATCACTGGAATAAATGCATGGATTATAACTCTTGCAATATATACAGGAGCATACTTAGACCTGAAAAGGACTCATTCAAATAGACCAAAGAACTAGAAAACTAATAATCATGCGTAAGGCATTACATCCAAGAGATGACGTTGACAGACTATATATATATCAAGAAAGTGGGACGGGGAGGAAAACATGCCAGGATTGAAGACATCCATACAATGACTCGAAGACTCCGTAGAAAGACTAGGAGAGGGACTGGTTCCAGCCACCAGAAACGCTACAAACAACACGAAGACAAACAGAACCACAATTACAAGAAAACAAAAAATTGGAAGAAAAGCAGCTCGATAGGCGTTTTAAATGGCTAATAAGTAACATCTTACAGGAAAAAAAACTGGATGTGGCTAAGAAAAGGAAATCACAAGAGAAAAACAGGATCTCTCTTGATTACAGCTCAAAACAACGCCATAAGAACCAATCATGTCAAAGCGATAATAGATAAGACGCAATAAAATAGGAAATGTAATTTATTTGGTGATAGATACGAAATGATCATAAACATAATAAGTGAATCCAGCAAATTAGCACAGAAGGAGTATAAGACTAGTTTGATGTGGTGTTACGGCGACGTGATATGACCGAACACGTGGGGTATTCTGAACCGTACAAACAATAAGACGCGTAGTTGGTTTTCTCCTTTTTTTATATATATGTATAATTCTTACATTTTTTTATTTTAAATAAAGGACAACTGTGACAACAGAAAAACAAAGAGCAAAACGAATACAACAAAAAAATATACAGCAATGTGGAGGACACGTCGCTCCCAATAGTAACTGACTAGGTCCTTCCAATAAGACAAAGCTCTCCTTTTTCCAACTTGTTTTAAAATTATATCCACATCTTACTTTTCCCTTTACAATTAAAGGGAGGGAACTTACTCGTTTCTTTTTTTTGTATTTTTTTTTTCTTTCGACGAAGAACAAGAGTCTCTCCTCTTCGTCTTTATGGATATACAAGTTTTAAACAAATAGGTTTTCCGCCGAAACTAGCTGCTGATGAACAGCCTCAAAAATGTTTCTTTGGAATAGTCTTAATACGGACCTTTATTTAGGTTACGTATATGATTCTTCATAAAAAAATTTGACTAACCTTTTTTTTTATCTTTCCTTTCTTTTGTTAATTTTTTCTTTTTTTCTTTTATTCGTTAATCTCCTATTAACGAGTTGCAAGGCACCAGTTTTTTTTTTCCTTTTCTTTTGCGTTGAGCCTCAAGTTCTTACTCAACAGAGCCAAGACTTCTCTTGGCCGAATTTCCCCTTTCACCGGACCTCGTGAAAAGGCGAGCTTTCTCTTCCTTGGCGAAGCTCGAAACTAACTTTTTGGGTTTCGTTTCTTTTTGGCGGTAAAGCGCCCTCCCTGCCTCGACCAGTGGCATGTCTTCTCCTTATCTGGGTCAAGACCTTCTCGGCTTCTTCTTCCACTGTTGCTAGGGCTCGAAGACTCCCCAATCGCCTGCCCCACTTCCGATTCTCATAGTCGTCCTTGCATTATAATCCTACAGTGGCCGGTGGCCGTAACACCCCCTTCCATGAAAGAAAAGAAAAATGGGTCTATTTTTCTTTTAAATCTAGCCTCTAGTTTTCAGGAGGGATCCATGTTTACTTCCTTGAGTAAACCAGCTCTTGCTGAGCGTTACAAATATAGGGTTGAGCCTCGCTTAGTTAGTCAACTTCTTGGCATCTTGAAAGAGTATCGGCTATAAGATACCAGTTTTGCCACCTTCTATTCTTGCTTCGTGTCTAGGGAGATTTCTTGTTGGTAAAAGGGTCATAACTTTCTTGCCCTTGCAAAATGTCTCCCCTTAGACCTCTGGTCATAATTCCTTCGCATTTTCTCTTGAGATTTACTCATATGGTGTCTGCTGTTTTTCTAGCAGATTCCAATCTCTTTTGTAGATTTCCGCCATAATTTGCCACAGCTTCTGTTCTAGGGTCTTCCCACTGTTCCTTTGCTATTTTCTGGGGATTTCTCAACTCATACCAGTAGACTAATTCGAATGGGCTATAACCCAACGCTTCTTGAACAGAGTCCCTGATAGCGAAGAGTATAAACGGTAATTCTTTATCCCAGTCATTCTGTCTCTCAGTACAGTGAGCTCTTAGCATGCTTTTTAAAGTTGCATGAAATCGTTCTAATGCACCCTGTAACTGCGGGTGATAGGGGCTTGATATAACATGCTTCGCTCCTAGCTGTCCAATTACTCTCTTAAACAAGTTAGACATGAAGTTTGTTCTTCTGTCAGTATGGATAACCTTAGGGAGTCCTACTTTTACGAAAAAATTTGTCATTGATTAGACCACTTTTTTCGTTGACATGGCTCGCAGAGGGATGGCCTCTGGGAACCTAGAACTTGCGCACATTATTGTCAATAAGTATTGATTTCCCGACTTCTTTTTCGGTAAAGGGCCTATACAGTCCATTATTACTCGCTCGAACGGTCTCTCCTTGATGGTTATGGGTTTGTCCACTTGCTTATATATCTTTCTTAAGCTCTCATCATTTTTTTGTGCTCGCTCCAGTTCTTCACAAGTCTTATTTACCATCGGAATATTTTCTCCCGTTTCGGCCTGTTTTTTTTCTGCGTAGGTTATATGGATTTGCCTTCTGGTCTTTCTCCTTGCTTTTACAATTTTTGCCTTGTTGTGCGAATTCGATTTTCGCTTCATTTCCGAGTAGGAGGTCTATTTTTTTCATTGGTAGAGTCTTCACTACCCCCACTATTATTTCTCTGCTAATTTTCCCTGTCGTCAATTTCACTTTCCTCAGGGGTACTTTCAGAGCCTTTCCTCCTATTCCTTTAATTGTTGTAAATCCTTGCGGTTGATCTCGCGGTAATTTTCTCTCTAGTATTAAGGATTGGGTCGAACCAGTGTCTCTCAATATAGTTACAGGGATATTATTTCCTTTTCCGTCTTTAATATTTCCCTTTCTTGTGAAGGGTCGATATATCTCATTAGCTCGGGTCGTTGAAACCATTCCCTGTGGCTTAGACTCTTCAGCTTTATTTGTTTCGGGTCCGCGTCCCAGTTTTCATTTTATTGCTATGTGACCCGCCTGGCCACATCTGAAACATGTGATCTGGTTCCCCTTCTTTGTGGGTGTCACCCGAGTATTCACCATGCTATCTTTCCCTATGATAGGTTCTGGTGGTTTGCTCACTCGACTTTCCCTGTTAGGCTTGCTTTTATTCCTTTTACGTGTTATCACGTATTCGTCTGCTAGCATCGCTAGTTCGCTGCCTGAGTTTATCTTCCTTTCATTTAGGTGGATTATCATTTCTTCTGGCACCCAATTTGATATTTTCTTATTTTAGATGAGTTGCTTCAACTTTTCCACACCCTCTCCTATCATTTTTGCAGCATACCACTTGTTCATTAGTCGCTCTTTTTCTTTAACAAATTCCATGAACGACTGGTTCTCGCTTTTTCTTTGGTTTCGGAACTTCTGTCTATATGCCTCCGGCACCAATTCGAAGATTTGTAATATTGTCTTTTTTACTGTATCGTAGTTTTTACAGTCTTCTGCTGACAATGTGGTATATGCTTTTTGTGCCTTTCCTGTGAGGGCGGTCTGTAAGAGCATAGCCCAACTTTCTCGTGGCCAGTTCATGTTCGTTGCCGTTATCTCGAAGTGAGGAAAATATTCGTCTATATTAGCCTCAACAAATTTTGGCACTAGCCTGACTTGTTTCGCCAAGTCAAATTCTTTGCTGTCTGGTTCTTGCCTTATCTCTGTTAGCCTAATTTCCCGTAACCTAATTTCTTGCTCCATTTTCGCTTTTTCCAGTTCTAGTCTGGTTTGAAGCTTATATTTTTCTAGTTCAATTTGTTCTGCTGTGAGGTTGGTCGATTCGGCTGGTAACCTGTCCAGTATCTCCGCTTCAAATATATGTTCGTCCACCATATGCTCTGAGATGTTTCTAAGTAATTTTTCTTTTCTCATCGCTTTTCTAGTTTCCAGTTCAAGTTTTTCACCTATTTCTAGCAATGAACTCATTCTCATTGCTTCTAATTTTCCCAACGTCGGTTCTCTCAGGAAGTCCTCTATTCCGTCCTTTCTCGTTTAATTTTATGGATTTTTTTTGTGGCTAAAAAGCCCCCTCTGTGTGATGTGTTCGTTGTTTAGAAGCCCGGAGATTTCTCACACATATTTTTAGTCCTTTTTAATTTTCTAAAAAAAAAAATTTTTTAAATTAAAAATTTCCCGGACTAGGTCCCATGTTACGGCAACGTGATATGAATGAACACGTGGGGTATTCTGAACCGGACAACCAATATGACGCGTAGTTGGTTTTCTCCTTTTTTTTATATATGTATCATTCTTACATTTTTTTTTATTTTAAAGAAAGCACAACTGTGAAGACAGACAAACAAAGAAGAAAACGAATACAACCAAAAAATATACAGCAATGTGGAGGACACGTCGCTCCCAATAGTATCTGACTAGGTCCTTCCAATAAGACAAAGCTCTCCTTTTTCCAACTTGTTTTAAAATTATATCCACATCTTACTTTTCCCTTTACAATTAAAGGGAGGGAACTTACTCATTCTTTTTTTTTGTATTTTTTTTCTTCTTTCGACGAAGAACAAGAGTCTCTCCTCTTCGTCTTTATGGATATACAAATTTTAAACAAATAGGTTTTCCGCCGAAACTAGCTGCTGATGAACAGCCTCAAAAATGTTTCTTTGGAATAGTCTTAATACGGACCTTCATTTAGGTTACGTATATTATTCTTTATAAAAATATTGACTAACCTTTTTTTTTATCTTACCTTTCTTTTGTTATTTTTTTTTCTTTTTTTCTTATATTCGTTAATCTCTTATTAACGAGTTGCAAGGCACCAGTTTTTGTTTTCCTTTTCTTTTGCGTTGAGCCTCAAGTTCTTACTCAACAGAGCCAAGACTTCTCTTGGCCGAATTTCCCCTTTCACCGGACCTCGTGAAAAGGCGAGCTTTCTCTTCCTTGGCGAAGCTCGAAACTAACTTTTTGGGTTTCGTTTCTTTTTGGCGGTAAAGCGCCCTCCCTGCCTCGACCAGTGGCATGTCTTCTCCTTATCCGGGTCAAGACCTTTGCCCCTTCTCGGCTTCTTCTTCCACTGTTGCTAGGGCTCGAAGACTCGCCAATCGCCTGCCCCACATCCAATTCTCATAGTAGTCCTTGCATTATAATCCTACCGTGGCCGGTGGCCGTAACAGTGGCATTGAAATATTTATCCCTAGACGGGAGTTTATTTTTCGCACGTGTGAAGAAGGGTAAGGATGGCACTTGATCCCTCGCAAAATAAGTCCCAGTTAAGATTCCTTATTCGGGCATATAATGTTGGGTTAATTTGGGGCTAGACTGATCGCCGCTGGCAAGGGGTGTCCCAATTTGACATTACACACACACCCACCAGGCCACTACCTCTTCCTACCACCCCTAGGATAACGGAAAGTATGGGCCTCTAGGTTTAAATATGATATTATTATTTATTGTAGTTGACAATTCCAATTTCCAGGGTAATATTTTTAAGGCGAATAGGACATTTAGCGAGAATAAATTTAAGCAAATGAAGCTGAAAAGGAACATGCAAAAAAAAAAAGCAACTCGATAGGCAAACAACACAACAAATAAATTTCGACACGAGGAGACCTCTGAAATATAACAAGGTTTTAATATGTGCGGACAAGGAAATAATTAAGGCGCCGGCTATATTACTAGCAGACAAGACTTAAATACAAATGTCTTTCTTTCTTCCTTTTTCTTTTTCTTTCGCCTTTCTTTAAATTGAGAGAGAGAGAGAGAGAGAGAGAGAGCATACAATCGCAATACTTAGGAGAGGTGGAGGGAGAAAACGGTTTTAACGTTTACTTAGCTTCTTCGACGGGCTTCTTGGCTTTCATTCTGACCTGGATTCGTTGTTTCGTTCAACAGGCAAACCGAGGAGTTGACCTACATTCCTTATTCCTCTTTTAACGATCAATCTTTGAGGCCTGTTAATTCAAACACGGAGGGGTAAGGGAAATTTCTTATTTCTCTCCTCTCATTGGCAGACCACGTGACACTAGGCACGCTGATCCACGAGCAGTATATGGCACAAGGTAAGTTTTAAGCAGAGTTTAACGGGTTTGAATTCAGGTGTTTTCCTCTAGACTGTCTGGCATAGAAATGCTTAACAGACCCGTTTGTTCCACCATCTACACAAACAATCTGATGCTGGAGCTTTGGAGAATGCAGAGTATCTCTTTATTGCCATCGTTCCGGGGTCCATTCTGGCCGGGAGTGGTAGCACCTGATAGGGTTCTATCTATGTGTCAAATAAAACGTAACTACACACTTATGTTAAAGTGAATTGTTTTAAATAGAACTGTTTAAATGTAAAAAATGAATTTTGGAATTAAATGACCTCCAATGGTTGATATGCTATGAAACCAACCGAACCAAACTTTATGTTATATATATATATATATATATAACATTTATTATGTATGTTAAAAAATTGACTGAGGTTGCATTGACGCGTCTTTTATCGGCGGCTACACGTTATTGACTTTTTACGAATAGGGCAATTCAGAAAGGACGGCAGTAATTTGGTACTTTATTTATGTAGAAAATTTTGTAGACTTCTCACCCTTTATGTAAATAAACTGTTGATAAAAAGTCAATGTAGAACCCACGTTTTCTTTTACTTACACTATACATTGAAACAAGTGGATATTTAAATACAGATTTATCAAGTTTACCAACGTCTCCGAGTGGCATGAATAAAATATCGAGCTGACTATTGCTATAAGGTTATCCTTATCTTCTATGATACCTAATATTCTTGGTAACGTATTGTATTTGATGTAAGGGAAAACTTACCACGTATTTCTGTCTTTAAGCACATATTACACGTAGAAATCAAGTTCAAATTGCAATATAATCTAAAATGCGAGAATTGATTTATGATTTGTCAACAATGAAAATGTTATATAAACAAGGAAATCGACCACTTAACGGATTGACACTAAGAGATCGTCTGGAACTTTGGCTATCTTCATCAGAGCTGCTTAGGACTGGGCTGCCTTTGAGATTAACTTCTTTTAAAATTCTGAAGAGATATATAATTTTATCGTCATTGGTTTATAAGCAATCTCCATACTGTATGTGCAAGTATATGTCATATACATATATATGTAGATATTTATGTTTTTGTGTATGCATTGGTTCGTGCTCTTTGTAATATATATATATATATATATATATATATATATATATATATATTACAAAGAGCACGAACTATATATATATATATATATATATATATATATATATAGGAATATATTCAAATGCATGTAAATGTAAACTCACAAATGTGACATAACAATTGCACGCAAGAGTACGTATATATATATATATATATATATGCACATAAGGACATATATGGAATTGTATAGATGTACAACTAGATATTTATATTTGTCTCTAGTGTAAGTCTGTGTGTGGATGTAGTGGGTATCTGCTTTACTAAGTTTGTTTAAAGGTATATCAAATTTTTCCGGGATATTGAAGAAGAAAAGTAACTTTCAGAAAAGGAGTAAGATATGTGCATATATATATATATATATATATATAAGTGTGTGCGGGGGGGGTGTTTGCGTGTGTGTGTGTTAGAAATATTTCGAAAGTTGTATAAATCAAATACTTAATTCCGATTCAGATGCGTGATCTTTCGTTCCTTTTATTCCATCGACTTTTTTGAAACGATAGGAAAAAACGCATGAGATTGGAGTTAACTTTTGATTTATCCAATTTTTCATATAATTCTATCATACTGTTAGATTCACTACAATCTATCATTTCAACATATATGTAGATATAGATATGTGTGTGGGTGTGGGCGCGCATGTTTGTGAGGGGACGACAGTGGGTGGTTGTGTGCACTTGTATGTTTAAATTTGTGCGTATATATATATATATATATATATATGAATTTATGCAAATGAATAAATGCACACACACACACACACACACACACACACACATATATATATATATATATATATATATATATATATATATATATATATATATGTGTGTGTGTGTTTGTGTGTGTAAGTTGTCATTCACATACACACTGTTTCGTTCAATTAGAACTTAGCAGTGTGGCTAGATATGTAATATGCTTCAAGATGGGATCGAAACCTAGTTGACTGTACGGATATCTTACGGCAGAGCCATCAACAGCATCAGCGTTCATATATATATATATATATATATATATTCATTAATTCATCTATATATACATTTATATATATATATATATATATATATACACATGCACACGAACACACACAGACATTATATATATATATATATATATATATATATAATTTGAACCAAATAGAAACACACAGCTACACACATAACCGCATATATTTATACACACACACAATTTAACCAAATTCCTAAATTTGAGTGTTTAAAATATTTTGGACGATGCCCGACTTTTTAAAATATTAGTAAATTTCCATAACTTCGATAGGAAGACAACGATTTTGTGAAATGATCAAAAAGACTTAAGGCATACGTCTGACTGCCTGTCACCCACAAAACGAGAGTTCGAGTGATCAATCTTTTTTCAGTCATTTACATATCTTATAGCCGGAAACCAATATCTCTGTTACTGGGAGACGGACGCTAAATTACATAATATTTCATATTTTATAGATTTAATTATTTAATAAAATTAAAGTGAAATAATGTTTTAAAAAAGTATTTGCTAACCGTATACAATTGTACTTAAAATCAATCCCTAAGATTGGAAAGACGATTCCCGTCGTTAATCTGAAGAGTTGTCAAACTAATAAGTTAATTTGGATTTCTTCTAGAACACTTAAGGGATCCTTCTATCTTCGGCAAGACAAATATTTTGTGCTTGTTCAAATACTCATACACAACACTTGCTGTAGACTTATTCGCAGTCCTCTCGCGAAATTACAAGCCACCGCTATTTGAATATATATCAGTCACGCGATCTTGTCTCTGAGTAATCGGTCATTCTCTTGTGGTTGCACGAAGTATTATTGACGACATTCGAGGAGTACATGGTTTGCATTATAATAAAAACGTGAGGAGAAAAATCTTCAAAAAATTGTAAAATATTACATATAACAAAAGTTGACAATAAATTGATAGGAACACAACAAACTTTAATGCAAACAATAAAAATAAAAGCAGTTTTTTCATTATCTTTTAAGAGTTTTTCACAGCTGTGTAATATGAGGGGTTTTCACAAGAGTTTGAGTGACAGCAAGTCACCTCAAGTTTAGAGGACTCTTCTCAGTATTCTGTCCGATCTTAACAATGCTGCTGCTCGTATGGTCTCCTCTTAGTTTTCTAAATTTTTGAGTGGAAGCTTGATGATTTTTTATCATTAAAGATTTTCGGACTATTGTTTTCATCTTTATTACTATTTCCACAATGTTTCGACCGATATGTCCTCCGGCCTTCTTCAGGTGTTTGTCGAACTCGGAACCTTCACGGAACTTCGAACAATATTCAGCAGAACACATGACGTAATGGTTATAGGTGTTGGTTCCCTAAACTTCTAAGGAGACAATCATCTGGAGGTTGCCGGTTCAATCCTGACAGCAAGCAAGTAACAATACAGGAATTTTAACACTTGTACCCGGTAATGGCTAACAGAAACAGAACAGGCGACCCCGAGTACGTGTGCTCCTTGTAAGCATCGGTTCATTTTGAGTGCTTTTCTGTCGTGTATGGATATAAAATTCTTGAACTAGAATCCTTGTATTCCATCATGGTCTGCTGTTTTCCAATTTTATATTTTTTTCGTGTTTTTCAGTGTAAATCGATATGTATTTAATCATTTGGGCCTTCTTCGAGCCCTTCTAAATCTTTTGTCATGCTTCTTATCCATTCGTTTTTTGTTTTTTTTTTGTTATCTTCTCTTGGTTGCCATATTTTCGTCGAAAATTGTTCAGTTTCTCTTGCATTCGGTTGTTGATATGTTTTCGTGTCATATTCTCCGAGTTGATGGTATAATTTTCTTCCGTAGTTTTGGAATATCTTGTCTTGTCTCTATTGTTTTACCCTTTCTCGATATATTTTTTAATCTTCCTTCTTTCGCCCGTATTCTCTGGTTTATTTTCTCAAGTTGTTATTTTTTTCTTTGTGTTGCCTTTTCTTTTATGTCTCTACATGCTCCTGCGTTTTTTCTTTTGTTCTATCATTTTGGCCTGTTTTAGTAGATTCTTCTTCGTTAACAGTCGAATTTCCCATCCAGGATTTGATTTTGTCTTTGTGATATTTGAGGGAATCCTAATTTTCTCACAAACTAATCAAACTCTTGCACAGATTAGTTAATTTAATTCGATTATATTATTTGTCGAAACATATGCTCGTACTTGATTTATTTTTCCGTTTCCATCTTGACACTTTTCCATGCTACGTTTTGTAGAGATGGTAAGTTATTTTTATTTTTTATTCATTTTCTGTTCTTGTTTTAGTATTTGTTGTCTGACGTTTGTTTGTGTGGTGTTTCTATTTTCAGATGTTGGCGATTTGTTTCACTTAGACTGCTCTTGTTTGTCTATAGTTGATGTGTCTGTTATTGTATTAGTGTCGTATTCCTTATCTGTTTTTTGATGTATTTGACTTGTTGACTGAAAACAAGCAAATTCTTGCCAGATTTATATTATTCTATTTCTATATCCTCTTTGTGTAGGGTAGCTAATAAAATAGCAGTGTAATGCAAGTTGGTTTTCTTCCCTAGTCCATGTTTTGTGTTTGTATCTCTGATTTGTGTGCTTCCTTAGATAATAATTCCTGTACCTGAAAAAGAACAGCCAGCATTCGCAGGATTACGACGTGTATCCCATGTTAGCTTTTAGGAGAGCACCTGTCGATCATGACACCCAGGCCTGTTACCTGAGTCTCAAGTTGACCTATACTTTGATTCAACATTCTTATGATGGATGGTATATAGCGGCTCTAACGGACCCAGGGTCTGTTTAAAACCTGTGCAATTGATATAGACGTGACCAAGTTTCTCGAAGAAATATTGTCTTTCCCTTGTGTATATTCTTTAAGTTTTCGTAAAAGTCCACATTTGTCCTACTTTCGAAATTCAGAGGTACTATAGGTCCCGAGAAATTCACTCGTGGGGACCAGCTATTGTAAGATTAAGCCATGAAAGGATTATTTCTATCAGTTTATTCTTAGACTGACTTATAACAAGTGTAATAACATTAAAGCCAGCGACAGATATTTACATTTGAGCGTTAATTGGTTTACCTTCGAGGGTCGTTAGATTTGGATTATAGTAGAGCTCACAAGGTAAGTGAAAAGAGAAAGAATTCGATAGAGTTCTTCTCTGGTCCACTTAAATAATGGTCCCGATAATCTCATAAGGCGGACAGCCGAGGTATATACCTTTTACAAGATTCCTACTTTATACCTTGTTTTTGAGTTGCTTTTTAGTTCTCCTGCGGTATCCTTTTTTTGAATTATTTCTTTCATCTCCAAGAAGTTTTTCTCCCAGCGTTCTATTTTTTTTACTTATTTATTTGTTCCATTCATTCTGTCATGCGTCGTTTCCCAATTTTATTACTCCCAGGGTGCATTTTTCTATGCTATGTTCCGTCCCTATTTCCTGCTCTAAATTCTCATAGCCTATATTAGGGTTTCCAATTCTTTTTCGTTTTTGGTAAACAGTCTGATATCGACCATGTACATTAATATGTGGACTTCTCTTGCGATTAACTGAGTTGGTATCCGGCTATGAATTTCCTGAGAATGTAATTGAGTGGCATTATCACTATTACAAATAGTAATAGTGATAGTGGATCTTTCTGGAATATGCCTCTATGGATCTTTACCTCTGCTAAGCTTTTTCCTGCAGCCCCCAGTTCGAATTATTATTATCATTATTATTATTACACTCCTTTAAGACCTTTCCACACCAGCGCAAGCGAATAGTCTTCCACTGGATTTTGAGTGACAGCAAGAATCCTTTAGTTTCCATGACTCCTCTCGGTATTCTGGCTGTCGTTTGGATAGTCTCCACTCGCCCTTTTATTTCTAAATTCTCAAGTCTCTTTACCAATCCATTGGTGACTATACCGAGCCCCCAACTTCTATTGTTAACACTATCACCTTAATATTCCTGTGTTTTTTTTAGTTCTTTGGCAAGGTCCAGGTACTTATGTTACTTTTTGCTTTCTTTCAGTTTAATCCTGTGATCAACCAGGACAGCAAATATCCAACATTCAGCAGGTTCTCTTTCGGTTGTTGACAATCACTATATGTGGTCCTCTGGCTGAGATTAAGTGATCCATTTGTATTTCTAAATTCTAGAGAATCACCTCATTATTATTATCATTATTATTTTACTTTTTCGAGAGTTTTTACCCCAGGCTTAGCTTTTGGTTATTTGCAGGAGTTTGAGTTACAGCAAGTCTCTAGGACTCATCTCAGTTTTCTGTTCGATCTTAGATATTCTTTAGTCTGGATGGTTTCTACTTCTCTGATTTCTAAGCCTTCCAATCCCTTTAAAAATATTTTGGGGATTATTCCACGTCCGCCAACTACAATAGGTTTCACCGTCACCTCATGTTCAAGAAGATTTTCAGATCTCTAGCAAAATTAAGATATGTATCTCTCTTTTCAGCTTCTTTTAATTTGATTCTGTGGTCCACCGGGATGGCAAAGTCCACTATTCCGCAGGTCTGTTTTCCGTTGATTATCACTAGGCCTGGTTTTCCTTGAGATTTTGTAATCCGTTTTCATCCCTAAATCCAAGAGAAGTTTATTAATTGATTGATATGATTGAGCATTTCGTCTCAATCATCACATAACCTACACTTGCTAGTTTATTGTGTCTTGTTTGTTTAAGCTTTCACGTAGTTTGTCCATATGGCGTTGTTTTGTGCTGCTATTAGAAGAGATTCGGTTTCTTTTTTAAACGTTTCCCTTTCTTAGCCATATCCAAGACTTCTCGTGAGAGATTTTGCTTGTTTCCTGCTTGAAATATCCATGCTATTGATTTTTTTCCCATTTCTTTTTAGTTATTGTTGTTCGATTTAAACTTTGTTGTTTGTACCGTTTCTGTTTATTATTATAATTTGTTAACTCCAAACCAATTTTTTTTTCTAGTGTCAGCTTGTTGACTTTCACTGGAGTCTGAATCTCGGCAAATCTCCCCAGGATTCCAGTGATAATCTCTGTATTCAAACCGATTTCAACATTGCTTTAGTTAATATAATCTCGTTTCATTCAATTACGCCGGCCTCTTTTCCAAGCCCTTGAGTATCATCATCATCATCATCATCATCATCATCATCATCATCATCATCATCATCATCACGTCGTGCTATAAGCACGGATATTCTGACTTTATCTCGCAACCATTCCCAATCGTCCATTGCTTCTGACAGGGCTACATACCGTATCAACAAAGACCTGCTGTATGTAGGTTCGAACTGGTCGTCCTGCCGTGAAAGGGTCCACAGGAGTACATCACTTATGAGCTCGTCCCTACTTCTCCAGCAGTGTCCCGCATGTCTGGTTCGTCTAACTTGGATAGTTTTTGTGATGTGTGGTAAGTGCCGTACAGCTGCTGCTTTGTGAGGTGTTGTCTACATGACTTGTTCAATATTGCTCTCAGCATTCTTCGGTAATGGTTGTCAAGCTTTTCTCCACACGTTTAGTTAGTGTCTATGTAGTGCATCCATATAGCAGTATCGACATGACCATTGCCTGGAAGAAACTGCGCTTCATTTTATCAGTTAGGTGTGACTTCTATACGACCGATAGCAAATCGATAGCTGTCCATCCCTTTGCTAATCGTGTGTCGATGTCTGTCTTGATTGATGCGACACTGCTTCCTTAGGGAGGTGAACTGGTTTCATGGAGTTAACTTTTAGTGTCGATATATCGCCAGTTTGATTAAAGCTCATATACTCCGTCTTGTGAGCATGGACATGGAGGCCTAAGCCTGCAGCAGTTTTTTTTCAGACAATGTAGCAGGGTTTCGGCTCGAGCGGGTACACTTGCCAGAAGCACTATATCATCGGCGTAGTCGGCGTCGGTAATTGCTTTTGTGGGGTACCTTCTACTTCTTTCTTTTATTAGCTTGAAACCGTTTACTTTCATCTTATAAATAGACGTTCTACGCACGTAGTCTAGACAGATGATAAAGAGGTATGGGGCTAATGTGTCTCCTTTCAGAACACCTGCTACAATCTCGAATTTGTCTGTGTCTCCATCCGGGGAACAGGCTTTTATTTTGGTGTTCCTATAGAGTATCATAATGGCTTCGATGTTTTTTTTTTGTTTTTTTTTTTTCGTAGGCCGTAGGCGAAAAGAATTTGCTCCATCTTTCCTCTGTGAATGGAGTCAAAGGCCTTATAAAAGTCGACAAATAATATTGGTGCCTCTAGGGGTTTTGCACGTACACCTTAATGAGGCAGTTATTATTGCTATCACCCTCACTTTTATGATCCATAATTTTCTCAGCTATCTTGTAAAATCCATGTAATTGCCCGTTATTTAGGTTTCATTCATTTTCACTCAGTGGAGCGTCGAAATTTCAGAATCCAACAAATTACAGATTCATTTTTTGTCAATTAACCCTCTGACTGGGTTTGTATTTCAAGTTTTAAAGGAGTTTTCTTTCTGTCTTTTCTCATACACATTCTGTTTTGTGCATGTAATTATTATTATACTCGTGAGTTTGTCACATAAACGCTAGTTGATGGACATTTACTTGAGTCGAAAAGCAAGAAAATCTCCTCAAGTCTCCAGTCCTCTTCTCAGTATTCTAACCGATTTCAACAAAGCGGCCGGTTGGATGATCGGTGTCCGTCCTCAGATTTCCAACTCTTCCATCCTCCTTTCCAAGCTTTTGGGAAGCCTTCAAAACCTGCCAATTACAATTGGTATCATTGTAATATTCATGCCCCTCAGTTTTCTTAGCTCTCCGCTAAGGGGTAAGTATGTGTCTATATTTTCGACTATTAAAAACAAAGTCTCTTGGTGGTCTATTGGAATGGAAAAGTCCGTTAGCAAATCTCATCAGCTCAAGAGAACTATTAAGAATATTCTGGCATATATCAATACTTTTCTAGTCTAGATTGTCTCGATTTTCCAATACTTCCAATCTTCTTTTAGGGGTTTTCGGTACCGTTCCAAGTGGGCCCTCTAAAATGAGTTTTACCTTGACTCTCATGTTCCACACTTTTTTAGTTCTCTGGAAAAAACCAAGCATTTGTCTTTTTTTTTTTCACTTTCTTTGATTTTCACTCTGTAATCGTTTGAGACAGTCAAAAATCTAGCAAGGTATTTTTTAAAATTAACATTACCTCTGGTCTTCTTCAGTTTGAGAGCAAGTGATCTGTCCGTATCTTAAAATATAGAAGAATATTTTGCATTATTTTTTAAAGACGGATTCTGGTTTGTACGTATAAAATTTGGTTTGATTTGCTTGCATTAGTTATATGGCATATTAACCCTTGTTGCTTATTTAATGCCAAATCATCTTTATATAAATATATAAAATATACGAGTCCTTAACATTTTTGGTAGATAACATTTTAAACGTGCTCCAGCTAATTCTTTTGAACGTAGTTAACATTAATTTTAAATTATTCATTTATTTGAATACAGTTAAATTGTTAAAGATATATCATTTGTGAGTGAATAGTTTCAATGTAATTTTATTATCTAATTACTTAGAAGTAATTTGGTTGCACACAAGCATTGCTATTGTTTCTAAACAGTTAAATGGTTTTAGTAAATGCAATCTATCAGAAATATTCGTATTTAATATTGATAATTTGTTTGCACACAGTGAAGTGGTTTGAATGTTGCTATATAATACTAACTAATTCTATTTTGCATACAGGTAAACGTTTTTACGTATTCCACACTGATTAGTTTATATGCACGTATTTAAATATTTCAAAATATTTGCTATGTATCAATAACAATCCGATTAAATATGAGTTACATCTTTACACAGTTGAAATAGTCAAACATTTCTCTCCAATCCATAGATAAGATCTTATCACCTGTGGATCAGTGTGGATATGAGAGAAAAGGCAATTCCCCAAAGCTCCAGGGTTGGACATTCACTATCTGATGGTTTAGTGTCATATTCAGGTCATTTGTTGGTGGGGTGTTAACTCTCTGCAGAGATGCAGTCTGTTTGCTCTGCAGCTCCAGTCGACTGGGCTATATACTATTTGGTATTATAGTCTCTTGCACAATTCCTAGTGAATCCCTTTCCTACACAGGCAGTCTAGCCTCGTATTCCTTTTGTGTTAGTTTACTGTTTTGGTTCCTATTTGAATAATCGTTTTATCTCTTTCTCCTGATACCCTACAGTTGCTATTCTGTTTCATATATTCATTTTCTCTTTAACATAACTAACTTTTATGACTTTGTCTTGAACTGATTTAAGAAGAGGATTAGCTTTTCTTTTGCAATTTACTTTTCTAAGTAATGTCCAGTTTTATCGGGTGCTATATCTCCATTTGGATTCTCGAAATATCCATGCAGTTGCTTTTCCTCCTATTTCTGTCTCCAACATTTTGTTTCTCCCTTTGTACTTAGGTGGCCAATGCTCTTATTGGCTGCTCTAATTAACCATTCTTCGCTCTGTTTAATCGAGTTCTTGATTACTCTTATGGATGAATCTACGAAATTTCTATATTAGCCAGTCCTCTTCCTGTTTCTTCTCTTGATTCATACAGTCTGTTTCTCGGATGTAAAGTCTTGTGCGTATGCATATGTTTTCTCCTTCTTTTCCATATTAAGAATGGTTTTGACTATTTTACAAGGAAACTACATGAAACGTAATCCCTTTGATGGGATTTCTGGAGCAGTGCTTTGTTTCGAGATCTTTCGTTTTTCTGAGAACCTTTTTTTTTACTTTCTTCTTATTCTACGTTTGAATTATGATTTCCGCTTCCAATATACCCAAACAATTATATTTTCCTTCTCCCCAAGAGTTCTTCTTGCCTTATTTTTTTACTTCTATTTCTTCTGCTGTTTTTCCCCGCTTTTCATGATGACGATGGTGCATTTGTCAATGTCTAATTTCTTTTTTATATCTTATGTGTATATGTATATTTTTCTCTTATAGGATGTCCATTTCTTTTTCACTTTTTGCAAATACCTTTATAGCATTTGTTAACGCAAGCAACTTACTCTTTACTTACGATTTTCTAAATCTGTTGACCCAGTGCATTTTCCTTAGGACGCAGTTGATTGTCATTATTACTGGGAAAATGTAGTAACAAAAGTGATTCTCCATGTTTGATACCTCTTTTGATTTCTACCTCAGCAAAGCTTTGTCTTTCTCTCTATTCCACCCTCCTGCTTTCCATGACTTTTGTGATGAAGTTTATGACTTTGCGGATATTTCAGGCACTCTTTTCTCTACGTTTGTGCGGCTATGTCACAGGACGTGTCTTTTTGTCAATCCATAACATGGCTACAGTTTGAGAACGAGTAGGTACATATATAGTCAGTCATTTGTATCTTTTGTTTTCCTTTCATCTCCTTTTTGTTTTCCTGGACATAGTCTACGGAATACCAGGGAATTACAGAGTTTTTCTTTTATCTGTGCTGTCGGAGGTTACCATATCATAATTAAGCCTGTTATTGGTCTATATTAGCTGAGGATTGTTCTTGGTGTTACTTCTGGATCAGTGTAGTTTTTTTCGGCATCAAGTTGAATATTCTTTATACTTATCGGTATTTACTCAGTTGAAAGGCCAATCTGTTGTGTTTAGACGTGAATTGCTGCTTTACTTTAGATCTTTTACATTCCATTACCAAAATTTTATTTCAGAAGTAAGTAAAGTTGGCCACCGTAGTTGAGGGTGACCAGAAGGCTCCCTTTTCGATAGCTAATACACTAATGTGTAGGGGAAGGCGCTACTCCTTTCCCTGCATTCGTCCACTTTACCTCGATCCTTACTTCATAATAATGAGTGTTAAGCAAAGATAGCGTCAAGTTCCATTTTTTGAGTCTTTGGTATGACTCGACCTGAGATTGAACCCAGATCTCCCTGGCCATTGGCGAACACTTTAACCATTAAACCAATCGAAGTAGTATGTAGAAAATTTGAGGTTATATGCATTCTATGCATTTATATTTTCTTTTGCCACTTTTAGAAGATTTTTTTCCAATTTCATTGATAATACTCTTATTAGGCCAGGTGCTGTTCCGTTTTTTTTATTAAACAGAGGCTGGGACTGACAGCCGTTTATCCTATTTACCAACCCCTCCGCTCAGGCAGGATATGACACAAGGTCAATTTTTAAGCAGAGTTTAACGGGTTTTAATTCACAGTTTTCCTTCTCCTAGACTAGTTGCCTAACCAAAGCTTAAGAACCTAGTCTGTCCTACTATTTACCCATAGCTGGAGGGAGAATAATTGGATTCATACCTTTCCCAAGGGTATTAGTGCTATGTGAATCCTCGTCCAGGATTTGAACTTGTGTCGCCGTGTTCATTTCCTACGACGATAACAATTACACCACGGGCACCTCCCAAAAAGAAGAAGAAGAACAAGAAGAACAAGAAGAAGAACAAGAAGACAGCCATTTATGTCACAGTTGTTTATCTATCACTTTCATTATCATACTCAGGTTTCGCACAACTGCTGGTAGGATGGTTACACTTTTTTTTCTAGTTTCAAATTCCTGTTTGTTCTATGATCTTCTTCTTCTTCTTCTTCTTCTTCTTCTTCTTCTTCTTCTTCTTCTTCTTCTTCTTCTTCTTCTTCTTCTTCTTCTTCTTCCAGTTATTTCACTCTTTGTAAGTTGTTCTGATGGACTTTCACTGGAGTCAGACTGTTACCAAGGCTCTTCAGGTCTCCAGGGCCCATCTGTGTATTGTAGCAGATCTCAACAACGTTATCTGGATATGTTCAATTCTTCCACTGATTTTAACTTCCCCCAATCTCATCTTTACGTCTTTAGGGATCGTTCCAAACGCACTAACTACAATTACTATTAACCTGCTCCTCATGTTCCACAGCCTTTTCAGTTTTTGTCTATTTGCTTTCATTTAATCTCATTCAGTGGTCCTTTGGAACGGCAAACCTTAGATGGCAAGCTATTTTTTGATAATTTACGATTAGCTCAGGAAAATATTGGTTTTTTTGGGTTTTTTTTTTTTGGTAATTAATACTCGGGCTTGTCTTCTGGCTGGATTTAGGTGGTCCGTCCCTATCTCAAAATATCAGAGAATTCTATAGGCCTAATTCTTTTGGACAGATTCTCTTTTGAACATTATGTTACGTCTAATAATTTTTTTTTTAAACAAGCGTTAGATATTGTTTTTTACTAAAGTCGGCGAGGCAGCAATTCTCCTCAAATCTCCAGACATTTTCTTTATATTTTAGCAGATCTTAACAATTCTGCTGTTTGGGTGGTCTCGATTCTTCCTTCGATTTTCGACAATTCCTGACCCCTTCCAATCCTTTTGGGGAGCGTTCCAAGCGTGCCGATCACAATTGGTACTGCCGTCACCCTCACGTTCCATTGCTTTCTTAGTTTTCTGGCAAGGTGGAAGTATTTGTCTCTCTTTTCACTTTCTTTGATTTCCTTTATGAGTCTAATAAACAGTAAGTTCCCTTTTTTTGTTAGATATCTCGAGGTCTTGTCGTCTCATCTGTTCGATAGTATGTGATGTGTTTATATCCCCGATTACTATTATTATTATTATTAGTAGTAGTAGTAGTAGTTGTTGTTGTGGTTGTTGTCGTAGTATTAGTATTAGTAGTTGTAGTATTTGACTAAAATCTGAGTTATAGCAAATCTTCTCCGGTATGCAGAACTCTTCTAAGTATTCAAGATGATCTCAGTTTTTAAGATTTATTGACTGTTCCGTGAAATTTGATTTATATATATATATATATATATAGGTGTGTGTGTGCGTGTGTGTGTGAGAGGGAAAGAGAGAGAGAAAGAGAGAGTGTTGTAAATGCATTTAAGTTTGTTATATTTTTGAACGTCTTTATAAACAAGAAATGGAAAAATAGAGGGTGTGTCCTCCGAAAAATAGAGGGTGTGTCCTCCGATCACCGAATAATCACGGCAAAAATGCGACTAAGCCTACGAAAAAATGCCACACGAACAGCGACCACCAAACACTATGACTGGGCCCTTTTCAACAACAGAGATATTAGATATAAATATGTAGTAGAATTGAGAAACAGATTCGAGATACTACAAGAGAAGACGGAAAAAGGTACACCAGATGACGAATATATGAATTCCATCAATGCATACCTCGAGGCGCAGCGAAGTTTATTCCAACAAAACCTAGAATTAAATATAGAGTCCCAGTGGAAACGTTAGCGGTGAGAGAAAAACGTGCACACGTGACAACAGCCTCCAAATGCTATCGAAAGAACCAAACAAACACAAATGCCCGAAAACTAAAAACGGCACAATATCAATTAGCAGGCATATATATAAAGGAACAGACAGAATACATACAAAATCAGATAGATAAGATTAGAGACTTAGTGGAAGATACTATTTACCAACCCCTCCACTCGGACAGGATATGACACAAGGTCAATTTTCAAGCGGAGTTTAACAGGTTTGAATTCAGAGTTTTCCTTCTCCTAGACTAGTTGCCTAAACAAGGCTGAAGAACCTAGTCTGTTCTACTATTTAACCATAGCTGGAGGGAGAATAATTGGATTCATACCTTTCCCAATGGTATTAGTGCTATGTGAAATGCAATCAGTATCGTCCAGGATTTGAACTCGTATCGCCGTGTTCATTTCCTACGGCGATAACGACTACACCTCCTTAGACTTAGTGGAAGATAAGCAATCTAGGATAGCCTAGCAAACAATAAACAAAAAAAATGAAACCAACAAGAGAGAATAAAACTGGGGAAAAAGAATTTCGAAAACCTACTAGGAAACCCACCGATAGTAACGCATTATCCAATCACCAGAATAATTAGTAAGCAATTGGACACTAAACTAGAACCGTTTCTTGTAGAGTCACATAATACATATGCATGCATGCATGCAAAATCATAACGGTGACACAATAAAGACGAGCGACACAGTTTTTTAGAAAAATATACCTCTCAATTTATTTGAAAGGGTTGTGTGTGAGAGGGAGTTGGAGACCGCCACTCCTATGGTCACAACATCATTTCTTTCCCGTTCTGCTTGGCTGCTCAACCGGGGGCCAGAGGGCCCACTCTGCTGGGTGCTGGCTTTTTCTACCGCATCTTGTCTCCAACTCATCTAATCTCCAAACTGACTGATTTCCTGTCTTCACCCGGGTTATATAATAATTTGACGTTCACTCTTCTTCCTGTGAGGGTCACAAATTCGCACTCATTCAACCCATGCACGGTCAAGGTTATAATATCCTGATATTCCTCGACCAGATGCACCCGTTATTTACACAGATGCATTTTCTATTTTGACAGCTAGGCCGGGTCAGAGGTCAATATACAACACGTTCACTCATGCAGAATTCGACTCGGTTCTTAGAAAAATTAAAAATAGGAAAACTGGAGGGCTGGACGAGATTCTCCCAGAAGTATGGAAAACCAGACAATTCGACGACATACTGCTCCGACATTGCAACGCTGTCTATAATCAAAATGCGATAGACAGATGGATGACGGGATGCATCCTCCCTTTCCCTAAAAAGGGTGACCTCGGATTAGCAAGAACTACCGAGGCATAACACTTACATCCATAGGAGCCAAAATTTACAATGCCCTACAACGAAACCGCATAGAACCCAAAATCGACAACATCATTAGAAAAAAAACAAAATAGATTCCGAAGAAATAGGTCCACGACCTCACAAATATTAACCATCCGTAGAATCCTTGAAGGCGTACGGGCAAAAATCCTACAAGCGACATTACTATTTGTCGGCATTATCAATGCCTTCGATTTCATTTACAGACGAAAGATGGAACAAATCCTACTAGCATGCGGCCTACCTAAAGAAACCGTAGCAGCAATAACAATTCTCTATAGAAAAACCAAAGTGAAAGTACGTTAACCAGATGGAGACACAGAATACTTCGACATTGTAGCAGGGGTACTACAAGAAGACACGCTAGCTCCATACCTCTTTATGATCTGTCTAGATTACGTGCTTAGAACATATATTTATAAAATCAGAGTAAACGGCTTCGAGCTGACAAAGAAAAGAAGTAGAAGGTACCCCGCAAAAACAATTACCGACGCCGACTACGCCGATGACATAGCGATACTGGCAAATACACCCAACCAAGCCGAAACACTACTGCATAGTTTGGATCGAGCTTCAGCAGGTCTCCATGTCAATGCACACAAAATGGAATATATGTGCTATAATCAACCAGGCGACATCTTCACACAAGACGGAACCCCTCTGAAACTGGTTGACAAATTCACCTACCTAGGAAGCAGTGTCTCATCAACCGAAAAAGACATCGATACGCGGCTAACGAAGGCACGGACAGCTATCGATAGGGTATTGATCATATGGAAATCAGACCTAAACGATAAAATGAAACGCAGTTTCTTCCAAGCAGCGGTCGTATTAAAACTGCTGTATGGATACACTTCTTGGACGCTAACTAAACGGCTTGAGAAGAAGCTAGACGGCAATTACACAAGAAAATCATGCAAGCAATATTGTACAAGTCCTGGAGGCACCACTCCACAAGGCACCGACTATACGGACACCTGCCTCCCATCACGAAAACTATCCAAGTTTGACGAACCAGACACGCAGGACACTGCTGGAGAAGCACAGACGAGCTCATAAGTGATATACTCCTTTGGACCCCCACATATGGTCGGGCAAAAGCAGGACGACCAGCTCGAACATACGTTCAGCAGCTATGTGAGGATACGGGATGTATCCCCTGAAGACCTGTCAGAGGCGATGAACGATAGGGAGAAGTAGCGAGAGAGGCTCAGGGATATCCGTGCTAGCGGCACGACATGATAATGATGATGATATCGTTCATGTATCGAATACCAATCCATATATTTGCGGCATTTATAAATATTTAGAAAAAAAAGAAAGAAATATCCAACATTGGTATGTTCGATTTCTGTGGTATATTCTTCTGTCATACATTAAATCCATTTGCATTCAAAGCATTTCACTTCTTGCTTTACGTCTCTCTTTCTCTCTGTGTTTATGTTCAGGAAATTTCACCAGGTTCATAGTTTTCCTTATCGATATTGAATCTTGAAGTTTGCTCGAATGCTGAGGTTTACGCCCCTACTGGGACGCTACCTAGCGGGACAGAGCAAAGGTAAAAAAATACAAAAACTCAAGCTTTACGACATCTAGGCGAAAGCTGCCGATGAAAGACTCGTAAAAATAATGCAGTAGACATTCCCTCTGCAGAATCCGCAAAAGATCATTTGAAGATTATCCATACACGCTTTAAAGATTCCACTTAAAAAGATGACCATAAAATACGTTTCCTTTTTGTGAGGAAATCACAAAATGCGAGAATAGTGTATCTTTAAGAAGCAAAGCACCGCCAGAGGATTAGAAAAAATATAAGTAAATACACAAATGAGTATTAAAAAAAACAGTGAATAGATATATGGGGATTTTATATCTTAGTGAAGTTGAATTATTTAAGGTCTTTGAAAAGAAAACATCTTCAGAGATTTATTTCACTACCATAGAGAATTATGAATATTTTTTTAAAAGATAATACAAAATAAGTTTGGTCATTCTTGATCGTAAATTAAAAGAATTATCTTTTTTTGAGAAGGATAGATAGATAGAAAGAGAGAGAGACAGACAGACAGACAGACAGAAAGAGAGAAAGAGGAGGGCAATATTTCGAGAAGATGATCAAAGATAAATAATTACATAGTTCGAAAGAGTTTACAACGGTCTTCAGATAAATCTTTTATACTCTTAAAGATTTCTCATCTCAATGGTAATACAAGTATTAACCACTGGATGAATTATTCGTCTGATGAAGAACACAAAACATAGGAGGCAGGTTACGAAATCTAAAAAGAATAAGATATAG
>OY757930.1:18218722-18221222 GCA_963585895.1 Sepioteuthis lessoniana
GGCTTGGACCGACGTATTTGCCAGAATTGCTATGTCACAGGCCTAGTCCGCCTCCATAATTATCTGTGCGAGGTATCTTCTACTTCTTTCCTTTGCCAGCTTAAAACCGTTTTGTTTAAATTAATCTATAGACGTTCTAAACACGTAGTCTAGACAGACGATAAACAGGTATGGGGCCAATATGTCTCAAACTCGTTATAAATGTCGAAATAGTCTGTGTCTCCATCTGGTGAGCAAACTTTTACTTTCGTGTTTTTAAATAGCATCATTTTGGCTGCGACGGTTCTTTGGGGAGGCCATAGGCGAGTATTATTTACTCCATCCTCCCTCTGTGTATGTAGTCAAATGCCTTGGGGAAGTCGATGAATAATATTGTTGCCTCAAGGCTTTTTGCAAATATACCTTCTTGATTTCGACGGATAGTCAAAATTTGTGATGTTGTGGATCGATAACGGTTTCAAGGTTGCAAAAGAAAGAAGCAGAAGATTCCCAGCACAAACAATTACAGACGTGGACAACGTCGATGAAATTGCGATTCTAGCAAATACACACGTACAAGCCGAATCCCTGCTATATAGTCTGGAAGGAGTTGCTGGTGGCGTAGACCTCCATGTCAACGTAGACAAGACGGAATACACATGTTTAATCAAAGAGGCGACATCTCCACACTCCTGGAAGAAACTGCGTTTCATTTTATCGGTCAGGTCTGATTTCCATATGACCGATAGCTTGGTGAAAATATTCTCAAAAAAGTTATTTCAACTACATAGCAACTCCAAATCTGAAGAGGTTTAAAGAAAAGATGGAGGAGCAGACAGATAATTTACATTATTCTAAAAAAAATATCAAATCATTTCATCCGAATGATCAAAATGAAGCGTGATGATGTTTTAAATCGTTAGAATCAGTTATGATCAAATATTTGTAACCCCAAATGCTGTCGATGGTGTTTAAAATATGCTGATTGCATCTCCAGCAGCAGGAATCGACTACCGAATGGGATGTCCTAGGGGTGATACTAAATTGCGTGTAATAATAAGGATACAATTCTAGAGATTTGGTGAATATCCCTTTATAATGATTATTGTTAGGTCCAAACTAACCCTAAATATTTACAGCTTTTAGTGTCCCTCTGTGGGTCAAGAAGATCTGCTTAAACTTAATCGTATTCGATATGATTATGGGCAAAAAAAAAAAAAACTTCTGAAAAAAATGTAGATATGAACGTTAAAAGAACCGGATTTCCTAATCTTTTGGCATAAAAGAAGCACAGACCGGTTGACATGACTTGTAATAAAAAAATCAAGTCAATAAATCAATGGTTCAGTCAACCGAAAACTAATTCTGTGATGTCTGTGAAGGTCGAAAGAAAACATAGTGAAGTTTTGCTATTTAGATATGTGTCCGCACGTTAAGTTGTCCTCAATTTATTCAAAAATGGAAGGGCTAAAAGCTTGCATATATTTTGAAGAGTAATACTTGTTAGGTGAATTTTACTGAAATCAGAAATGTGTTTCATCGTTCAGAATAAACAGAATAACAATCATGTTGAATAAATAAAAAGCATATTCCATTCCGAAAACTAGCTTAATAGAAAGAATAAAGAATGAAATTAGCTCAAAGAAAGTGAATTAAGAGATGTATGAAGGAATATCCTAATTTCATGTATGCGCATATGAATGTTTTAAGATGATATATTAAAGATTCTTGGACTTAAGTTTGTAACAAGTGTTCATTGGTTGTTGGTTGAGTGGAATGAAATATGCCTGTGCATACGCAATCAGATGAGGAGATTGCATGCTATATAATGTTTACAGGCTTCATATTAAAACGAGGTTAACAGAAAATGTAAAGAAAATGTCACTGTTTTCGAAGACAAGAAACAAGTCTAGATTTGAGGCATACTGCAAGAAAAGGAGGTTCAAAATTTCTCACTCTTTTCTTTTATACTGATTTGTGAACATAATATAAAAGACATTAATTGAAGATATTCCTTAGACAAGGATGGTAGTCCCACGACGTTTAACCCCATGTATTTTGTCTAAATCAGACGTGTATTTGTTGTCGTAACATTATATGAATCGATATGTTATATTTGGGCTTAGATATTTCTAAAAGTTTTCATGGAAATAATTTAAATTTTCAAACATGGGAAATAAACGTTATTTCTGCTGTAATGGACTAGCAATTATATATATATATATATATATATATATATATATATATTCATCCATGCACAGACTGTTTCATTCAATCAGAACACTTCAGTGTTGCTTGACAGGTTAGATTCTCGAAGCTGGGATCGAAATCTGACTGACTGAAACGCCAATCCAAGATACTACCATTCAGCTATATATATATACGAAGATCATTAAATAAGTATCCAGACTTTTTTTCGTATGGGCATTTTATTGATAGTACACACATAAAACTCTAGTCCCTTTCGAAGTAGTCTCCTTCGGTTGCAATGCATTTGTTGTACCGTTCCAATAAATTCTGG
>OY757930.1:18228722-18378722 GCA_963585895.1 Sepioteuthis lessoniana
GCAAAGATAGCAACAATATATATGTACGTTTAGATACAGATGTATATAAATGCATATATATATATATTGGATTGGAGTTTTGCAAAAAACCAACGTTATATATAAATTTAAATGTCCTTTAGGAGATTGTATCTCTGATAATAATAATATATATGTTGGTTTAACCTCAACTACCCAGTCGAGGAGATTTACAATGCACCTTTCAGACACAAGTTCAATAGCTCAGCATTTAAAAAAACATTCATGCCCAACAACACAACTACGGAAAATTCTCACCGACAACACAACGATATTAGAACATCAAAATAATAAACAAAAACTTCAGATTCTCGAAGCATTACATATCAGAAACCTGCAGCCGACACTTAATAGAATTAATTTTCAAACCAGTGCTAATGTACTTAAATGTCTTTAGCTACTGGCACTAAATATAGAATCACATTCAAAAACAAACGCCAAAACCTTCAACGGCAAAGACGCCCTTACACAGTAGTAATATGCTAAAACAAAAGTTATATCACTTTTGTAATAGATTCTCCCCTGATGATGGCCCAAAGTCGGGCAGAAAGTACTAGGGATACATGCAACTATGGACAATACATAAATCAATTCCCCCAGAATACGATAAAAGTAATACGGGAATTCGAACGGATCCAAAAGAAAATATGTAGACATAAAATGTCTATTATGTTTAATGAAATTTGCATATATATATATATATATATATATATATTTATATATATATATATATATGTGTGTGTGTGTGTGTGTGTGTGTGTGTGTTCGTGGGGGATGTATATGTGCATATGTATATGTATATGTATATATATATAACAATCACAGACGCCGACTACGCTGATGACTTAGCGCTACTGGCGAATACGCCTAATCAAGCAGAGACACTACTGCATAGTTTGGAACGAGCTGCAGCAGGCATAGGCCTCCATGTCAATGTGCACAAAACTGAATATATGTGTTTCAACCAAACGGGCAACATTACCACTCTAGACGGAGCCTCTCTGAGGCTAGTGGACAAATTCACCTACCTAGGAAATAGCGTCTCACCAACAGAAAACGACATCGACACACGGCTGACGAAAGCATGGACGGCTATAGATAGGCTCTCAATAATATGGAAATCAGACCTGACCGATGAAATGAAGCGCAGTTTCTTCCAGGCAGCGGTTGTATCGATACTGCTATATGGATGCACTACATGGACGCTAACCAAACGGCTGGAGAAGAAACTTGACGGCAACTACACAAGAATGTTGAGAGCAATATTGAACAAGTCCTGGCGACAACACCCCACGAGACGCCAACTGTACGGCCACCTCTCTCTCATCACGAAAACTATACAGGTCAGACGAGCAAGACATGCCGGACACTGCTGGAGAAGCAAAGACGAGCTCGTAAGTGACGTACTACTATGGACCCCCACATATGGCCAAGCAAAAGCAGGACGACCAGCTCGAACTTGCATACGGCAGCTATGTGAGGACACAGGATGTAACCCAGAAGACCTGCCGGAGGCGATGAACGATAGGGAAAAGTGGCGGGAGATGGTCAAGGATATCCGTGCTGGCGGCACGACATGATGATATATATATATATATATATATATATATATATATATCTTTACTTTAAGAAAAAAACAAAGACCGGTTAATTTAGGATTATAAATTTATTTCCATCCTTAAATTACCGTAATTATAACTGACGGAAGATATTTGAAAATAAAATAAATTGGTAAATAAAAAAGCGGAAATTCAATAAAACGAGGAGGTAACTCCTTAATCTCTTCCAACTCCCCCTCCACCCCACGTGTCTATTCTGTTTTATTTATCCATTGGATCTGAATAAGTCCTGTTATATTTTTCTTCGTGTTTTTGGTTTACACCAGAAACTGAAAAACAGGATGGAAATACAATTATAATCCTAAATTAACCGGTCTTTGTTTTTTTCTTAAAGAAATATTGCTCGGTAAAAAAATTACATTGAGCTGACCACCAGGAAAATTTAAATGTTCAGCTCCTGAATGATTTTCTTGTCCTGAAGGAATTACTCCCAACTCTGGTTTAACTGGACCGAATAATACTATATATATATATATATATATATATATATATATATATATATATATATATATATATATATATATATATATTGTAGAGTATGTACAGAATTTTGATATTGCTTTAAAAAGCGAATGCATGATATTTTAAAATAAAGTGGGCGACCATAGTCGAGGGTGACCCAAAGGCTCCCTTTTCGATAGCTATTACACTGAGGTCTAGGAGAGGGCGCTACTCCATTCCTTGGATTGCTCCAAGTTACCCTTGATTCTTACTTCAAAGGCAGAGGGCTAAGCAATGCGACAGCAAGCAACGTTTTGGAGTCTTTGGTATGACTCGGTCTGGGATTGAACCCTTGTCTTCCGGACCATTAGCAAACATTTTACTCATTAGGCCAACAGCCAAATAATAATAACAACTCAATAAAATCATTTGCAGTAGCAGTTGCAGCAGCAGTTACCACAGAAACAATGACAACAACAGAAGCAACAACAACGAAAACAATAATTGATGCAACAACAACAGATTGAGTAAGAACACCGGAAGCAAAATCAACAACTACAACAGCATTAGAAACAACAACAAAAACTACAACAATAATAGCTTTATCAGCAGCAACAGTAGCAAAAAATGCTTAAAAACAACTCCAACATTAATGACAATAAGATAATAAACAGCTGCAGCGATGACTGCAACAACAACAACAACAACAATGGCTGCAATATAAAACAACGCCTGCAAAAACCTCATCATAGTGAGCTGTAAGAAAAAGAATAAGAACTGCTACAACAACGGGAGAAGCAACAGTAATAAGTGCTTTTATTACAATTAGTAAATCGCTAAAGATCAAACGCATTACCCAATCCAATTCAGAAATCTGAAAAAAAAATTGAGATATTAGATATTGAATATGCAGAAAACATGGGTAAAAGTGAAATACGTTGAAAAAAATAGATATTTTTGTCTTAGATGAATGTACCATTTGCACCGATAAAAATTAGTAAATATAAAATTGTCAGGAAGATTGAACTATGGAAAATATTTGTAAATTAGAAATCCATGAAAGAATATTTATCATAAAAATGACTTTATTTACTAGACGTACATTTTTGAGTAGTTTTTGTGACTTCTTTCTACTAACAATGCTGGAAAAATAATCTCAACTACGTTTCAGATGGAAAAAATATTGTGTCCTAATTGCTAAAAATGTCCTATGTTCCGAGGATTAAAATTTTTGCCATATCGATATTATTACAATCTGTACAGATTCTATTATTAAAATTCTCACCGTGCCATTATCATTAAAGTCTTCACAAAGTTCCTATGACCAAAATATTTTCTATGTTCCCATAAATTAAATCTTTTTCGTATTTCTATCATAAAAATCAATACTAATCCATTATTAAAATCCTCAACGCGACCCTGTCATCAAAATTTTTTATATGTTCTTATAATTAAAAAATCCCATATGTTCCCATAATTCATTTAGTAATTATATATCTATTATATAACCAGGACCATGTACCATCTATTCCAGTATTTTATGGGGTTTAAATTATTCAAATATTCCTCTTGCTCCTATAATTGAAATCAGTATTATGTCTCTATTACTGAAATATTTACAGTATTCCTAATATCTAATATATTTACTATGTACCTGAAATTAAAATATTTATCATGTTCTATGCATTAAGAAATTTAATATGCCTCTATTAGAAAAAATATTTACAATGTACTTATAATAAATATATTTACTTTTTCCCTATTTTTAATTTGATGTTTGATTTGATTATTCTAAAAATACTCCCGCTGAGAACAAATCAAATGTTGGCGCCATATAAATTAACTAATGAAGAATTAAACATAATGTACACTTATAGAACGATTCGTTGTTACGGGAAAATAAATTATAATATTAAAAACGGTTACCAGCAAGGCTAATGAAATAAATAAAAGGATACAGAAAATATGCTGAGAAAAATATAAAAACATTGTTAAAAAATTGATACGCAAATCTAATTTATCGACATATTTATTAATTGAGAAAATTTAATTTTTTGAATCGCAATTTTTATTGCTTTAAATTGTTAATCTTATTAATACGTTATCTGCATATTGTTCCTATCGCATTCAATAAATGTATAATTTCATGACAAGAAGCAACAAAGAAAAGAGATACAAAGAAAAAAATGGAAGACATAATTGCTATACAAGAAACGTAGATAGATTGATATGGAGATACTGAGATAGGTTTAGTTTCTTTGTTTGATGGCTTATCAAATGTTCATGGTTATTTAAAGGCAAATCCTGTTTTGAATTTAAGATTTTTTGTGAAGTGCTGTGGTTAAATTTTAAACGAGTTGGAACTCATTTGTTTTTACACATTTTAGTGCGTATAACTATTGCCATTTAATGCTAATCTTTCTTTTTAATATAATTAATACTCCCTCGGAAAAAAAAATTAACATTTCTTTTTGACCCATCGATAGGATCTAAACAAGTACTACCTCTTTGAGAAAGAAAGGATCGGAAATTAATAGTAATGAACGGGTACTCCACATTCCTTTAACTCCATGACTGGATGTCGAATGTCGAACCGCTAGAAAAACAACGAAGGACTAGTATATATACAAAAATATAATTTGTATTTCTATTCTTCGACTGTGACGTTAGTGTGAAGAAGGAATACAGTCAGAGAGATTTCGCACATATATTTCTTCTGCGGTGGCCGTGAACACACACACGGGAGATTTGGCAGGTTTGCTTGAGTGGCTAGCGGATCTCCCACTTCACTTGAGAGACCAGCGGATCTATCCCCTTCGCTTGAGCGACCAGCGGATCTCTGTCTTCAGTCAAAAATTACAGACCTTATATCTTATTTTCAAGTCTCATGCGGGAACATGAACATCGTCTTCGTCTTGCGTATTTTCTGTTTATGGCTGGTAATCGTTTTTTCCGGTAATTTGTTGATCTTTTTGTGAACGGAAATAGATGTCATTCTATCCCCAGGCAATCAATTACATTTTCGCCATCATCTTTATTTTTCTCTTTCCTGTGAAACCAATTTGTTGATGTTTATGTCTCGATCACAAAATCCAGTTCTTTTATTTTCATCTCATGTGTTATTAGAATAACCTTTGTTTTCTGTACAGTAAACACTTCGATGATGATTTCTTTAATAGTCATTTGAATAATGTGAAATAGGTTTTCTTTCTTTTATTCAAGTAACGAAAATGTTTTACAGCCACGGGCCACGCAATTTCTGTCAGTCTTTATATATTGCCCTGTCGGTTGGGGCTGTTGAATACACAGATTGCTTCTCTGCCAAGGGGTAAGACCTCCCAACGAGTGACAGCTTATGACCCTAAACAATCTGATGGTGAAGCTCCAGTTTTAGGGAATGCGAGGTATCCCTTGATTACCATCGCTCCAAAGTCCACTCTGTCCCGGAGTGGTAGTACCTGATAAGGTTCCTATCAATGGGTTACATAGAATTAAAGTGTGGTTTGAGTTTTCTGATTTTGGTATTTAAACTGCGTATTTATGCTAAATTTGATTGTTTCATATAGAACTATTTTGACATATAAACTGCGTACTTTTGCTGAACTGAATTCTCGATATACAGCTGTTTTGACCCCATAAAATGTATTTCTAAGAAATACAAACTTAGAGTGGTATAAATCTTTGGGAACAAATGATTGTTAATGTACACATCAAATGGGGGTGAAGGATAATGTGTTCATTATGACATAATTCTTTTTACAAAGAATGCCAGTGGGTTTGATGTTTATCCTAAAAGTACTGACCAGGAAAACTTAGAAGTGTTCTAAAATCTATGTCTGCTGGTGCGTAGTTTAATACTTATTTTAGTCTGTTGAGAATTCATTGTCGTATAATGGGAAGGTTATCTTCCCAATTATATGGTTCAACTTTTGTTGATAGAGCAATTTTTATTGCCTGTAAAATTTCTCTAAATTTCCATTGCTCAAAGATGGTAGACAAAGGGTCGAATAATTTGAATCCGAGTAGTTTAAGAATTTCTTAGAAGTGTATGGATGGGAATCGGGAACCTCTTTCACTTGTGATTCTCGAAGGTACAATATCTATATTTATCCTTTTTTCCAATATAAATATAAATGCAACAGTTTCAACGGAGATATCTCTAATATGAAATGCAGTTGCCCATCATCTAAATCAATCAACTGTTATACTTGTAGATGAAACCGAGTGAATTGAGGAGAAATCCCACAATATCAATGTGGATAATCTTAAATCTACCATCATTTTTTTTAAATTCCCCAGGAGTATTTCTGTTTTACCCAATTTTGTGTTTTTATACTGAAGTCAATTTTTTTTATCATAATTTTATTCCAGCACACAAGTTTAAACAAACAAAACGGTAACTTATCAGCTTCGTCATCTTTCGTTTTCCAGGAGGGAATAACTCGTGAAGATAATGGAAGAATTTCTTATGTGACGAAATGGTATTATAAGGCCTGGAATAACCTTTTCTCATGTCCTTTTTCTTAATTAAAAACAAAGAGTTACTGAAAGGAATTGATAGGTTTTGCCGTTGAAGCAAGGTATCCTGTTTGACTCGCAAGACAGTGGAGACTTTCTGCTTTTCTCACAGTAGTATTCTCATAGCTTAAAGTTATCGTACTTATTGCTGATAAAGAAGCACGAGAAAGTGTGTATTTCGCAAACTTTTATCAACTTTTAATTAACTTAGTGTTCAAAGTAAACAACTACATGTAGTCAAAGTATTTTGTTTTACGGGGTGAATTCTTAACAAGTAATTATTAACTACGTAAAATCATCCAAAATATGTATTTGAATTAAAAGCTTTGCATTCTTTATTTATGCTCGAAAGTCACTGGGCGTCTGTGAATGAATTAATTTCAGGACCTTATAAAATACAGCGAAATATGACGGACAGATTGATAGATAGTTAAGAGTTTTCATGAAAATGTCTTGAACTTTTGTTGGAAAGAATTTAACTTGAGAGAGAAAATCGATATTGGTTTCTTTTTTTACAGCTAATGTGCTGCAGTAAAATAGCATCAACTGGATTTGATGAGGCATCTGTTGTTAGCGTTAGTTCTGTGTCTTCCTCGGCACTGAGATAATTCAGTTTGGTGAAATTAGTCAAGGCCTTATTAGCTTCGTGAATTGAGTCCAAAACATGTCTTTGAAGTAAGAGTTTTGTTTTCCTTTTTTAGTGTTTGAGTGAATCTTTTAGCGGGACTAACAAAGTCGAAAACTGTGGCAAAAGTCGTTCATAATAGTTAAGGCCAAAAAAATTGTTGAATTTGTCTGAGTGATTCTTGTTGAGGAAAGTTTTATATAGCAGCATTCTTATCAGGTATACGTGATATTCCTATCTTGTAAATTTCATGTCCAAGTACAGACAGTTTGTGTCGAATATGAAATTATAAACATTGATTTTAAACCAAAATGCATTTGGTGATCAAAAACAAGTTGAATATATTCGGTATGTTCTTCCATGCGTTTCTTTCTTTCTTTCTTTTCTTTCTTTGTTTAATGACATATCAACTCTTTTTAGGTTATTTAATGCCAAAGCCATTCTCCTAGAAGAACAGTAGTGGTACTATTTAACCCATAGCTGGGAGGATAAGGGGGCTCATACCTTTCCCAAGGGTATTTGCCCGAAAGTGAACGTAATAGCGCGACTGGAGTACGAACTCGCGTACGCTTCCATGCGTCTGTTTGCTATTAACACCTCATCGATATAAGCAAACGTAAAATGAAAACCTCCGAAATCCTAATCAATAAGTGGTTTAAACGACAGAGAGGTTCTTTAAAACCACCAGAATTCACGTAAATTCCTAAAACCAAAGAGATGTGTTAATAATGGTTTTAGGAATATGGTTTTCTTCGACATGGCTTTGATAATACTCGAGTTCAGAGAAAACAGATGCCCCTATCACGAAATCCCCTATACGCAGTGTAGAGTAACTGTCTGGGATTGTTGTATCATTGAGACGTCGAAAATCGCCTCTTGGGAGCCAAACACAAGAATCTGCTCGCAGAACTATGTGCAACACAGATGACCACTGGTTCTAAGAAGAAGGGATAATCCCTTATGATAACAATTTTTTTTAAATTACCTTCTGCAGTTTTATATTAAGGTGTACTGACAATCAGTAGAGTGAAATAAGCGGGTTTTTACGTCGTATTGAGATGTTTAGTGGAGTGAATTATTTCATCTGTGTGGTTGAAAGGTGTTATCATTTCAGACAATTTTTGCAAGATTTCTCAAAAAGTTTTATTGCCCAGCAATGTTGATATACTTCCAGTTCAAATGTTTCATACAGTTCCTTTAATTTTTTTTTTTGGTTTTGTTGACTGTAAATATTTTTATTGCCATGTTCAGTGTCAGGTTAAAATACATGAAGAAGTCTGCGCCTTGTATAGGACTCTTCAGATTTGCCTACATAAATTAACGATAGGAAATGTATATAATCACAACAGGCATAAAATATTCAAATATGTTTTGTATTGCAGAAATATAATTAAGCTATTGCTCAAAAAATTTAACAACGATCTAAATTCTATGGAAAATGACTGTTAACGAGTGAAATGTCATAATTATACAAAGATATTTATTAAATGAATACACAACTTCAGTTCATCCAGTCGGATGGGGCTGCAGAATATACTGACTGCATCCCTGAAGAGGGATAAAAGTACCCCAACGAATGTCCTGATATATGACACTAAACAATCCGATGGGGTGACTTTAGTAATGCTGAAGTTTGGGGGAATGTGGAGTACTCCTTCATTGCTATCGCTCCAATTTCCACTTTAGCCCAGTGGGGTAGAATCTGATAGTGTCTTATCAATGGGTCAAATGGAAATAAAGTGTGTTTTTACACTAAAATGAAATGCTTGAAATAGAACTGTTCGGACATTTGAACTGGGTACTAATGCTAAGCTATATTGTTTGAAATAGAACTGTTTTGACGTTTAATCGTGTGCAAACAAAAACCTGTAATCATGCCAAACTGAATGGCTTGAAATAAAAATGGATTTGGCATTAAATAATCCACAATGGTTGAAATGCCATTAAACTAAACCAAATGAAACTAAACAACGTTTGAGTTACATTATGCAATGTGATGTTCACGTTTGAGGCTACACTGTTATTTTTCCAATTCTCGGCCTCAACGTTATCAATGATAATCGAACATTCTCTTTATACTAAATCAAGTCAGATATTATATTCTCATGATCCACATACCTGAAATTCTGCCTCGAATTAAAAATGTAAAATTGAGGATTAAACGTATCTACTGTGTGAGATATTTAACTTAAAACACAGAACAACAAATTAAACTCGTTCCCATTTATTTCAGCATTTGCTCCTTTACGTTTTTTAAGATCTTTTTTTTTTTTTTAAATTTCCATTATATTATAATTTTGCTCCTAGCAAGATTTTCCTACAAGCGTTATCTGATGGGTTTTCATTAGAGTCTGAGTGACAGCAAGTCTCCCTATATATCCAAGTTTTCTTCTCAGTATTCTAACTGATCAGGACCTTAGTCAGGTCTGATTTGTCTCGATTCTTCTAATGGTTTTAAATTCTTACTTTCTTTCTGTTTTTTCAAGTCTTTGAGGACTGCTCCAAATGCACCATCTACCATTGTTAAGACTATTACACTCGTATTACATAGTTTTTTTCGTTCTCTGGAGAGATCCAAGTATGTGTCTACCGTTTCGCTTTATTCTATTTTCAATCTGAGGTCTGTCGAGATGTCAAAATCCCCAAAATGACAAGTTATTTTCATAGGTAATTCATATTTCATCCTGGCTTCTAGCCGGGAATAGGTGATACACATTTAGGTCAAAATACAAAAAATTTTATATGACGGAGTTTAGCTTGTCCATCTACCAATCGGAAGTATGGTGAAATTCTACACTCTTGCACAATTCCCTGTATATCACCTCTCCCCCCGCACCAGTCATATCTAGTCTTTTGCTAGTCTAATGCTCTTTTATGGCAGTCACTTATTGGGGATTTACCATTTCTATCTCCATATAATCTACTCTTGCTGTTCCGTTGCTTATAATCAATTTTCGTTTTCGTATAAATGATCCAACTGGCATTGTTTTGTACTATTAGAAAATTTTCACTTTCTCTTTATAGGTTTTTCTTAAGTAAGCAAGTCCAGGTCTTTTTACGACGGTTGCTATTATTATCATTATTCACTCTTTAGAGCTTTTCACATCAGCGTTAGCTGATGTTTTTCACTGGAGTCTGAGTGAAAACAAGTCTCCTCAAGTCTCCAGGACTCTTCTCAGTATTCTGGCCGTTCTCCATAATGCTGTCTGTCGTTTGGATGGTCTCCACATTTCCGCCAACTTCTAAGTCCTCCCTTTAGTAATCCTTTAGTTACTGTTCCAAACGCACAAATTACAATTGGTATAATTGTCACCTGCATGTTCCACAGTTTTTTCATATCCCTTGCAAGGTCGAGGTACTTATCATTCATTTCACATTCTATCAGTTTTATTCTGTGGTCAGCCGGGACAACAAAGTCGACTATTTTGCAAGTTCTCCTCTTTTGTTGATTATTATTAAGTCTGGTCTTCTGGCCGGGATTAGGTGATCCGTGTGTATGTCAAAGTCGTTCCCATTTATTTCAGCATTTGCTCCTTTACGTTTTTTAAGATCTTTTTTTTTTTTTTAAATTTCCATTATATTATAATTTTGCTCCTAGCAAGATTTTCCTACAAGCGTTATCTGATGGGTTTTCATTAGAGTCGGAGTGACAGCAAGTCTCCCTATATGTACAAGTTTATGCATATCATTTTCTAGGAGAGGTTATTATCATTATTATCATCTTTATTATTATTATTATTATTATTATTATTATTATTATTATTATTTACTCCTGGAGATTTATTCACATCAGCGTAAGCTCATGGTGTTTCACTGGAGTTTGATAGACTGCAAGTTTTCTCAAGTCTCCAGGGCTCTTCTCCGTATTCTGGCTGATCTAAATAATGCAGTATTTTGGATGGTCTCCACTCGTCATTTTATTTCCAATGCAAAAGAAGTAATAGGGTTTTTTTTCTTAATTTTCATTATTTCCGTGAGCAGAAAGAGAATCAAATAATCTACATATTTTTAATGATTTTTCTTTTAAATGGTCCAAAAAATTTGACCATAAAACTATATTTCATTCAAGTTGTATTGTGTTAAAGATAGGTGGGATAATTTTACACTTCGATCGGAGGTACCTATAGGTTATAGTTTATGATGAAATAATTTTGCAATATGATGCAAAATTCTAAAATGATCATGAGTATTTTCGTCTTTATATCAAAAAGAGATCAAACAACATTTTTTTTTAATTGGTGATCCGTATTCTAAATAAAAACACACTTTTGTCGTACTTACGATAGATTAACATTTTCCATTTTTACCTCTAAATATTTAGCACCAAAACAAATAAAAAATACTTTTTTCAAAGTTTCTTTTTGGCTGTTATATTTTGAATATTTCAGCCGAATGTGTAACAGAAAATTCAACATACTTACCATTGAGCTCACTCTTTTCTTATTTATATTTTTCGATTAAGAAAAACTGATGAATATTTAATTTTCGATACTACTTTCAATTCAAAAATGATCTGAATAAAGGAAATTTCTAATATTTTTTGTTCAAATTATTCACACATAAAAAATACAGAAAAAATGTTTATATCTTTGTTTCATCTCATAAAACATTTTTCATAATACGCCACTAATAGTTACAGGTTTGCGTTTAAAGTTACTTAAGGAAAACGTACTTACTTTGGCCATAATGCCGAAAAAAGGGTTGCGTGGCAAGTATAGCTCTGGACCTCGTTGTCCAGGTTAATCAATAATCAAGCATCCGTGCCTGGACCCGTCGTTGGGTCCATGTCCAGCAAGGCTCATCAGGCTCACATCGAATTTCGTGAGTCGATGACCAGCAAAGTCCAGCAGGCTTCGAACCTCAGCTCGTGTCTACCTTTCTCTCCCCTAATACCTACTTTCAGCCAACCTTCGGGTCATTGACCTTGTGTTAAGTCCTGTCTGGTGGGAGGCCGAGACAAATAAAGCCTAATAAAGCTTTCAATAAGACGCCAAATTTTATTGATTCTAGCTAACCTAGGTTCGACCGCTGAATTTATTCTCCAAGCGTAACGCTCGTGCAAACTAACTATGTTTTTTTCTAATAATATATAGAAGTATTATTATTTAATCCTTGAGTTTTCCACATCAGCGTTAACTGATGGTATATCACTGAGGTTTGCGTGACACCAAGTTTCAAGATTCATTATTATTATTGTTATGAGTTTTTCGCACCGATGTTAGGTGATGGTTTTTCACTAGAGTTTGAGTGACAACAAGTCTCCACAAGTCTCCGGGATTCTTCTCAGTATCCTAGTCAATCTCCATAATACTGTCTCCAGTCGACCTATTATTTTTGACTCCTGTAGGCTTTTTACCAAACATTGGTGACTGTACCAGATCACCAACGACAATTGGTATAACCGTTACTTTCATGCCACAGAGGTTTTTTTTAATTCCTTGGCGAGGTCCTGGTACTTTATGTGAAGGAAAACAACTTTATGGCCGCTTTTAGCGTCTAATAAACAACATCTCACACCAGAAAACCTGGACCTGGCTAAGAAAATGAAACCTTAAGAGAGAAACGGAATCCCTCCTAATAGCAGCACAGGACAACGCCATAAGAACGAATCATATCAAAGCGAGAATAGATAAGACCCAACAAAACAGTAAATGTAGGCTATGCGGTGACAGAGACGAAATGATCAATCACATTATAAGCGAATGCAGCAAATTAGCACAGAAGTAGTACAGGGCGAGACACGACTGGGTCGGCAAGGTAATCCACTGGGAAATGTGCAGGAAATTTCAATTCGACCATACAAACGCCTCTCCTAGAAAATGACTCACATGAACTCCTATGGTATTTAACATACACGCAGATTACCTAATCCCGGCCAGAAGATCAGACCTCATAATAATCAACAAAAGAAAGAGAATCTGCAAAATTGTTGACTTTGCTGTCCCGGCGGACCACAGAATAAATCTGAAGGAAAGTGAAAAGAAGGATAAGTACCTCGACCTTGCTAGAGAATTGAAAAAAAATGTGGAACATGAAATTAATGATTGGTGCGTTAGGCACAGTAACTAAAGGATTATTAAAGGGCCTGGAGGACTTGGAAGTTAGCGGACGGGTGGAGACTATCCAGAATACTGAGACGAGTCCTGGAGACTTGAGTAGACTTGCTGTCACTCAAACTCCAGTGAAAAACTATCAGCTAATACTAATGTGAAAAACTCTCATCATTATTATTAATATTATTATCATTATTATTATTGTTATTTACTCGATGAGAGTTGTTCCCATTTGTGTTAGCTGAGGGTCTTTTACTAGAGTTTGAGTGACATCAGGTCTCATCAAGTCTTATTATTTTTATTTTTATTATTAGAGTTGTTCACAACAGCTTTCGCTGTTGGTTTCTCACTGGAGTTTGAGTCACAACAAGTCTCCTCATGTCCCCAGGATACTTCTCAGTGTTCAGGCCGATCTCGATAATGCAGTAGTTTGGATGGTATCCACTCGTCTTAGTATTTCCAAGTCCTCCAGTCAATTTATTAATCATTTTGTGTCTGTACACTAGCGCACCGATTACAATTGGTATAATTGTCACTTTCATGTTTCACAGCTTTTTCAATTCCTTTGCAAGGTTCACGTATCTATCCTTCTTTTCACTTTCTTTCAATTGTATTAAATGTTCAGCCAGAATTGTTTACATCTTTTGAGTTCTTCACAGCTGCATTTGCTAGTGGTGTAATATAATGGCCGAGGGATTTCGTCTTATATATCTTGCTTTCGGTTTAGTTAGGCTGAGAGAGAACCTTTTGCTTAGCGCACGGGTTAGTTAGATGCAACATTAACGCAGGTTTTCAGGCGCACGCGGGGAGGATGTGTCATTCAGAGATGTCAAAATAAAAATTCCAGATAGATTGTAACCGGGGGATGTCAATGAAGTCATGCACCGGAAGCGTGCACGGAGGATTTGGGGGATTTGAGAAAAGTCAGTTAGTTGAGTTTTGGTGTCCGAAGAAGACGGTTGACTTTCGGAAGTCGCCGAGGCGAGACCAGTACTTTGCGGCTGGGTGCTGCACGTAGTTTTGGGCAAATGGAAAAGTCAGCATAGAAAGATTGTGTATCTCCTTCCTCATGTCGGATTACCTTTAGCTCAAAGGTAATAAAATGTTTTGTACCTGAACTAAGAAGTCGTAAAGTTTTTCGTGTTTCGGGATTCCTATGTTATCTATATATGAGTTATGAACATTCTATGTACATTTCACATATTCATGTATAGCTATGTTACAGTGGTATTTTCCTGGAGTCTGAGTAACGGCAAGTCTTCTCGGACTCTTCTGAATATTCTTACCAAACTTTCCAGTGTTGTAGTCTTATTAGTCTTTAGTGATCATTTGATTACCACATTTTCCGGTTCGCTTTCTCAATTTGGGAACACCTCCAATTGCGCTAATGAGAATTGCTATCACTGCCATCCTCATGTTCCTTAACTTATTTATTCTCTGGCAATTTTTTTCCGCTTTCTGCTCTTTTTCGATTTTTAGTCTGTGGTGCACTGGCAAGGGAAAAGCTACTATAGGACAAATCCTTCCTTCTTTTTTTTCGGAATTATCAGTAGGTCTTTTAGCCGGGACCAGGTGCCCTGATTTTATCTCAAAATCAAATAAAATTTTCTACGTCACATTCTCTCGTATGTATTCTGATTTGCGCATATACTGTTTGATACTGCAGTCAAATTTCACTGCTTGGCACAATTTTTAGTGGATCACCTCAAACACCGAGTTAGGTTTAGTGTTACGATCTTTTGGTGTAAGTTAACTACATTCGATTATGTTATTAACCATTTTTATCACCACATAATCTGCCCTTGTCATCCAATTGCGCATTATATATTTTGGCTTTAAAATGATTGGTCTTTATGGCGTTGTTTCGTGCTGCTATTTGAAGATATTTGGTTTCCCTACAGGCTGCAGAAGCTGAAAAAGGAATAATTTTAAAATGAATTTTAGACATTATTTATTCAAATTTTTGAAAAAAAAAAAAAAAAAAGGAAAGAAAAGTGTGAAAAATTTAAATTTTCATGAATAGCTCGAATATTCAAGTATTTTTTAAAAATTAAAATTTAGCCCAATATGAGTTAGCAAGAAAAGAAACGACAAAAATATATGATTCACTTAACGCCGAACCCAAGCTAAACAAATTTTCGAAATAATTGAAGTCTTATTTTGGCCTCCATCAAGCCCAGTTCTTAACCTCTTCATTGAGCTATATATGGGGCATCTTAGATGACAAAACAGATGCAACTTCCCATATGAATATTGGTTCACTTAAAACTGCTATTGACGATGGATGGAATAAAATATCTGAAGAATTTATTTTGAATGCATGCAAATAGTCTCGAGGAGGTATTGATATAAGTGAAAAAAAATGACGGCCATAATGAGTAAATCTATTGCTTTGTGTCTATCTCATTATTTTGTTGTTTTTTTTCAATTAAAATTAATCTTTTATCATCGTTATGGTACCAACCAACATGGTAATCGATAATTCCTCCTCAATATATGCCGACTCTACTTGACACTCGGGGAGACAATGTCAAAGCTGAGTGGAGCGTATGCGCTACTCTCTCGGAGACGCTGGTCTGGGATGCATTTCGGTCAGCCGCGTTTTATCGTGGCGTGGATCTGGTCGGGGGTGTCCTGATTCGAGGGGCAGTTAGACGAGGTACGCCTTGACCGGCATCGTCGAGCCTTGGTCCGTCCCCCACGCTCTAACCTTCCTTAGAGGGAGCTGGTTTTATCGCCTAGGGAAATGCAAACGGGGCCCGAAGAATTATTGAAGTGTCTGGGTTACGGCCCTGCGCCCGGATCCTACTAAAAAAATGACTTATGCCACACTCGTCCAGTTGGTGGGACGTGCGACAAATACCGATAATATCCAAGCTGCCTGACAGAACCGGAAGGACATTCCTAACTGTTGTATAAAACCTGTATTTTGTATATTTGTTCTGTTATTGTTGAATATTTGTTTCATACAACTTCTCTTGGTTGCGTGTCTTCATTTTGACCCCTAAACACCACAGCAATAATACAGTCGTTTATTATCATAGTAGAATATTCCCAATTTTTCTACTGCACCATATGTAAAGCTTTTCCTTTCTTAGCCATGTGCAGTTCAATGTGTATGTTATTTTGGCTAATCATCATGAGAAATATGCATACAGTTAGTTTTCCTCCCATCCCTGTTTTTGTTGGCTTATCTGTTCTCATATTGTCCGTTCTGTTACTGGCTACTGTAATCAGTCTTTATTTGCTCTTTTTAATGTTGTAATTGAGTCCTTATATTGATGCATACACGCTATCGTCAATCTTGGCGAGATCTTTTCTTCTTCAATTTCTTAACACATATAATCTATCTCTATCATCTCTCGGGTGTAAGGCCTTGTGCGTCGTCATCAACTTTATTTTCCTCACAGACATTCAACTCTGTCAATGGATTATTCCAAGCAAGTTTTTCACTCCAGTACAAGGATGGGCTTTCACTGGATTTCGAGTGACAGTAAGTCGCCACAAGTACCCAGGACTCTTCTCAGTAATCTTTTCTTCTTAACAAAACTGTTGTCGGCATACTCTCCACTTGTACTCTGATTTCTAAAACTTACACCTCCTTTAAAAATCCTTGTTTTTTTTTCCGAGCTTACCACTTATAATTTGTGTTATCTTCGCTTTCATATTTCATCGATTTTTACTTCTCTGGCAAGGTCTAAGTACTTACCCGTCTTTTTGTTTTCTTTGATTTTCTTTTTGTGGTCCACTCGTACAACAGAGTCCACAATTTTCCATGCTCTCTTTATCATTATTATCATCATTAGATATTTTTTGATTTTTTTACATCAGTTAAGGTGAATTTGTCGACTAGTTTCAGAGAGGCTCCGTCTAGTGTGGCAATGTTGCCTGTTTGGTTGTAACACATATATTCGGTTTTGTTTGCATTGACATGTAGGCCAATGCCAGCTGCAGCTCGTTCCAGACTATGTAGTAGTGTCTCTGCTTGATTGGGCGTATTCGCTAGTAACGCCAAGTCATCAGCGTAGTCGGCGTCCGTGATTGTTTTTGCGGGGTACCTTTTGCTTCTTCTCTTAGTCAGCTCAAAGCCATTTTCTCTGATTTTGTCGATCGAAGTCCTAAGCACATAGTCTAGACAGATGATAAAGAGGTACGGGGCTAGTGTGTCTCCTTGTAGTACTCCTGCAACAATGTCGAAGTATTCCGTGTCTCCATCTGGTGAACGTACTTTTACTTTGGTGTTTCTGTAGAGAATCATTATCGCTGCTACGGTTTCTTTTGGTAGGCCGTAAGCTAGTAGGATTTGCTCCATCTTCCCTCTGTGTATGGAATCGAAGGCCTTGGTAAAGTCGACAAATAGTAATGTCGCCTGTAAGTTTTTTGCCCGAACGCCTTCCAGGATTCTACGGATGGTCAGTATTTGTGAGGTTGTGGATCTATTTCTCCGGAAGCCATTTTGGTTTTTCCTAAGGATGTTTTCCATTTTGGGTTCTATGCGGTTTCGTAGTAGGGCATTGTAGATTTTGGCTGCTATGGATGTGAGTGTTATCCCTCGGTAGTTCTTGGCTAGTCCGAGGTCGCCTTTTTTAGGGAATGGAAGGACCTAGGAAGCAGCGTCTCATCAACCGAGAAGGACATCGACACACGACTGACGAAGGCATGGACAGCTATCGATAGGCTCTCGATCATATGGAAGTCGGACCTAACAGATAAAATGAAACGCAGTTTCTTCCAGGCAGCGGTTGTGTCGATACTGCTATATGGATGCACCACATGGACGCTTACGAAGCGGCTGGAGAGGAGGCTGGACGGAAATTACACAAGAATGTTGAGAGCAGTATTAAACAAGTCCTGGCGACAACACCCCACGAGACTCCAACTATACGGACACTTGCCCCCCATCACAAAAACTATACAAGTTCGACGAACCAGACACGCGGGACACTGCTGGAGAAGCAAGGACGAGCTCATAAGCGATGTACTCCTGTGGACCCCCACTCATGGATGTGCAAGTGTGGGACGACCAGCACGAACTTACATACAGCAGCTATGTGAGGACACGGGTTGTAATCCTGAAGACCTGCCGGAGGCGATGAGTGATAGGGAGAAATGGCGAGAGACGGTCAGGGATATCCGCGCAGACGGCGCGACATGATGATGATGATGATGACATCAGTTAACACCGGCTGTCTTTCACGTGAATCTGAGAAAAGTAAAAGCAAGTCCCCTCTGGTCTCCAGGGCTCTTCTTAGTATTCTAGCCAATCTAAAAAATCCTGGTCTCTGGACTGTCTCGATTCTTCTTTTCTTTTTCAATTCGTCCAGTCTTTTTTTTTTTTCAAGTGCACCAACTGCGATTCCTCTCACCATCACTGTCATATTCGTCAGCGTTATTATTATTTCTCGAATCGTTTCGTGAAATCAATTAGACATGAAATTAACCGAATCAACACTAGCAAAAATAATAAGACTTAATAATCTACACCTGAACATTCGCTACCTAATAATAGATAGTAATATCAATTCTAATTATTTTGATAAAAAATTTCTGGCATTTGGCTATTCTAGTTTTCTTCTTATTTTTTTTTCTTTTTTATAAACAATGCATTTTTTCAGTAAAATAGCTGTTTAGCTAAAAGTGACATTTTCCAATTTTAATCCAAGATTAACTTCCAATTAAAATGTTTCGAAATAATTGCCAGTCATCAAGTAGAAAATTAATTGATTTTTCCCAAGCAAAATAAAACTTCGATCTGTTTTATTTTTTATTTTTTATTTTTATTCGAATTTTTATACTTTTCTCATTCGTTTGTTTATTTGTGATTTTTCATATTTGGATTTCAGAAAATAGTTTCTGACCTCGGCACGCAAATGGGAACTCTTGAAATGGAAGATCATGGGAAAATATTTTTCTAATATCGCTATTAAAAATATTCAGTTAATGATTGCAAATCAATACTACTGAGTGACAAAGAAGTGAACAAGAGGTTAACAAGTCTAACGCTTCATTTATCTTTAGTGAGTAGACGAGAGTTCATGAAAATATCACACGAAATCCTTCTAACACATTTCTCATGACGTACTTATCATTTTCTTTAGAATCTTTAATATTCCTTCCAAAAGAAATAGCAAATTAAATAAAATGAAATAATTTTCTTTTACTTATCAGCGTCAATAAGAGTAACATATTTAGACAAGTAAACTGCATTTCATAGCTGATTTAGTGGCAAATTTTATACTGCTGTCAAAATGTCTGTAAAAATATTGATTGATTACTTCTCATTTTTATGTCTTGAGGTAAGAGAATCATATTTTATGTATATTTTAGTCGAGTCATTTCTTTAGAGTTTATTTTCTACATGCATAGGTTCTTATGTAATACATGTCATTTGAACATAGTCGTATGATTTAAAAAATAAAGGTATTTTGTAAATTATTGAGAAGTTCTATTTCACTAATAGATGGGACTTTGGCATGTGCACGCACTTTGGCTCAGAGTACAGACGGGAGTATGACAACAAAGGAGTACCCTCGATGTCCAGAAGCACATGATTATGTTAAGTCACATAAATAAAACACCATATTTTTGTGAACGATTATCACTACCTGTAGGTGATAAAACGGATTTTAAGTCACATCGACATTTAACAGTGAAAAGGATGAAATGAGAAAGTTAGTAAGAAATTAAATCTTGGACATCCAACTAAGCAAGGTTGTCTTCTATGGGTTTGCCGTCTAGAGGGACATGGATAGAATCGTTTGAACATTCTATGGACGTATGGGTGTCGTTCTATGAACATAATTATTTATATACTAAACATGCCGACGTAGTTGGAGACATGCTGTTTTGCTTTGCTGTTTGTTTTTGTTTTTTTATTACGAGTCACATATTTGGCTACACGAATAATAAATGCTTTACTTTGAATAAAAACTAAACCACAATACAGGGATTTAAAACTTTTTCCCCAAGCTGGTAGGCTCGTAAAATCTGGATTAGGCGTACAGTCCAATATGAAAAGCCCTCCGATAAAGCCGTGTAAAACTGAATTGAACTTCGTGTACATTTTCTCCAATAAAAAAGTTTTTTTTGAAAACCGTTATTTTTTTTTATTGTTTATTACTACTAACACAATGATGCTGGGTATCACAAATACATTTCTCTTTGTAAGATTTACTCCAACTAAATGTGTAGTGAAGAAGGAGTTTCCCACCTACCGCGATCTGGAGACAATTCTGTTAATGATAAAATTCAAATACCATACGCAAATAAATTAGATTCAGTACGATGACGAAAATTCCAGGCAAGCATCTTCATATTTAGTCTTCGATGAAACCTCTTTCATCTGACATTCATGTAATGAGGGTATTTCAGGAAAAAAATTGACAATCAAAATTCAATTAAGTGAAAAAAGAGACTAGAAATCACCTTTGCAACGAACAGAAAGGAGAAAGAATATTTTTGCCATAAAATAAAAACGATTTAAAAAATCAAAGTAAAGATTATTTTTATTTAAAAAAAACAACAACATATTAGCACAATACACATTTTTAATGTGTATGGGGGAGTAGTCTCTGAGGAATTTCAGTTCTTTCAACATCATATTTCATCCCGCAAGTGATCCAATCAGTACTGACCAGGCCTCATTTATTCATCCAGGGTCATTTGATAAATAAGGTGATTTTGAGGTAAAATCTTTTTTTTCTGATTTATTTCAACATATATAAACTCAATATTGTTTTCAATTGGTTTATAGCAAAATATATCGTAGTGAGGCTATCCAAAAGAGTAGTAAATCAAACGGAATTCTGCATGCTGACATGTTATTTTTGATTGCTGAGAAGTGAATACGATGTAAAGTTTACAGAAGACAGTTATATAAGTACTGAGAAGCATGTTTTTTTTCGAAAATTCATTACAAATTGGCAACACATTGATTTGTTTGGTTTTATGGCATATTAACCATTTTGGTTATTTAATGCCAAATCCATTCTATGTATATTAATAGTTCTATTTGAAACAATTCAGTTTAGCATAAGTACTCAGTTTAAATGTCAAAACCCTTATATTTCAAACAATTCAGTTTAGCATAAGTACACTGTTTAGTTCTGTTTTATCCATGGATATATCCTTATCATTCGCTACCACTCCGGGTTTGAGTGAATCTTTAACCGATGGCAATGAAAGGGTACTCTGCATTCTCCGAAGCTCCAGCATTCCTTGAGCCTCACCATCTGATTGTTTAGTTTTATATCCAGGATACTCATTGGGGGAGTCTAAACCCTCTGCAGAGATGCAGCCGGTGTATTTTGCAACCCCAGCTGACGGGACAATCAGTCATTTTAAATGTAAAACGGTCCTACTTGAAACAATTCAGTTTAGCATTAGTACAGATTTTTTGTTTACACACAGTTAAAAAAAATCTCTTTCAGGCAGTTTAGTTTACATAAGTACACTGTTTCTTTATATTTCAAACCATAGATAGAACATAATCAGGTGCCACCACTCTGGCCCAGAATGGAGATGGGGCGTTGGCAATGAAGGGGTACTCTGCATTCGCCAAAGTTCCATCATAACTGAATGTTTAGTGCCCTATACAGAAAACTTATTGGGAGAATCTTACCTCTCTGCAGGAATGCAGTCAGTTTATTCTACTACCGAAGCTGACTGGGTAACTAAATGCTTTTTGGAAATGCATAAATATATCTGTTCCACTTACATTAAATAGAAAAACCTCCTTAACATTAGTATAACATTCTTTCTAACAGAATGAAAACTTTAATATGACGAACACCACTTAAAAATGAACCTTCTTTCGCATCTTTTCCATAATGAGTGTTTGTGTAAATACACACAGCCTATGACTAATATTATGCGATAAACTGTTAATTTATAGCTAGATTCCTGGTAAATAAAGGTAATTGTAAGTGAATAGTACTAATGCATGAATAGGTAAGTTAAAAAATAACAGCACACGGAGGAAATGCAAGTTCAATATTTTATCTAGTTGTCTAGATTTAAAATATGTTTGATTTTGGGCAGCAGACTGATTCTTGGAGAAATCACTAGCAATTGGCTAAGTATAAGCGGTTTGCTGGCTGAACGATGTCACCGACCCTAGACCGAATTGAGGGTGAGAATTTTTTTGTGAATACCAATATAAGGTGTCTGGTTTCTTGGTTCACTCTTTTTTGCGGAGGGGATAGGATAAGATAATATTTTGCTTGGACAGAGAACAAAGAACGATATCAACGATACGAGAGGAGTCAGTTCCAACGAGAATTAAGAAACTCTCATTTACTTTGTTTACGTTAGCCATTTCTACCAAAATCTCCGGAATAAGAAACTAAACAGAGGGTATAAAGCAAGCAAATTCCAAACACCTGAAATGATTTGATGCTTGTGATTTTACCTCCTAATCCAGCGAGTAGCCATCACCGAAATAGCAGTCGACGATGACGATAAAGCATGAAAAAATTCTTTTTGAGGATTATTTATGATCTTAAATGCGGTTCGGTGAACATTTTACCCAGGAATATACTAACAAAATGAATATTTTATCTCCGTTAACTTTTATAGGAATATCTTGGAATACAGAATTCTATTCATCTCAAACGATGTAATATTATCATTTATCAGATTGTGTGGAAGTACTTATTTTCATGCTAGAAACATCATTTGTAATGTCATTATACAAAACTAAAGTATCTGCACTCATGTTTTTGTCTTTTTTTTTTCATTATTTTACGTCAAAATTGAGCTTAAATGCGTATTGTTCACAGTTTTTTCATTGATTTTAATATACGTAAATTTCTGGCCTGAAGTGGAAATATTTGATAGGATCCTATATATGGGGGAAATAGAACTAAAGTGTGTACTTATGCTAAACTAAATTGCTTGAGATAGAATTTTTTTGACATTTAAACAGCATACTTATGCTAAAAAGAATGGTTTCAAATAAAACTATTTTGACATTTAATTGTGTGTAAACATAAAACAAAAAAATGAATTGTTTGAAATAGAAATGTTTATATGTATAAAAATTGATTTGTCATTAAATAAACTAAATTGGTTGATGTGCTATATAACCAAATGAAACCAAACGAAGAACATTCGCCTGGCAAGAAACGCAAACAGCCACTTTCAAGTTTTGGAAATAGTATCGCCGATTCCCTGTCCATCAAATAGATTTAACAATCATAAACTTATTTTTTTATTCAGTTTTATTCCAAGTACGAGAATTCATCTCTTTCGATGTTTTTTTAATCATTTTTAAAATTATCTATAAACTTTACGTAGCAGAGACAAATTGAATGCATTATTCGTAAGAAACATATTTGAAATATATGAATAAGTTATTGCAGTACAAATGGAAGAAATGTTGATGTCATCCAACACGCAGTTGGATCATAACTCCGTCTAATCAAATAACGGGAGGAAGAATAGTTGACTCCTTACCTTTCTGAACCGTATAAGTACAATATAACATGCAAACAGCTTTCTCGAGAATTCCAATTCTGGCTGGCGTGTCCATTTTCTAAGACAATAACCGTTACACTCCGAGTAACTCCATTATCCATATGATGAAATCAATGGCCAAAAGCTTTTTCATATAAAGTACTACTAATGGCAATCAAAGCTGAACTACTAACGAGTATATAACAGATAGACGAGGCTATCGGCTTAATGAGTTGAGTGTTCGCCAATCGACCTAGAGCCTGGGTTTCAATCCTTGGTTGAATCATACCAAAGACTCACAAAATGGTACTCTATGCCGCCTTGCAAAACACTCAGCATTATAAGGTACGGATAAAGGGTAAAGATGGTTTGGCTTGGTTTGGTTCGGTTTCTTTGTTTAATGGACTATCAGCCTTTGTAGGTTACTTAATCCCAAAGCCATTCTCCCGGAAGAACAGTAGTGATACAATTTAACCCATAGCTGGGAGGATGAGGGGGTTCATACCTTTGCCAATTGTATTTGCCCGAAAGGGAACGTAATAGCGGGACTGGAGTACGAACTCGCTCGCTACGATTCTGCAGTCCATTGCTTTAACCATTAGACCTCGAGGACACCCCCAAAGTATAAAGAACAATCTAATGAATCGATAAGAGCCTTCCCCTATCCCTCGGTGTTGTAGCTATTAAAAAGGGAGCCTTCAGGTCACCCTCTACTATTGTCGCCAACTTTACTTATTCCAGCTCAAGATTAGAGAAATTCGATGCTACTTCAACGAATAAGGTGAATGTTTTATCTCCTGTTGGCTTTAGGAGGCACTATCATCTGTACCTATTTAAAGGATATCAATAGTAAATGGTCCTTTCATATGTAAAATAAATGTCTGCCTTATTTCTTTGCTAACTGCATTATCTAAACTTTTTCTTTCGGAGAGTAAATATATGGACTTTTATTTTCAACTCAACTAATACATCCATGGTTGCCAATTTGTAAACATTTTCTTGACAAAAAACAAATTTCTCAGTCCACATCATACATTTTTCTTTAGATTTCACGTTGTTTATACTTATTCTCAAAAATTTGATGACGGACCTCCGTGTTCAAGCCTGGAGCATTCCGTTTTATTTGCCATTATTTTGAGTAGCCCCCATCAACATATTTTGGTGCAGTTAGAATATCTTTTGCCAAAAACAAGTTCCTTAAATAGCAGAGGTAACATTTATGGAAAGAATATCTGAACAAAAATGGATTTTGCTTTTCACATAAAGAAAAATATTTAATGAATGATCCACGTATGTTCCACCATCCACTCTATGTTTCGAAACTACTTATTATCTCAAATAGACTTAATGTTGATCCTTTTAGTATGGAGATTACGAGCATAACTTACCTTCAATATTTCTATCTACACCCATTGGTTTTCCTATAGACATTGCTATAAAGGACTACGATTATCCTGTATCCATGAAATAAAAGTATAAAAAAGTAGTATTTAATTTAAAAAAAAAATCTATGAAGGTGATAAAATTGGCTGGTTAGTCGGTGGTGTTTCATGGTATATAAACCTTGTGGGTTATTGATATGGTCTTCAGATAAGACCGGTGGAAGAACAACTCAAACAACCGGTGTTAGGTGAACGTTATTGTATTAGCAGAAAAAGGAAGTCATAGAAAAGAAGTACTAGCCGTTCTCGGCTTGCAGTCTGTCTGTCAAATATCTTGTAAGAAACGAGAAGTTATCTTCTCCGAGCGAGCTAGCTCGGAGAATATGTTTAGGTTGGATGAGTCCATCTTTGGGGTATGGTAGGATATGTCCCCATAACAGTAATATAATGCCAAATCCTGTTCATACATATATATAAATAATGTGTAAACAAATAGAATGTAGGCAATATTTTAAACTGAGGCAGAGTTAATTTCTTGGCTCTCAGTTAAATGATTTAATGTATTCTTATATAATTTAATGTTGAACATCTGTTTGAACGAAGTTAGATGATTTAAAGTATTCTTATATAATTTAATGTTGAACATCTGTTTGAACAAAGTTAGATGATTTAAAGTATTCTTATATAATTTAATGTTGAACATATGTTTCAAGGCAGTTAAATGATTTAATGTATTTTTGTATAATTTAATGTTCAACATTTGTTTGAACGCAGTTAACTGGTTAAAAGTATTGTTATGTGATTTAATCGTGGTCATTTGTTTGCACTCAGTTTAAAGGTACGGATAAACGGTTAAATTATCATTAAGTAATTCAATGTTGGACATTTGTTTGCATACAGTTAAAAGTTAAAAATATTATTTAATTTAATGTTGGAGGTATGTTTGCACATATTTAAAAGGTTTAGATTATCATTATGTAATTTAACATTTTTCATTTTTTTTACTCAGCTAATATATTTAAAGTATTGTTACGTAATTTAATGTTGGACAATTGTTTGCACACAGGTAATATATTACAGTATTGTTATGTAATGTAATGTTGGACATTACTTTGCACATAGTTAAAAGTTTTAAATATTATTAAGTATTTTAATTTTGAACATCTTTTGGACACGGTTAAGAGGTTTCATGTTTTGCTTTCACCCCTACGAATTATGTCACCGAACTTTTGAGTGATAACACTAAAAGTGTATCCACTTTCCTCAAAACTGCAGTTTAGTTTCATATCTAGGAGAGTCATTGGTGGGAGCTATAGAGCTATAGTTGTAGAGATGCAGTCGGCGTATATTACTGCTCTGACCAAAGTTTTAATTAAAGAGGGTTTGGTTGCAGAATACACCGAATCAGGTAATCTTTTTCGAGAAACAAGCCGCAGGAGATATATATTATCATCAGGCGGGCTACACTATTCTAAACAAGGTAATTTTCCCTTGAATTTTCTCTATAGAAAATCATATGCGTAAGCATCTTCTTTAGATAATGTGAAATTTGATTTTCTTTTTCCTTCGGTAAAAACATCTTTTCAATAAAAAATTGAAGTCATGAAGTGATATTATCACTGGTTGCTACCTGAATAACACACGTTGTTGTCATGGGTCATAATGTAATAATTAAAATTAAAAAAAATAAAAACTTGAAAAATCAATTTATTTTGAGTGAATATGATCTATGTATCGAAGAGAAAATAGAACAGCTTGGTAATCCTAGGGATTTATTAAAACTATTTTCATTAAATTAGAGATGGATATTTTAATAAAGCTATTTTTCACGTGAAATTCAGCGGGCCATTGAGAAAGCACTGTGGGTAACATATGGCCCCCTAGCCCCAATTTGCCTATGAATGTGCCAGAAGAATCGTGGAAACTACCTAATCTGAGGAAGTATGAGTAACAATTCACGGATATGTTGTCTGGATAGATAATTGAAAAATCTGGACCAGAAAGTACGGGGTATATTCGGTATTCACGGACATTGTTCTTATATGATCTATCAAAATTAGTCATGTTTTTATAATCAACTGTGTGTTCATAGGAAAAATGTGAAGAGTTCTTGTATAAATTGACATTCCTGTAATGCTTTACATATAATACGCCTCGATAACCCTACACATTATGTAAGTTTTCAAGTGCAGTTGGTTATATTTGTCGTTTTCAAGCATCATAACAGATACCACTTAAGCATCTACTTCTGGGATTTATTTCCAGGGACAACTTAACAGCTTTAAAATGTTCAAACTAGTTCCGACATTACTGAATCGCATTAATTGATAATGACTCTCTCTCTCTCTCTCTCTCTCTCTATCTATCTCTCTCTCTTTCTCTCTCTCTCTCTCTCTACATATATATATATATATATATATATATATATATATATATATATTCTAAGTAAAGTGTTTTCAACATCAGTGATTGAGCATTTGTATTTAAGTTATGTCAGCGTATACATCAAGACAACAGCACTTGGTGCCGGATAGATTCTTGTCTATGATATCATCAGGCTGAATACTTCGCTCGTGGAGAGTATCTTATTATATGATATTGTATAGGATATTATAATGATCTAGTTAGAGGCACATTCAAAGAAAGGCATTTGTGAGCAAATTGCTTGATTGTTTACGTAGATACATTATATTCCTTTCCTCATTTGTCGATTTATTTTCCCTACTATGATAAGGTTTGATCTTTACTTTAAATCGCATATCATTCTTCGTAGGATATTTAATGCCAAAGGGAGACTAGTCGAAGACCAGCAGTGATATTATTTGACCCATAGCTGGGGGATTGGGTGTTCTTTCCTCAGGGTATCTCTGTTATGTTTAACTTATTAGTTTCTCATGTTTTAATATTATTTTGTATTAGTTGATATTATTTTAATATTATAATATTATTAATACAGATGATTTTTATACCAGTGTTAGCTGAAGGTCTCCCACTAGAGTCTGTGTCACAGCAAGTCCCCCTCAGATCTCTAAGACTTTTCTAAATATTCTAAACAATCTTAATATTGCTTTGATCGGAATAGTGACGTCTCTTCCTCATAGTTCAAATTGCACTACTTTTTCCAAACCCCTTTGATAGTGTTCCAATTATATATATTATCCCAGTATTTTATAACTTTTTTTCGTTCTCTGGTAAGATCTATTTATTCTTCTATGTTTTTACTTTATTATATTTACACTTTCTGATTAACCTGAAGAGCAAAATCTACTGGTGGATTATTGTTATTGTTTCTTATTATTTCCCTCTCTGTCTAGTCTCCTTACCGGGATTAGTGGGTTTTTTTATATCTCAAAATCTCAGATAATTTTGTCTGTTTCACATTCTAGGACAGATTTTGGTTTATGCATTTGGAAGAATGGTCAATTATTTAACAATTGCCAGTAAATCATATTTCATGCCCAATCATACCATCATGTACTCATTTTTTTGTCAGTTTTCTTCCTTCGCTTATAGTGTGATTAGATATTTCATCTCTTTCGTCTCATAGAACAAAACTGCCATTCTGCTTCGAATATAAATATTCGTTCTAACATAAGTGGTCCACAAGTGATTATTCAGAGCTTCTGTTAAGACAGATTCATTTTTTCCCTTGAGGTTTCCTCTCCGTAGCTATGTCTAGGTCTTCTTATGAACGATTTACCAAGTTTGACGATTTAAGGGTCCACACGTTTGTTTTCTCTTCTCTAATCTATTTTTTGATTCTTAGTGTTTTATTATTTGATCTTAAGTTTCAATTGTTGTTACTGTCTGACGTCGGCAGTATTTATTAACTTGGCAATGTATTTCTCGAGTCGTTGTGTTGATGTATGTAAACAATTTTCATTGTTTATGGGTGTTTTTTTCCACCTTTTTTTAACATACATATTCATGTCATCTCCCGTAATAAACGTCTGTGCATAGTCATCAATTTTATTTTCCTTTTAAAAATTTCTCTGAGTTGTTCCCTGGTTCTGAGTATCTTCCAAAGAGGAATTCCATTATGCCTAATTTTTCGATGAGGTTTATGCAGCAGGGTTTGCTTTCAAGAAGTTTTATAGTTCTATTGATATGCTTTTTTCTTGTTTTTTCTTTCTTGCTTTTTATGGAGTACATTTCCAATTTCCTCAAGTGCTTGTAAGTTTCTTTTCTCCATTCCCTTAGGATTTGATAGTTTTATTAGTTATTTCTTCTTTATTTTTCCCACTTTTCATCATGATCATAGGACATCTTACAAAGCCAAATTTCATTCCTATATCTTAGCTGTATATTCTTATAGTTTCTATTAGTCTCTCCAGTTCTTTCGTATTTTGCAAATAGTTTCAAATTACACACACACACACACACACACACACACACACACACACACAGGTATATATTATATATATATATATATATATGTGTGTGTGTGTGTGTGTGTGTGTGTGGTGATTAACCTTTGGATGAAATTTTGTAAATTCTTTGCCCTCATTGCATTTCGTAAAAATATAATTTAGTAGCATCATTGCTATAACAAATAGCAACTGCAAAAGTGAGTCTCTATGGAAGATGTTTCTTTGGGTTTTCAAAATTTGTAGTTAGCACAGCTGTTTGAAAATAAGGCGATATCGATATTTCATAGTGCAGTGTAACTTGCCACTTTCACGAATATAGCATTAGCATTCAGATTTTGTCCAATTGTGCGATATGAAACCAAAATATTGCAAATATTCTGACTCACATGTGTATATATTCAGTTATTTTCTTTTCAGTTCTTCATTATAGGCATTGTGCATTTTTCAATTGCATATTCTATGACTCTATGTAGAGTTTTTAATTCGTTCTTAATTCATAGCAAACACCTAATGTAATCTTTGTGCATGAATTGTTTTATCTTTCCTAGGTTTTTATACATCTATAACATACTTTGCATTTTGATTCAACATTAAGTGACATCATTGCTAAAACAAATAGTAGTGGTGATCATGAATCTTTATGAAGGATATGGTTTTTATATTTATCCGCATTTGTGTTTATACTCAAGCTGCTAGATCTATTTCAATTTTTTCATACCTATTAACTTCACCGTAAGTATTTCATATTGGTTCTAGTTGGTGGTTTCATCGTAGTCTCTGTGACAGCAATCCCTTCAGATTTTTAGGACTCTATTCCGGTTTTCAGTTTTAAAAAATATAGTAACGGTTGATATGGCATAATATCAACTAAATAATAAAACACCTACTAAGAAAGGGTTATTTCTGTTTGTGAAATATTTTTTAATTCTTTTTTTACAACTGCTTCCATTTTCAACAATAAGTAGAAGAGTAAACTTTAGATATGTAACAAAGACGTTCCCATAGTATATGGCGTTGTGTATTTTGCGACGTCCTTATAAAATACATGTAGATATTTTGTTTCCTGTTTGAACACACACACACACACACACACACACTTTATATATATATATATATATATATATATATATATATATATATATATATATATATATATATATATATATATATATATATATATATATATTGTCATCCACAGACATACTGTTTCGTTCTATCAGAACTCTTCAGTGTGGCTGGACACGTAGGACGCTTGCAGCCCATCCGACTTTACGTTAGACTAAGTCTCAGACCGCTCAGCCAACAAGCGTAGCACGTCGGCTAAGGGAATTTTTAATGTAGCAACAGCAACAACAGCAACGTCTATTTGTTTACATTTTTATCAGCATATTCCTGATAGAGTTCTTTCTTATTTACTGCTTCTTTCATCTTGACTATGTCTAAGTGAATTATAGTCCATGTGTTCTTCCCAAGCTATAAGCTAATTGTAGGATAAACAGGGCTCATTGGGTGTACCTATTATTTTGGAGAAATAAAACTCAACGACTCAGCGCTAACAAATCAACGTTGTGTTACATCTTCTTGTGACTCAGGAGTCGGTAAATGAATTAATAGAATCTACACAGATTTATGTTGTTTCATGTATCCATATATAATTCTAGTTATTTTTAATCAGATTTATTTTAGTCAGATACAGGACTCAGAAGTTATTACTATTCCAGAAATATTGGACCTGAGACCAATGAATGTACAGGGGGGGACTCTACCCCACTCAATGTTCCAGAACACACTAAAAGGATATTGTCTTGAGGCATACCTGGGAAATTCATTTTTTTTTTTTTTGGTCTTTAACAGCAGTATATATTGTCCGCGAATTATCAGTTCGGCCGACATATTTGTTTCCAGAATTGGAGTTTTTTAGATTGTAAAAATAGTGGACTATTTTCCAATCCAGTACGATATAATGTAGTATTTTGCCATATAATATCAGAATCGATGGTGCCATATTTTACAAGGAATGATTAAATCCTGGTATACTTCTGAAATAAGTGTGGGGTGGATAGTATGCCTCCCCAGCAACAGAAAGAAAACGGTATCTCGTGACTGAACACATGGTATCTATTTCATGTGCTGTTGCTGTGTAGTCTTCTTAATGGAAGTTGTTCAGCCGAATTTCTACGCTGGAAATATTCATTTTTGCTTGCAACAATCTTCTCTAGCAGTCCTACACCCAAGCTCGTCTCTTGTCATGCGTCCCCAAGACTCAAAACGCCTCTATCCCTACCGGTGCATTTAGGCAGGACTTCAAAAATCATACAAAAATGCCGGGTCAATCACACAATGTGGTAATTTACATGCGTGCCAGTCCTGACGCCAAACGTGATTCACGATCGGGAGTAAGTGAGTTCGGTCACCCTAATCCCCCGTTTCTCTCTCCCTGATCTCATTTCACACACCAGACATATTCGTGCACGCTTTGAGCTGCCGCGTGCGTGATTTCTCTCACCACAACTTCATATGTAAGAAAATTATCATTTTATTAAAATACATATATCAGAGGCAGTATTTATGTATATTTTGGTTTAGTTTGCTTTGAGTTCAATATTTCATAGCATATCAAGCCACGTGAATTATTTAAAGTCAAAACCATCATTAGAAAAAATAATCGTGGTATTTTTCATCCATAGGTGGGGGGATGAGCGGGCAATAACTGTTCCCAAGGTTAATATTCCGAAAGAGAATGAACCGGTGGAACTGGAGTTCGAACTCTTTTTCTTTCGCGGTCATAACTAAGCACAGCACGTAAGTCACTTTAAAACGGTGATACTTGCAATTATTTATGGGTGATATTGTACGCATTTTATCATTTATCATATATAATAATGCATGACCTTTCCCTGATCAAAATTGTTCCCTTTGTCTTGTTCTGATAACATATCACGAACGCATCTTCGGCAGTGAAATCAAACTTTAGCATCCTTGTCTTTTTATGCATGTTTTTTTTTTTTTTTTGTTAAATTCTTTCAGGTATATTAGGAAAAAGCATGTTATTTTAGATTTCAATTTGACTTCCTATATATGGATTAACAATGAATTCCTGATAGATTCGGAGAAAACATCTGTTTTATTCGATTAACATAAACGTTTTTAAGTGTAATATTTTTCTTTTTTTATATAGCGTTTCTTTTCTTTCTCATTTTATCGGATTTCATTTCAAGTTGCTTCTGCTGTATTGAGGCTAAAACAGATCAGGAATCAAATCAAATTTTTCTCTCTTCTGTCTTCTTTCTATCAGCTGATTCCTATCACCGATGATCACACAGCCTCCCACTTTACAAAAAACATATTTCCTACTGAAATATGATCTCGAGACATCACTGTCAATCTAAAATGTTATTGCCTATTTGACTTATTACATTTGTGAATTTCAACGAACCGTTGTGAAGAACGTCTACCGAACTAACTCATAATACTTGCAATAATTGGATTTAAGTCGAAATAGTTGTATGAGGTACTCATTTACTCATTCCTTACAATAAACTTTTTAACTATCCGATGAAAATAAATCAGATAATGGATAAATATCGCATGTTACTTATAAGGTGTTCGCTCCGCTACACAAAAGTAATGGTAAATAATAGAGCAGGCTGGGTTCTTTGGCTTCGGTTTAGCAACCAATTGTGCAGGAGAAGGAAAATCTTTAGTTTCAAACGAGCTCAACCCGCTTTAAAACTTATCTTGTGTTTCGTGCTGCCTATTGTGGAAACGTTGGGCAAATACATACCTCTCTGCTAGAATTTATGGACACAAACTGATATTAGTGATTCTTGCGCAATTTTGACACCAGAGTCTTGAAAATTATGCATGTAAATTGTTCTTTATTATTGCTTCCGGGCCAGCTGAAGACGTCTTGGAAATGTTATCAGTTAAGCAGGACTCTCACAAATATGAAAACTAATACTGCTGAGTTAACGGAAGATATTGAATCATGACATTTTCATTAAAATTAATCGAAAAAAAAGCAACAACAAACATCGACTTATATTATAAATAGACTTCACTATGGAGAGCCAGGGTTCAAAATTAATTTTAAGCGTTTTAAAATCAAAAGTACTTCTCAAAATGTTTACCATGACTGAATTATCCGATCACAAATCACTTAGCACTTCATACAAATAACAAACGGGCCACGCACTAATCTATCTATCTATCCATGCTAGCATTTTAACATATATATATATATATATATATATATATATATATATATATATAGTATTTTTGGTCCAGTTAAACCGGAGTTGGGAGTAATTCCATCATGACAAGAAGGTATTCAAGCATGAATATTAAAAATTTTCCTGGTAAAGAGCTCAATGTACCAATAATACAGAGCAATAAATTCTTTAAGAAAAACAACGAAACCGGTCACATAGGATTATAAATTTATTTCAATCCTGTTACGCATTTTTGAAATTTCCAAAAACACGAAAAAAGTAACAGGACTTCTTCAGATCATTTTGGATAAAAAAATTGAATAGACACATGGTAGTGCGAGGGGATAGTATGAGGGAGTCGAAGAGGTGGGAGGGAGTCGAAGAGGGGTGAGGAGTTACCTCTTCATTAAGCCCACTTCCGTTTTAAATTTAACTTTCGGTTAGCAGTGTAGTAAGTATTGTTTTTAAAAAGGTTTTTTTTTAATTTATATTTAGACCTAAATTACAGGTTTTTTATTGACTAAGATTTAAAACTTTAAATAAAAAATTCAAGTAAAGGTACAGTATTAGATATATTAATTTTAAAGCAAATATTTACTTTCTTTACTATATTTTAACATTTCAAAATTATTTAGAAAGCATTAATTCGTTCCACTTTTTATGCGTAGTACGTATGTATTATATTCTTTTTTACAGTTTTCTATCTAACAATTTATTTTATTTATTCTCAAAATTAGCTCTATGTTGTTATAGAAACATTTTGTTAATTATTTATAGTTTAAATTTAGCCCTATGTCTACATCTAGCTATTAGTTCATTTCTCTTATTAAATAATTTTTTTGGCTCAGGAAAGAGCAAAATGTGGATTTTTTCTTCAAGACACAGGTTGCACCTACTATCGAAAGATTTTGGGGTACTAGATCTTCTCAATATGGGCCTTTGTATTTCCGGGGTTAACCCTTTAACTTTTAATCCCCAATAATGTTTGGATAGAGCCGTTTGATTTTTTTGATGCTCATGGGAGAAGGAGAATTTATGATTTCCATACCTAATTTTAAAATTAGTAGATGAAATTCCAATATAATATTTCTTATCGTTTATGTTCTCTTTTGGATAAATAATAGCTTGATATACTACGTTATCTGAATTACACAAACCATTCATTGGACAATGACTTCGAGATTTACAGTTACATTCTATTTTTTTACTATTAATATTATTATTATTTACTCGGTTACGGAATTTATTAATTAATTCATTATTATGACTATTTATTATTTGAGAAATATTTTTTGTGCATAAATAACTTATTTTCAAGGTTTTCCTATTAAATATTTTATGTAATATATTATCTTGTTTAAAATGTTTATCTATCAGTCTCAAAAAATATTTACCTACATCTATATTGGCTAGTTTACAAAAAAGGGGGGGTTAAACCATATAATTTTCCTTTTTCTATTTTTATTTTTTTGATCGTAATTATTATTTTCTTTAGTAATTTCATTTGTTATATTTTCATTTAAATACCTAAATTCCTCATTAAACTCACTATTTTTAAGGGCATTTATATATCTCTTACTACTCTCTTTGAAAATCTTTTCATTTGCATATAGCTTAACTATTCTTAAATTTACCGCTTTTGGGATTTGCCTAATTATGTTTTTAGGGTGATTAGAATTAACATTAATGTACGTAGGGTTCTGATTGGTCTTTATGAAAGGTTTATAGGAATTATTTGATAGATCTAAAGTCACATCAAAGAAATTGACTATTTTAATATTAGAAGAGATTTCTATCTTAAAACACAAAAACTTAAAGGCCCTTATAATCCTTTTTTGTATGATAGAGCTAAGAGGGCCATTACTATTTGGGATATATATTAACAAACCCGCTTGTTGATGACTAATAATTCTAGTAAGCAGCAGACCTTGTAGGTTTATATATATTAAATATGCTTACTAATGATGACTAATAATTCTAGTAAGCATATTTAATATATATAAACCTACAAGGTCTGCTGCTTACTAGAATTATTAGTCATCAACAAGCGGGTTTGTACCGTGATGATGGTTTAATATATAAAAAAATTATATAATCTAATGCTAACTATCTATCTATCTACAATACGCCTTATGTATTTCCGATTTCATGATTCAATAAGCAGCGTTTAGTAAAGTGGTATTTATCTGATCTGCAGACTTAGCCAGATATGTGTTTTATTTTAGAATTGCTTCAAATAACGTACACGGTGAAATAGACATCACTTGTTTCTGTGAGAATATTTGTTTTTGATTGGTACTGTAATCAAAAGAAAAGCCTATTTACATGGACTGTGTGCTGGTCTCTCCGTGAGATTTACTCACAGCAACTTCAATTGGACAAAACAGATCGATATATACTATAACAGGATAACTACATTACACTTTCTATCACTCAACTGTCAATTATCCATGCATCTTGGGCCTTAGTAGAACATTTTTAGTAGTTGATGACATCACCCTTCTCAAGATAAAATCGGAGCTGAAAAATTCTGCACCCAACAAAGAAAGTTATAATTTTTTGTTGGGGAGAAGGATTAAGGTAATTTGAGAAATAATGTGCCAAGTTTATAAAAGTTTTAGATGAATACTACTGTTGGGAACAATTATGGAATTAGCAAGTTTACAGGAATCGAACAGTGTTTTTTTTTTGTTTTTGTTTTTTGTTAACAACTGAATATTATAGCTTTATAAAATGAAACCAATTAGACTGAATAATTTGCTTAATGACATATTTTCAATGCCACACAGATACATTTAACTGTTATTAGTTAATTTACTGCTATAAAACGACAAATAAAAAATAATTGAACATATATTTTCGTTTATTCCATAACTTTTAGAAAGGTAGTATTACAGCTTTCACGTTCTCTTTAAAATCAACGAAAGCATATAAACAGCAACCCAAATCATCATCATCATCATCATCATCATCATCATCATCAACATCATCTCGTGCCGCCAGCACGGATATCCCTGACCCTCTCTCGCCACTTCTCCCTATCATTCATCGCCTCCGGCAGGTCTTCAGGGTTACATCCTGTGTCCTCACATAGTTGCTGTATGTACGTTCGAGCTGGTGGTCCTGCTTTTGCACGGCCATGTGTGGGGGTCCATAGAAGTACATCACTTATGAGCTCGTCCTTGCTTCTCCAGCAGTGTCCCGCGTGTCACTTCTAACTATACCAAAGTAAGTGTTTCAGTTTCTGTTGAACGAACATGAAGTAAAACTGTATACAATAAGTTTCGATAAGAATAAGATCCGTGGGTGTGATGGGCAATTCAACAGAAGAAAGCATTCTTCGTGTTTCTTCCACAAACAGAGTATTGCAATGTGAACAGTCCTACAGAAAAACTCTCTGTCAAAATAGACAACATATGCTATGAATGTTTTTTTTTATCTATGTCTTTTGTGATCTGGAAGTTGTTGGTTCATTAAATACTATACTTCACGACAAAGAGGAGTGTTGCATAGCCATAATCATAATTATATCATCAACAACAGTACATATACAAATGCATATACAGGGAAATACAAAACAAAGGCGACTCCGTTGTTCAGATACAAACCGTTTATTAATTTCTGACTTCGGTTCTTCGACACGAGGCGAGAGACTCTTTCGTATCATACTATGCTAACAACACCCCAACGGTCAGCACATCTCGTGGTCCAATCTCAATTACTCAGCACCATTGTCGGACTCCAATTTCTCAGCACCATGGTCGGACCTCAACTTCTCAACACCATGGTCAGAACATAACTGCAACTGTCTGCCTCAGTGACAGAAAATCCAACTGTCTGCCTACATGGTCCAAAGTTAACTCCCAACTGACTCTTTTTCAAAATCTCACGACCATCGCTTCCGGGCATGACATAATTCACACTCCTGTCTCATTTCCTATCTGGGGTTTATTATGACAAATGTGATTGTCATATCCTTTGCGCACGAGCATAAAACTGTTCCCAAAGTCTGTGAACCTGAATTAAGATCCGAATAGTTCAATGCCTAACCAAACTGAATGATAAAATATAATTAACGAAAAATGATTGATATAAAAGAATCATTCCGAAATTATATAACAGGAGACCAGTGATTCCAAAAGGAAAGTTGATTGCTTTCTCACTATGAGCTTTAATGCAATGGCTACTCCAATAAATCTCCCCAACCAATCCTTTTTTATCATTCGTTTTAGGCACAACTTTTGTTTTCAGCTCGTTGAAATGCCTCGTCAAGGAAATATTTCTTTTGGTCATGATCGTTTTTGGTCTCCACGATATTATACATTCTCTTCCATATACTTAGCCAAAAGCAATCATTTTCCAGATGGCATTCAGTATAAATTCCTGCTTGGATTTAAGATTTCAAGTTTTGAAGAATAAGTGTCATATTCGTAGAATATATTTTCTGACAGTTTCCTGTACACTGAAAATAAATTCATGATGGATATTGGTTAAAAAACGCAATCTCATATGGAACAAGAACCAGTAACTTTGATATCTTCGTTATGGTTGATTTAAGGTATTTGCAAGTTTTGCCAAAATCATTTTTAGGACACTTATATGGCGATAAAGTTAAATTTCTATAAGTTTCTGAAATCAATTTACCCTAACAAATGAACTTAACGCCTTCTTATACGTAACTGCAAAATTCAAAGAATAAGACAAAGCAAAAAAAGGACAAATACAAAAAATATAATGGAGGCCAATTTATCAGCTCATACGTCTCTGATCCTGATATGGACATTTTATATCAAGCAAATGCCAATATTGCAACAGGTTCAGAGGAGTAGCGCCCTCCCATACACTTCGGTCTAGTAGCTATGTTTGCCAACTTTTATATATTATTCTCTTTTGATACATTAATTTCAGTGGAAGTTCTTTATGATAATCAATTTCATCTACATTTAGTAAGTGAGATAAGTTTCGAAAAACTTTGTATTATTTCCACAGGGAACTAAGAATATAGACAACTTGCTTTTAAGATTATTGTCTTACTGTTACTTAGGATTAAGTAATAGCTAGCAGTTGTTTAATTCAATGCTTGATTTTAAGAGAATTTCAACACATCTGGGGTTATTTTAAAGCCTTGGCATTAAGGAATTGGCATCCACTGTAAGTTCATATTTCTTTTTTTGTATTGAATATATATATATATATATATATATATATATATATATATATATATATATATATATATATATATATATATATATTCTGTCCTTTCCAACACGAAATATTTAAAAATAAGTCTTTGTAATCGGTAGATGTGGCATTGAAAGTTGCGAGATTTTTTAATCATAACAGAATCAGGTGTAATGACAATAAAGCCGTCTTGCATATTTCCTAGATCTATAGAACTGGCGCCTATTGTAATATGCATTTTAGTGTCAGATAGTAAGTTAGCCGACCGTAGTCGAAGGCGAGTCGAAGGCTTGTTTTTCAATTGCTAGGATGATGAGCTGTATGGGAGGGTCTTCCTTTTGGATTTTTCCACTTACCCGTGATCCGTATCTTATACTGGTGAGTGTTAAGCAAGGAAGAATCAAGTACCATCGACCTGGGATCTAACTCCAGTTTCCTAGATCATTGGCGAATACTCAACATGCTATTACAATGGGTCAGATATTAATTTTCGTTTTTATGCAGTAATATTATTTCAAGTAATTCGTAAAAAAAAACTTTAGGAAACATATATAGCTTCCAGTAATCATTATAATATACATAATTTGCACACATATTTTAAATTGCTCTATTCAACCCATTGTATCATTGGATTAAATAGAGCAGTTTAACGTTATTTAACCCATTGATCCCTACATGGGATACTAACTGGTATTACCGTACTAAGTCAGATGGGATTTCAAAAAATGTCAATGAAGAGCATTCAACTCTCCTCATGACTTCAGAATGGTTGCCTCACAATTATTTGCCTTTGAGTGTCTCACTAAGAACACCGCTTTTTATGTGCATGTTGTTCTTACCAATCTGCCGAGTAAATCGTCAGCATATTCTAACCCCCAACAGCAGGGCATTTAGCTCTTGAGGGAAAAAATGTCTGTAGGTGGAGATTATTCCTACAGTTTTGGATGTTCGTTTAAGAATTAGAACAAGCATGCAAATAAAAACAATAGAAATGATTTTACAGCTTCTTGAAATTTAACATTAATTATCACGGGACAATTACACTGAGGTAAAATGGTTCTGATTTTGGAAGAAAATCTTTTTTATGTATTTTAGATTCATTTCATTTTTGGAACAGATATTTAATCATTTATTTTTAGCTTCTCTTAAAGAAAAATCATTTTTACAAGTAACTGCAGTGAGCGATACAATTTAATTTGGAACGTTTTCAAATCAAACACTATTTTTTAAAATGTCAACCATGAAGAAATTTTAAAAAATTAACTACTAAGCATGTGTATGAAGATAGCAAGTGTACCAGGCTCTAGTCTTTATATTATCTATCAATATATCTAACTATGTGCCTCCTCCTCCTTCTACTTTTTCGCTCTGTCTCCGTCTGTCTAACTCTCTCTCCCTCTCTCTCTCTGTCTCTGTCTCTCTCTCTCTCTATATATATATGGCTTATTAATTAAACTCTTCAGAATTGATCTTGATTCAGGAAGATGTGTTAATCCTTATGTATAGAGCTTCAAGAATTTGGATTTTCTTTTCGTTTTAATCAATTTCGTATGTAGCCGCTGTGTTTCGAAATGCCTTTAACATTTTTCTTTCTTCTAGCAAAGTTATTTTCTTTTATAAATTCGCCTCTCATATTCTTACATCTTATCTATGAGTAAATGCATATGACTCATCATTGTGTTTGTCGATTCAAATGTTCGTTCCCATGAAGATGAATCCAGGTGAGGTCGAAAGTATTAAGGAAAAAAATATTGCACCTTTTTGAATTTATTTCACTCTGATGGTAATCGACCTATTTTGAAATTTTAAAGGATAACTAATAGAATAAGCAGAAGTGAATTCTTTTCTTAACTATACAAATATGTTTGAAAGAAAATGCTGACTATATATATGAAGGTACATAGAAAGATAGATGATAAATCACACACACACACACACACACACACACACACACACACACACACACACACACACACATCTTATATATATATATATATATATATATATATATATATATATATATAAGGAGTCGCATCTGTTTTGACATGTACCTGACGACTTACAACACTGAAAAGAGATGCCAGTGTGCATCAAATATCGTGCACAGACTTTTAGTATCTCATTATTTGACTCATTAAATGATCAAATTCAAGAAAGAAAATCAATGAATTTGTGCAACTGTTCTCAGTTTATCATAAGTAAATACAAAAGAGAAGATTTTTTAAATTCTTCGTAAGACCCCCCGTGTGTAAATTTCACACTAATCCGTACGTGAAATTAAAATTTAACGCTTTTTCAAAAATTATTTTGACTATTTAGTGTTAATCGTAAAAAAAAAAATCTTAAATTTTTGAGACTTAAGATAATACATTAAAATGTTTCAAAGTATTACCTTTTTTTAAAATCCTCAACACACACACACACACACACACACACACACACACACACACACACACACACACACACACACACACACACACATTATATATATATAAATATATATATATATATATATATATATATAATAACTAATTGTAAGAAGAAAAAACATTGTTAATGATTTGCTTATTCTTATTGTAAGGGCATATCTTTAGTTTTAAGCTCCTTTTTTTATTGTGCCTACGTGTAATCTAACATTTTTATAGGCTAAAAATAAAGAAATCAATAATCAAAAGCATTGTCAATTGATAACTTAAGACTGATTTATTAAGCAAACAATTTTCATGTTTCTTAAAACAAAATAAATTTGTTTACTCAGTGTTACTAAAATCTCTTTGAAAATAAATTAACTATATATTAAATAAAAAGTTCAATTAAATTAATGTTAATTTGTCGATCAGAAAACAGAGATATCCTTTTAAAACTTAATTCTTTTGATTGCTATATTTTATAGGAATAAAAAAGCAATATCGTCCTTAAAATAATTGAATTATCTTTCGTTTTCAAACCGATGACATGCTTTCATCTATATTTTAAAAAAAATGATGTTACATCTAAAAATAATTTCTTTTTAGAAAAAATAGCATTATCTTACTGTTTAAAACCAAAGACATACTTATAGTAACATTTCTTAAAATAATTTTAAATATAAAGAAAAATCAGTCTTCAAAAAAAAGAATAATCTTACTGTTACAAACCAATGAAATACTTACTGTAATATTTTTATAAAATAAATTTAATTGCAAAAAAGAATATATCTAAAATAAAAATGTATTTTATAACGAAAATTCTTTGATTATTTATATTTTAAATTGAGAGCATAAATAGAAATTCAAACTTAATCTCTGTGACTTATTCGTAGATTATCTAAAAATGTTTAGTAACTAAGCACTAATGTTACAAATCTAAAAATATGGTAGTAAGAAAACATGAAAATGTTTAAACCTTTCAGCAGTATGGGGTTACATATTTTCTATGTTATTTCAAATGAAGAGTTAAAAAAGCGAAAAATAAACAATAAAATAATACGCTTCATTTGTATTAATTGGCAAAATCTTTCAACTACAAATGGGGTCACAATTCTAATTCTGATCTCACTCGTAAAATACCCTCTTTTATTTCAATCACTGGTATTTATAAAATATATTTACTTTGGTCATTGAACGGGTACTTATGCTGGACTGTATATATATATATATATATATATATATATATATATATATATATATATATATATATATATATATATATATATATTTGTGTGTGTGTGTGTGTGTGTTTTGTCTGTTGCCTAAGTGTATGCGTGCTGTCTGAGTGTGTGTGTAAGCGTGCGCGCATACATACGTGTACGCATATGGGTATGTGATAAAATGCGGAAGTGTTTATCTCTGCCAAACAATATAGATTCCTTGATGCAAAGTCATTATTTATTTGAGAGCGAATACTTTGTAAATAACATTTTAAAGAAGTCAAATCCCCTTTGTTTGTAAACACTTGAATGGTTTCAAGTTTTGAAAATTGGAAAAAAATTAATATCAATTATTTTTGTATGCAATTAAATAGCTAAACAGTTGTAATTGATCCATAGCTTGGACATTAATAGGTATTACCGATTCGGTTATGAGGAGGTGTCCGTGATGTAATGGGTGTCGTCGTAGAAAATGAACACGGCGAAACGAGTTCAAATCCTGGACGAGGCTGATTGCATTTCACAAAGCACTAATGCCATTGGGAAAGGTATGAATCCAATTATTCTCCATACAGCTATGGGTAAATAGGACAGACTGGGTTCTTTAGTCTTGGTGAGGCAACTAGTCGAGGAGAAAAAAACTCTGAACTCAAACCTGTTTAACTCCGCTTTAAAAAATTGACCTTGTGCCATATCCTGCCTGAAAGGAGGGGTTGGTAAGTATGTATGAGTCGACCTGAGAATCATGGCATTAAAGGGGTAATCCACATTCTGCAAAGCTCCTGCACTGGAAACTCACCATCAGATGGTTTAGAGTTCTTCCCAGAAAAACCCTTGGGAGGTATTACCCTTCTGCAGAGATGCAATCGGCGTATTTTATAGCCACCGCCGAAAAGGCTGTATCGCTTAGGCACTTCCTTTCCTGAGACTAGTGTTCTCATTTCTAGTTTGACGGTTTTGACTTTTCTGTCAGTTATTTTGATTACCTCAGGCCATCCCCATAATGAATCTGCAATAAGCCTATATCATTGACGTGTGCGTAAACCATGTTGACACTAATCCACGGTTCTTTGTCTTTGGTTCAAGCGTAAACTTTGGTTTGTTTATTTCTCTTTAAATTCCTGCACTTTTGGAGCATTTTTTAATATAACCTTTCAAATATCCCGGCTACCAGACATTCTACTTTGAAACTTTTTGTGTTGCAGTCAAGAAAAAATGTTTATTATCATGTACAGTTTTAATGTCCTTTCTAAGGGTTTGTTGAGTTACCTTATGTCTCTACTGCATATAATACCATTCCCTATGGTTAGTTTGTGTCATGCCTCTTTAAAGGTATCTTTGAAATTCAGCAATTGCTTCATATATTACTTTCTAGTAATTGCTTTATACGGGGTCTTGTTTCTATTTTTAATCAACATGGAACAAAGTGTCCATTTCTAACCTCTGTAATATTTTCTCTTCTGCATTTTTGTGATTATCTACCTTTTCTTTGCCAAATTCTAGTCTGGGTTACGGAGTCTGCGAAATTATGTTCCCTTTGGGATACATAGTCAAATTCAAATGTTACATATTGACCCCGGCCAAGCAGCCAAAATAGGATATGCACCTGTGTAAATAACAGGTGCATCCGGTCGAATAATATCAGGATATAACCTTGACCGTGGGTGGGTTGAATGAGTGAGATTTGTGACGCCCACAAGAAGAAGATGGACGACGAACTATTATAAAACTCGGTGCACAGAAAGTTCAATCATTTAGTTATAAGAAGCGGTACAGAAAACCAGCACCCAGCAAAGGGGGCCCTCAGGCCCCCGACTGAGCAGTTTCAGTTGGGGAGAAGCGCTGGAATGAGGAACATGTCCCAGGAGGGTTGGCCTCCAGGGCCCTTGTTGAGCAACCCAGGAGAACGGGAAAGAAACGCTGTTATGGCCATAATAATGGGGGTTGCAGTTCTGTTCCGTCTCCAATTCACCTCTCACACAGTAAAAACCTTTAGTAACCCTTTCGAACCCTTTCGAACCCTTTAAATAAAGTGAGAGATGTATTTTTCTAAAGAACTGTGTCGCTCGTCTTTATTGCGTCGTCGTTATGATTCTGCATATATATGTGTATGTATAGCGGTCATGGCTTTGCAACACAAATACCATAAATTTAATAATACATTTTTAACAATGTAACACTTGACAATGCTTTTCTGAGATTCAATATCAATTCTAAAAGTCTGTGTTCTGATTTAAGTAAAAATTCCCGTCCTAATAGGCAATTTTATGTCCTTTGATGAGTGTGTTTCTGCTGCCGTTCATTTTCTGGATTGGTATTTTACTAGGTGGTTTTCTTATACGATTGCTGCTATAGCAAGCTTATTCATATGTGTGGTTAATTTACTTTTTTCGAGCAAATATCTTTATTTCACCCGACTTTTTTTAGTGCCCTTTTCAATGTTTCAAAGGTCATAGTTTGTCTTTGTATCCAGTTAAACTCGATGTTCTTTTTGCTTAACGTTGGGAATCGTTGTCGGTCTTTTTATCTGGGTAGATATAATAAAAAATAGTTAGTCCTAAAAAGGATTTCAATATTTTTGTTTCTTAATGTGAACACTTCTTTTTTCTTACTCTCAATTCGTTCGATTTTCCATCCTTTGATATTTGATATCCTAAATATATCTTATCACAGTTTCGTTCGCATTTATCCTCGTTTATGGCCATGTATGCTTCATGTAAAAACTTCAAAATTTGCTATGTATTTCAAATATTCTTTGCTGAACGCTCCTACATATATATATTCCGGAATATATTATTTTCAAATGTTTCTCAATAGTTCATTTCAATTGGTATTAAAAGATGTTGGTCGAAGTCTTCTTGCCAAACAGCAGAAAAGTTCACTTTAGTACGCACACCAGGCTGTTGACAATAGTGTTTTCTTTGAATTTCTCGACAATTCTAATCACGTTATATACTGATCTGATATCTACTTTTGCAAACTATTTAATTCTTGCTCATTCATAATTTGCAGTTTCAATATTTGGTATCAAAAATGGACCTGAACAAACTCGATATTTAACCCCTGTTTTGTATTCTCCACATATTTTTAAATCCCCATCGGACTTTCTTATGGCTACCATCGGTGAAGATTAATTGCAACCATCTTGAGGAGCTTGTTCTTGCGTCACTTGCTGTATCATTTAAAAAAAAAAATTGGCGCTGCTAGAGTTTTGGATATACGTTTCTAACTTCTTGATTCTTCATGGCTTGGGTGAGGTTTTTCTTTTAAAAGAGTGCTCAACTTCAACCTTCTTAACAATCGTATGTAATTTCCCTCCTCTTTTATTGAAAGGAATTTTGTGGGACCCATTTCCAACACGACAATTCCTAATAGCCCCTGATCTTTACTGCATGCTGCTATCGTGATGGGAATCATTTCGAAGCTTTTTTTTTTCGAATATCCTTTCAAAAGTGCCCATTACTTTTACTACAGTTCAGTCGAATTGCTTCAACTGGAGATTTCTCTTCCTCAATTTCACTTGGCCCATTTTCTTCTTGAAGTTTTTCGACATTAAAGTGATATCACTCCCCTATCGGCTTGCATGTGAAGAAGTACTTCGTGTAACTGAATTTTTCTCTGGTCTTTGTAGATAAATCTATTGTACATATTTTTCGACGTTTTCTTTGGATCGGTCAATGCTTTTTACTATTCTCATTGTAATTGCATACCACTGGGAAATTATCCTTTTTTTCTTACAGTTTAAATATATTTATTCTAGAGGTGAGCATTCAGTTTATTTATCTTATTTTTCTGACCACAACATTTGCTTTTGATCACCAATTTGAATGTCTCGTAGCTTTCTTTATATTATTTTTGTTGTTTAAATCTTTTATCAATTCTAATTTATGTAAAAATTATAACGTAGTTTCTATATTTATATTGTCTATCCGTAACTTTTCAAGTATTTTGTTTTTTCGATATACCCTGCTTGCATTCTGTTAATCTAAGTAGAATTAATTCATCCTCTGTAGTCATGTCGTTTATTCCCGCCTTTGAAATGAGCAATATGTCTATGCCCACTTTAATCTGAGCACGTATTGTAATATATACTCGTTTAGGTCCAGTCTACTCTCAATGAATTTCATTCTCATAGCTGCAACTAGTGTTTTCTGTTGTTTAATTTTTTGTCACATATTTTTTTAATTTGTTCTAAAAAGCTTTTCCTTAGTCAATTTTTAAAATTCTCTTGATTAAAACATAGTCAATATTTTTCACAGCCTGCCGAAACCAGAAAAATGTCTATGATTTCGTTCTTGCCTCCGTTAGATTTTTTAAAAAAATATCTGAACGCATATCAATGCTGAAAAACATTTGATTCATATTTCGATATGCTCCAGTTCGTCCATGAGGTTTTCTTTTATATGTGCCGCCATTGTTATGAGTCTATCTTGCAGAGTAAATGTTACTGGACAATAGCTTAGATGCAGTAGAAACCCGAATGAAGGGGGCACCCTAGGAGACTCGAACTCACTCTTGCAGGTGTGCTAGTCAAACATACTAACCATTAAATAACCTGAAGCACCCTTACTGGCAACTAGCATAACATAGATCCGGTTGATATTCTGTTACAGGTTTATGAGTGCATCTAATTAACATACGATTCTACACAATCAATATAATCCATGCTTCATATCTATCAATTTACCAAGCTGTGTATATGACAAAGGATTCAGATTTATCTATCTATCCGCATAGATCTTCATCCAGTCTATCCAACATGGTTCCTATCTATCTATCTATCTATCTATCTATCTATCTATCTATCTATCTATCTATCTACATAGATCTTCATCCAGTCTCTCCAAAACGGTTCCCATCTATCTATCTATCTATCTATCTATCTATCTATCTACATAGATCTTCATCCAGTCTCTCCAACACGGTTCCCATCTATCTATCTATCTATCTATCTATCTATCTATCTATATATATATCTATCTGCATAGATCTTCATCCAGTCTCTAAAACATGGTTCCCATCTATCTATTTATCTATCTATCTATCTGCATAGATCTTCATCCAGCCTCTCCAACACGGTTTCTATCTATCTATCTATCTATCTATCTATCTATCTATCTATCTGCATAGATCTTCATCCAGTCTCTCCAACACGGTTCCCATCTATATATCTATCTTTCTATCTATCTATCTATCTAAAAATAAACAATAATTGCCCTGAAAATAAATAGTAGAAAGAATTCAAAGTAGTTGGAAACAGAATTTCGGACACTATCTCACTTAAACGGAACTGACGAAAGGAAAATTCAAAAATGCCAGAGGAAAAAAAATAATAAAAGCTAATAAAATGAAATGCTCAATGGCCTTTAAACAAACAGCTCGCTCTCTCACTCTCTTTCTCTTTCTCTCTTTCTCTCTCTTTCTCTTTCTCTCTCTCTCTCTATATATATATATATTGAGGGGGAGACTGAAACAGTGAAAGTGACAGACAGGGAGAGACCAAGAAGAAGGGTGAGAACAGTCAGTCTGTCTGTCTGTCTGTCTCTCTCTCTCTCTCTCTCTCACACACACACACACACTCACACACACACACACACACACACACACACACACACATATATATATATATATATATATATATATATATATATATATATATTAAAATCCTATTTTATAGTTGATGTCAGGTGTCTTATGTTCGTTACAATTACTCAAATGGACCTTTAAAGTTTTAAATAATAATTCAAATCAAACAATTGGTTTGAACATAAAAAAGATCTCATAGATTATTGAATAAAAATAATTGATTATTAACTATGATGAAAATCGATAATTTTAGTTGCTTTTACCAATCATCGAGGATTCTTTAAAACTTTACAATATCACAACAGTAATATCATTAAATAAGTTACACTTGCTGCTGCAAACAAAACAATGGATTTGAACCCAAGAAAACCCTTCATCAGACGTTGTCTGCTCTCAGACTGGGTTCCGGTTCGAAAGCATTATTCCCGCTAACCCATTGAGCGTTAACATTGTCTTTCATACCTTATTGGTTTTCCATCACATCGTAGGAATGACTGATCAAGTTTCAGCTTCTTAGTGTATACTTTTGTTGTATTCCTAACTTTCTTAAAACGAAACATTAATTCAATGATATGAGATTTTAATTAACTGACAATATGACATCGAAATTAAAGAGAACGTGAATGAAAACAAGAAGAACATTTCCGTGGAAATCCGGTTCAAAATCAGTGTACCAGATCTAAGTGATGAATTGATAATTATTTGTTGCTTATTCGATATATATGATGGAATTATAATGTCATTAGAATGTCCAGATCATCTTCTACGTAGTTCAAGTTTAAATGACTAATTATATTTTACAAATGAAACACGTACACATAACGAAATGAATCCTGGGTACTCTCGTGAACTTCTGATTTTATCAGCCTTCAATTGATTTATAATCTTGGTATAAGATTCGTGCGGTGATCGTCATAGGGTATCGCTTTTTTTTTTAATATTCCTGCTTTCCTTTTTGCGTAAGCCAGTGGAGGTCAGAGACTATTCAGAAAGAGTTTATAACCCTGAGGGAAAGGAAATGGTGTGGATTTTTAAGAATCGAGAAATAAAATTTGAATGTGCAATAGCGTAATTGATTTTTGACAGGTTGTATAGGGAAGAATTGTGTTTTGTTTAATTTATCGTAGCAACGTTTCTTATGAAAAAGAATTTTCGATTCATTTGATGATAAGGTATATTGTCATAATGACCGAATTATTTCGATGACAAAGAAAATTATGAAAAAAAGTGTAACTCCTCAGGGTCATTGCTATTGCTTCAAAGCGAATTTGTATGCTAAATTTCGCAGTGTAATTTGATGAAGAATTAGCTGAAGGCTGATAGTTCCTTAAAGTCACCTTACTCTAAAAATAACCAAAATACGAATATCCGTAAACTGACAGGTTTCGTCACGCATAGCAGTAAATTTAAGAGCCAGTAGTAGGCAGAAAAGTGGTGCACTAGTCGGTGAAACAGCTTACTCCGAAGTTCTGAACTTTACTGACCTTGTACCAAACTGCCTGAGTAGCGAAAGTGAGAAAGTCATCTGAAAACGACGCTGCGAACAAAAACAAACATAATCTCCGTAAAGAGTGTCTTGTACTAAACTTCCTCAGTTGACAAGATAAAAGAGAAAAAAAAAACATTTAGTTTAATAACTGACGGTCTCTGACAGAATTTGTTACATATGTAAGAATTTTGAATGGAAAAACTGTTGGATGAGATTTCTTTTATTGCATATACTGAATATTGTTATTGTTGCAAGTCTGTATCGATTCGCTGTTCTGGGCGCAGATTCTTTTTCCCCCTGCATAATTGTGTGGTAAAATCAGTCAGTTTGCTCATAGCCGATTCTTATTAGTGTTTGATTCATTGTCCAGACCTTAAAAACACCACGTGGGTCCACGTTGAGGGCCACGGTTAAGTCACACTTACATCATGATGTTTTTCTACCTACTAATGGGAATAAGTAAAAATAAGTTATATATATATATATATATATATATATACTTTAAGAAAAAACAACGAAACCGGTCACATAGGATTAAAAATTTATTTCAATCCTGTTACGCATTTTTGAAATTTCCAAAAACACGAAAAAAAATTAACAGGACTTCTTCAGATCTTTTTGATAAAAAAACTAGAATAGACACATAAGAGCGGGAGGGGATAGAAGAGTGGGAGGGGATAGAATACTATATATATATATATATATGTGTGTGTGTGTGTGTGTGTGTGTGTGGATATATCACAGAAAAAATAGCAGTTGTACTGCCACCTACCTCTAATCTAAAAATATCTTTTTCAGAAGAAGACATGTTGTTCACCGCTGGAGACGTAAGGATGAACTCATGAATAACGATCTAGGAGGAACTCCAAGACATGAACGAACCAGAGCTGGCTGAAGAGCGAAGACTAAATTGGGACACTGGATGATGTGCCGAACAACTTCAAGGAACTTTGGATGATTGTGGTATATAGTAAGTGACAAAGTCACTCCAATGGCACGAGGGCATCATCATCATCATCATCAGGTTTCACTCCCAGCACGGATAACCCTGACCCTCTCCCGCTACCCATCTCTATTGTCCATTGCTCCTGGGATGTCTTTAAGGCTATATCCTGTATCGACATCAAAATGTGGTATATAGGTTCTAGCTGGTCGTCCTGCCTTTGCTATTCCATGTGAAGGGTTCCAAAGGAGTATGTTCTTATTTCTCTAGCAGTATCTCCCATGCATGGTTCGTCTAACTTGGATAGTTTTCGTGATGGGTGGTAGGTAGCCGTATAGCTGCTGTTTTGCGGGCTTGTTGCCTCCACGATTTGTTCAATATTGCTCGAAGCATTCTTGTGTAATTGCCGTAAAGCTTTTTTCTCCATGTGTTTAGTTAGAAGCCATATTGCAGTATTGACCCTACTACTGCTTGGAAAAAAGTGCCTTTTATCTAATCAGACATGTTTGACTTCCATATGACCAATAGCCTATCGTAGCGGTCCATGCTTTTGCTAGTCAGCAGCTGTCTTTCTCGGTTGATGAGACACTGCTTCCGAGGTAGGTGAACTTGTTGAATAGTTTCAGAGAACAACCATTAAATCTCATGTATCCCTCCTTGTTGGCGTTGACATGGAGGCCTATGCCAGCAGCTGCTCGTTCCAGATTATGGAGCACGGTTTTGGCTTGCGTGGGTGCATTTGCCAGAAGCGCTATGTTATTAGCGTAGTCCACGTTTCGGTTTCTTTTTGCCAATTTGAAACTGTTATTTTTCCTTATATCAGTAGACGTTCTAAGCACGTTGTCTAGGCAGATGATAAACTGGTATGGGGCTAATGTATCACCTTGCAGCATACCTGCTACAATATCGAAGTAGTGTCTGTTTCCATCCGGAGAACGGACAACATGAATCTCAATCAACAATTCTTTTTGACCAGTCCACTACACAAAATTCAGCATTCGCACAAAGATTGTGTAGCCATACAGTAGTAATTACTCTGATAAGGGCAAAGCTTTAATCTGATCAAGACTTTCTCGTGCATAAGTGCATGTCAATTTCAGTAGATGGGATATTGCTACCTAAGTATGTGAACTGGTCAATTAATTTCAGTGTTTTGTGATTTAATACGGAGCATTCACAAAGAGGTGAGTACTTCTTTAGGCTTGTTCCAGTCTATGCAGAAGAGAATCAGCTTGGGCAGCTCTATTTGTGGAAACGCTACATCGTATTCGTAGTATGCATCTTGGTGTTTCAGCGGGATATTATCTGCTTCTTCCATTTTTTTATGAAAGCATTGCTTTTTATTAGATGCATTGACGTTCTTCCCAAGTAATTTAGAGGATACTATTCTGTTATCCTGTTCGATATTCTTGCTGGAATTCTAAACTCCAGAAACAACAGCCCGATTTCAGTTAACTTATCATCATCATCATCATCATGTCATGCTATCAGCATAGATATCCCTGACTCTCTCCCACGACCCCTCTATATCGTCTATCGCTTCCGGTAGGCCTTCAAGGCTACATCCTGCATCTGCACAGAGCTGTTGTATGTAGGTCCTAGCTAGACGTCATGCCGTTTCTATTCCATATGAGAGGGTACAAAGGAGTACGTCACTTATGAGTTTATCTCTACTTCTCCAGCAGTGTCCTGCATGTCTGGTGCTTCGAAATTTGTGTAGTTTTCGTGAGAGGTAGTAAGTGGCCGTTGAACTGCTGCTTTGTTGGGTGCTACCTCCAGCACTTGTTCAGTAGTGCTTGCAGCATTCTTGTGTAGTTGCCGTCAAGCTTTTTCTCCATACGTTTAGTTAGCTTCAATGTGGTGCATCCATACAACAGTATCGACACGACCACTGCTTGAAAAAAAAAACTGCGTTTCATTTTATCCATATGACCGATAGCTTATCGACTGCTGTGCATGCCTTTGCTAGTCGCGTCTTGATTTCAATCTCAGTTGAGGAGACACTGCTTCCCAGGTAGGTGAATTTGTGTACTAGTTTCAGAGAACTACCATTTTGGGTGGAGATATCGCCTTAACTTATTATAATGTATCATAATTTCTATAGTGACGTCTCTAGAGTGATATATATATATATATATATATTATATATATATATATATATAAACTGTGCATGTGTGTGTGTGTTTAGGGTTTATCAGAAATGGCTCCTACCATATAAACTGCCTCAGGTGAGGTGCAAGCAAAATTAGACAAACACTAATTATTGAGCATCAAGCTAAATTATATTCATCGTTGAAAAAAGTTGGTAGGTTGTTCTACATTGCTCCATTTTTGACGAAAGACAATTTCTATGCCATAAGCGTTAAGGGATCCTATTAAGATTTACAAGCACAATCTGGTAGACACAAACAGACTGTTAAGTATCGACATCAAAATATCTGAATATTAAAACAAATTAAAATAAAGAGTTAATGAATATCACAAAAGTAACGTCAGGTTGAAGTGACAACATTTTTAGGGCGATTTGTAAATCTGACAGCATAGATTAGAAAAAAAACATAATCCGATTTTTCCAGTGGTATGGTATGAATCAATAGATTTATTTCATTATAAGTTTATAAAAAAAGAAGGGAAGGGAAAATAGGTTGTAATTTACTAAGCGTTTTGCTCATATGTGGCCCAAGGCTGTATGAATGGGGCGCAAAATGAGCCTCAAACATATTCGTAAAGGTTTGCCAGATTAGTTTGCAAAACATTCCACCAACCAAGTTGCTCAAGGAGGAAGAAAGTAGTAATAAGGTTACTATATATATATATATATATATACTCGAAATGAAAGTTTATTCATAAGACAGTTACTAAATAGGGTGAGTATTAAACATGGTTTACAGAAATCATTTTCATTTGTTAACTAGATCAGTTAAAATTATAAATATATATATATATATATGTATATATATATAATTTTGAATTAAAATTATATATATATATATATATATATATATATATATATATATATATATAATTTTGATTGATTTTGTTAACAAATGACAAGGAATTCCGTTAACCATATGTTTACCATTCATCCCTGTTTTGTTACTGTCTCATGAATAACCTTTATTTTCAATATATATATATATATATATATATATATATATATATATATATATATATATATGTGTGTGTGTGTGTGTGTGTGTGTGTGTGTGTGTGTTAAAAGTGTGCTGTTAGCGCAGGGTCCCTTGATTCTCTTTTATCCGTCTCTGTCGTTTTACCAATGTGGCAGTACCTCTAGTTTGCAATCGTTGTCCGCACAGAACTCTCTCTCTCTCTCTCTCTCTCTCTCTCTCTCTCTCTCTCTCTCTCTCTCTCACACACACACACACACACACACACACACTCACACACACACACACACACACACACACACGTATATATATATATATATATATATATATATATATATATGTATGTGTAGGTTTTTGCTGGTCGAATAATACAAAATTTTCCATGTGTTTGAGTCCATAGCCTGACATCACTAATGGATTCAGCCTTAATCCTTCTGCAGTGCTTAACCATGTCTTGTTGGTCTGACTGGGATAGCTCGTGAGATGCAAGTTCAGCGACCGTATATGCAGTTTTATTCGGAGCTTCCACCAGGATTTTTTTTTCAAAACAACACGTAGTATCTTCGTTTAGCTACGTACTCTTTTTTCTCCAACGTTATCTTCAAAAGTGAAAAGGTGCAACTATAGAGTAGTTCACACCCAAACACAGCTTTGATGAAATCCTCTTTTATTTTACCAGAATGAGTAGATTTCCATACACTCGACACCCTATCAATAGTAGGCAATGTGACCACTATGCTTTTTCTAGCATAGCTTTCAGTCGATAAGCTACTGCTGCCAATGTCACCTCTGATGAAATGGCTGCAGCATTAAAGAAAAAGGAATAAACTGAAATTATTGTCGAATATATTTTTTTCATTATTAGCCAACTATCATTTGTTAAGGAAATGCCTAAGTCAGTCCGTTTTTGAAACATTTATACAGTTTATATCAGTTTATATTCATATGGATGTTGTTGCTGTTATTTTTACACTCCTTACATGTTATTCGTACTGGTATAGGCTTTTGGTTTTTCATACCAGTCGTAGTCACTGCAAATCTCAGAAGGTCTCCCGTATTATTCATACTTTCGCCGACTTGAATAATTCTGTGGTCTGAAGGATCTCGATTTTTCCCTGATTGCCAATCCCTCCACTCTTTTTGCAAGTCTCGGGGATAATTCCGACGTAACAAACCACAATTAGTTTCACCATCACAGTCATATTCTACTACTCTTTTGTCATGGTATAAAAATTTGTCGATCATTTCGCTGTTTTTGATTTTCACTCTATTATCTGCAAGGAAAAATAACACAGAAAAGTATGGAATGCTTCAGACTTCTTTTGGAGCATCTTGCATGAATCGAGCATCAGTTTTTGAGTGGCATAAGGGATTCAAGGAATCCAGGGAGTCTGTGAGGGATGATGACAGGAATTGGAGCAGCAAGGAAGTCAATGCGCCAGAGTTGATTGGTCAAAAGTTTAGGGTTAGTGTTACTATGTTGAGGTTTTAAGGGAGTTCAGGGACAAATTCCGTCATCAAATAGGGTCAGTGGCATTTCCACCAGGACAATACACCAGTCTTCAACTCCATCCTTGTCACAGACTATTTGACCAAGATAGGCATCAAGAAAGTTCGTCACCCTCCCTATAGTCCAGATTTTGCTTCTTGTGACTTCTGCTTATTCCTTAAGCTCAGAGGCTGTCGTTATGAGACAACTGAAAAGATGAAAGAGGCTGTCACGAAGGTCATTAACACGCTCACACAAGATGACTTCTATGAGGTCTTTCGGAATTTGTTAGACGGTACAACAAGTGCATTCCAGCCGGAGCAGATAACTTCGAAGAGGACTAGAGTTTCATGCGTGTACTATCAATAAAAGTGCCAATACGAAAAAAGTCTGCAAACATATTGTATGAACCTCGTACGTATCCTTTTGTCTTTCTTATTTGCCACTTAGTTTGCACTTCAGCGTGATCTGTTTGTTGCTCAAAATCCCAGATAACTGTATGCGTTTCATTCTCTATGACAGATTCTGCATTGTGCATATACCATTTGGTAGCATGATCAAATTTCAATTTCTTGTACAATTCCGAGTTGACCACCTTCCTACTCAACCGTCCATGAGCTTATATTATTTTTACACTATTTTACTACGTTTATATTTTATGTGATTAATCACCTCGAATCTGTCACTACACAACTTACATTTACAATTTTATTACGTATTATAAATTTTCACTTTTAGATAATTGATCATGATGGCGTTCTTTTGTGCTGCTATTAAAAAAAATCAGTTTCTCTTTAAAGATTTCTCTTTTCGTAGCTATGTCCAAATCTTTTCTTTTAAGATTTTGCTAGTTTTTCACTTGAAATACAGTTGTTGTTTTTTTTTCTCTTTTCTATTTCGCAAAAATATATGTTTGTCCTTATGTTGTCAGGTGGGAATTTATGGTGTAATGTTTAACGCACTGGACTGTGGAATCGTAGTGAGCGAGTTCGAACTCCAGTCGTGCTATTACGTTCACTTCCGGACAAATACTATTGGAAAAGATATGAACCCCCCTTATCCTCCCCGCTATGGTTTAAATAGCTGCATTGCTCTTCTTCTAGAAGGATTGCTTTGGCATTAAATAACCCACGAAGGCTGATATACCATTAAAACAAAGAAACTAAACCGAACATTATGTTGTCAGTGTTATTGGCGGCCTTTGCTCATTTAATGTAGTCCTCAAGTCCTATTATTGATGCATTTACACTATTTGCGATCTTCTTCCTTCTTTTCTTGATAAGTACAGTATGTCTATTTCATCACTCTGATATAAGGCCTTGTGCATCGCTTTAAAATTTCTAACCCTCTCTTCCGTTTTTTCTGATTTATTCTCTTGTCCATTCTAAGAATCGTTTCGATTATCTCAAGAGGTGGGCTACCGAGTTGTTAATACCTTTGATGAGATTTCTGCTGTGGAGCCTTTTTAAGAATCTTTTTTCCCTTGTCTAATTGTCCAGTCACTATGGGCTGTAGAATAAACCGACTGCTTCTTTGCAGAGGCGTTAGAACCCCCACCCCACCAACCAACCAACAAGTGTTCTGAAAATGACACTAAACAATCTGATGGTGAGGTTCCAGTAATGCTGGAGCCTTGGGGAATGTAGAGCACTCCTTCATTACCATTGCTCCCACGTCTACTCTGGCCCATCGTGGAAGCTCCTGATAGGGCCCTATCTATGGTTTCAATAGAACTAACGGCATATTATACTAAACTGAATTGTTTGACTAAACTGAATAGCTTGAAATGGAAAAGTTTATTCCAATTAAACTGTGCCTACATTTAAACTGCATTCTTCAGTTAAACTGAATTTTTTTAAATTGATCTGTTTTTGACATTGAAACTGTACTTACACAAAACTGAATCGTTATATATAAAACTTTTTGACATTTTACTGTGTAAACAAAATCTGTACTTACGCTAAACTGAATTAGCTAAATTAGAACTGTTTGAATAAACTGAATAGTTTGAAACAAAAATACTTTTGAAAATTAAACTGTGTACTCAAGCTAAACTGAATTGTTTGAAATAATACTGATTATTTACATAAAAATAGATTTGGCGTTAAATAACCTACAAAGTTTGATATGCCATTAGACTAAACCTTTGTCTAAGGTACTCCTTTATTTTTTTACTTTGATCTCCACATATTTTATAATGTCCTCTTTCAATATGCCCCAGCATTTTAAGTTTCCTTTTCCTCAAGCGTTCTAATTCTTCTTTTGATTTTGAAGTTCTATTCTTTTTGTTATTAGTTTTTTTTTTTTACTTTTCTTTACGAGGATGCCAAATCCTATTCCATATTCTGTAGTATATTTTTATTGTTTGTCTGCCCTTAATGCATTCCCTAAATATGTAACTGAGTAGGATCACTGCAATTGCAAAAAGTAATAGCAAAAGCGCATCTACATGAAAAATGCCTCACCGGATGTTCTTCCCAGTAAATTTTATACTTTAATTCCACTCTCCAACTTGGTAGATTTCTCCGAATGAATTTGATGACTTTGTCGGCTATATTGGTCATTTTCAACAATCTGCTTTCAAGTTTTAAGGGATCATATGATAGGCCTTTCTATCAACAATCCATGACGTTGCTACATTTTTTCGCATGTCTTTGGTGTTCTTGAAGATTTTTCTTTTTATTAATGCACAGTAAGTCTCTTGTTCTTGTGGTAACCTTTCTATCCTTTCATAAAGTCAACAGCATACAAGTAATTAAAAGACCTAAATCTCTGGGGTTAATATTTTCCCCGTCCTAGGTAGGCACTTTAACAGTCTACAGTCTGGGGATTTTTCCATTTTAAGTGTGCTTTCAGGATCAGGTTATTTCTTTCTTTTTATCTTCCATTTGCTTCTTTTAAGTTTATACTCAGTTAAAGAATCTGACTTTCCTGAAATGATGTGAATTTTTTAAAAACCAGAATCCATAAATGACATCATGGTCTCTTTTTTAAAAAAATTACAACTTTTTTGAGTGTTTCTCTAGAAGATTCCAAGTGCTTGTCCCTCACTGGACTTTCTTGGATTTCTTGTGATTTTTCCATGTTATTTATCCATTCAGCATTTCTGTCACATTCTTTCTATTTAAAATATCATATCCAGAATTGTTTTGCTTTATTTTCATCTAGTTGTTGATTGGTCCTAGAGCTAGAGGGTAGAATTGTCTTTCGTTATTTTGGAAACTTATTTTGTTTGTTGTACTTGACCCTCCTTTTTTTAGACCATTGTTTTTGCCAAAAAACTTTTGATTCATTTCTTCCACTGGTGTTGTCAGACTTTTCTGCGGTTCTCTTTTTGGGACCTTTTCCTTCTTTTGGGTTCTTGTAAAGTTTTCCTTCATTTGCAGTTCCTTTTTTTGCAGTTTCTTTATCCTTCCATCCTTATTCCAAATCCATTTGTCCTTAACTTCTCGTTCGTTATTTTTGCTCGGGTTCCTTAGTGAGATATTTATTTTATCACTGATTAGTTTTGTTCCTACATAGATTCGCTTGTTCTGTTCGGTGACGTTGTCCGTTGGGATATGTTTCAATAATGTATTTACTTTTTCTGTCATTACCTTGACTTTTCCCCAATCTTTATTGAATATGGATGCAAAAGTAGTCTTCTGTGAACTCATGATTTATTAAAAAATAATTCTATATTTCCTGTCTTCTTGTATTAACATCAATGTGATGCTGTGTTTTTAATGGTTTGTTTTTCAATATTCTATTGTTCCGTTCGTTTAGGGGACTCTCTCTCTCTGAGTATATTGGCCTCGATTTACCTTTTTACATATTTTAAGTATCTAAAGGTCAGAAAACCAGCCTTTTCTTAAAATCAATATTGCTTGCTCGGCAAGTTTTGACATTTATTAAATTCAACAGATTCTGCCCAGATCTTCGGCGTCCACTTTCTGTAATATCTTTGTGTAAGATTGCTTTTAAAATAACAGTGGATTACTTTTTTATCTTCTCAAGTTCATTTTTTTTCTTTCGTGTATTTTAGTTGTATTGCTACTTTGTTCTTTGTTTGTGTCCCTGAAATTAGAACACCTAGCATTCGCAGGAAGCCTTTAGATTCTTCATGTTAGCTCTAGTGAAAGCTCTTTCTGATCATGACATCCGGTTCTGTTGTCTGGGTCCAACGCTAATTTAGATTTGGATTTGTAATTTTTTATGAGTAGTTTAATGAGCCTCTACCAAATCTAGGTAATGCTGAATAACTTTGCTCCTGAAACTGATATGATTCGGTTCTCTTAAAAAATATACATTTCAGTGGGGCATATAAATTCTTAGTTTTATAATGATAAATTTTATACATTGGTTTAGTTCAAATTGCTATTAGCTCTCATAATATATTTATTGGACTGAGAGATAAACACGTTTCTTTTCGTGAATTTCTAGTTAATCGAAATATACGTAGATTTCGAACTGTGATGCCAAATAAATAATTAACTATCTACAGAATATAACCCTCTTTGGAAGTGCATAGCTCTTTATTTTACTTGATCCCGCATATATAGATCCCCGAAAGCTTTAAAGCATTCAATATCAATGTGATAGTGATTAAAATTAAATAAAGATTCATGTAAACTGGGAGCATATAATTCATCACAAAAAACGATTGGTTAGAAAGATAATTATTCACTAATCTTTTAGGGAGGCTGTTACTCTTCTCTCTTACTTATGAAAGCCATTCCTTTAGAAATTAATATTGCAGAAGTCTAAAGAGTTCCATTGCAGCTCGAAGAGAATACTGAATGCCTTGGGAGAATAATATATGAGAAAGAAAGATTAAATATTAAAAATTAATAAATACGACAATCCCTTGAGCAGTATCGATAGTGAATTGGATAGGAAGGTTTTTAAGTTATATCAGGTTGGAACGAATGTAATTTATCATTTGAGCGTATATATTATAAATGAAAAAAATTATGCCTCTGGAAACATGTAATCATTATCATAATTTTTATTTCTTCTGTGAACCTCAGGTAATATTTCAACAAGTTTATAGGTGTCACGCTTGTAAAAAGATATATAAAATCAACTCGTTTAATCTCCTCTCTTAATGTCAACTTAAGACCATCGAAATCATTACATAATTCCCTAAACAAGTAATAACCAGAAGAATCAAGGTCATGAGAATGTAATGGATGAAGCAATATTTCCCATTGATCTTCTCAAAATGATTGTATGTTCAACTAAGCTGTGTGAGAATGGGATTTGTTACGGTTGATTATAATGACTGAACTGGCTCATTGGCTTAGTGGGTAGTGTGTTCACTAATGGTCCAGAAGACCGGGGTTCAATCCCAGGTTGGGTCATACCAAAATGATACTTGATACCGCTTTGCTAAACACTTCCCTACACCTTAATGTCATAGCTATTGAAAAAGGAGCCTTCAGGTCGCCCTATAATACAATCGCAAACTTTACTTACTAGAATGATTGAGCATGATTCCCTTTCTGTTGAAAAGGGAGATCCATCCTTTCGATTGAAATTTTACTTCAAAAGTGAGAAAACCACCTCCTGTTTATCATTTTAGGGTTGTTTTGTGCTACTTTTTTAAGAGATTCAGGTTTTTTTTTCTAAACGTATCCGTTTCTTTGACCTGTTCAAGTTTTCTCTTGTGAGATTTCACTTGTCTGTCATTTAAAGTACCCATAAGATTGCTTTTATTCCAATTTTTGTGTCTTTTTATTTTTTTCTGTTGATCTTTATGAGGTTTGTATTAATTCTGATCGCTGTAATTAGTGTTTCTTTGCTCTTTCATGTAGTCTTCGAGTCGTCGTATCGATGCATGAATGAGTCGAAACAGTCTTCAAACATGGCGTGTCCTCTTCTTCCTTCTTTTCTTGACTTATATTGTCAGTGTCATCTCTGGGATTTTAACCCTCATGCATCATTGAGAGTTTTCTTATTTCCCCGTCATTTATTGGATTTTTTCCATCGTCCAATTCAAGAATAGTCCGGACAATTTTTTGTGGAGGACAGCACAGGTATTTCTCCTTTTGATGGGATTTCTGAAATGTAGTTTGGTTTCAAGTAGTTTTCTTGTTCTTTTGAGGTATTCATTTTATTGTAAATTAAATTATCACGACCAGAAAATTTGGCAAACATCTGCACATGACATACAGAACAACTGGGCAGCTATTTCCAACTTATTAGGTCCCATCATCAGTGTACATGGTGATCTCCTCGACTGGAGATCGAACTAGAGACCACAGAATTCAAAGCCGAAACTTTACGACTGAGCCACAGGTCCACATCGCACAAAAGTAATGCCAAATTAACTAGTAATGGCAATTGCACGACCAGTTAACCTGGATGTATCTTGTAAGTTACATCTATACTCTTTACAGAGGATACGGTCACCTCCAGGGGCACGTCTTCGTAAGAGGATTAGAAATACGCACCCGCGTAATTATTATAACCTCAAGGGAAGATGTATCTCTGGAGGTGACCGTGTCCTCTATAAAGAGTATGGGTGTAACTTAAAAGGCACATTTAAGTTAATTGGCCACGTAATTTCCATGACTAGTCTATTTGGGATCAAGGTGTCTGATGTGGATCGATGGCTCAATGGTAGAGTTTCGGCTATACGTTCTGCGGTTGCTGGTTCGATCACCAGTGGTAGAGATCATCTTATACACTGTTGATGAAAGCTGGTAAGGTCGAAACAGCTGTCCAGTTATTCCATGTATCATGCGAAGGTGTTTGACGTTGTTTTTTTTGTTTTTTTAATTTGGTTTTAAATTCAAAGCTTAACTTAAAAAAAAAGAATTTAGAAATAAAATTATTAATTGAAATCCTTAATTAGCCTAAACCGATTCTAGACCTTAAGATTATGTGGACTCCATCTTAATTCCCTTTACTAACAGGTCTATTCTGACCGAAGGTGGTAGTAACTGCTAACGTTCCATGTTTGGATCATATAGATCTGTTTGAATATCATAGGTAAAGGAAAGGAATACGTGATACCTGATAACTGTGAAAAAATTATTAGTATAAGCAATAATTTTGACTAAGTATTATGATTCACAACTTGAAACTATATCATTATATACAAGTTAATGACTTTTATCAAATAGAAATAGTTACCTGAAAGCGCAAAATCATTAGCATAAGTTAGGAATATTTGAACCCATATAACGTTGTGGCCTCCATGTCAATGCACACAAAACGGAATATATGTGCTTTAAACAAACAGGTGACATTTCGACACTCGGCGTAAGCTCTCTGAAACTGGTAGACAAATTCACCTACCTAGGAAGCAGAGTCTCATCAACCGCAAAAGACATCGACACGCGGCTAACGAAGGCATGGACAGCTATCGATAAGCTATCGATCATATGGAAATCAGACCTGACCGATAAAATGAAACGCAGTTTCTTCCAGGCAGCAGACGTGTCGATACTGCTATATGGATGTACGACTTGGACGCTAACTAAACGACTGGAGAAGAAACTAGACAGCAAATACACAAGAATGTTGCGAGTAATATTGGACAAGTCCTGGCGGCAACACCCCACAAGGCAACAACTATACGGCCCCCTGCTTCCCATCACGAAAACTATCCAAGCTAGATTAACCAGACATGCAAGACACTCCTGGAGAAGCAAGGACGAGCTCATAAGTGGTGTACTCCAATGGACACCTGCATATGGTCAAGCAAAGCAGGACAACCAGCTCGAATATATATACAGCAGCTATGTGAGGATACGGGATGTAGCCCTGAAGACCTGCAAGAGGCGATGAACGATAAGGAGAAGTGGTGAGAGAGGGTCAGGGATATCCGTGCTAGCGGCACGACATGATGATGATGATGAATGTTGTGCAAATTATTTGTATTAGCTTGGGATACGTGATAACATACGACTGAGAGGGTAAGATCATGAGGAGAAAATAGTTACCCAACATTATCTAGATTTTTTTCGCGTACATAAAGATTATTTTTTTTAGAGAAGATGTATACAGACTGTAATGAAGTGGATAAATCCCATCAAAATATTCATCAAGTGTTTGAATATAGTTAACTCATTATTCTTAGATATTTTTCATCCGGGAGGCAAAATTTCTATGACATAACATGAAAAAGCTAACGTACTATTAATTACGCCACACGTCTGAAAAATTGCAATTAAAAATAAGGAAAAAAATCCCAACTGCTAATTATTATTATTATTATTGTGGAAGAAAAGAAAATTGAAATTGCTTGAGACATAACTTTGGTAATTTCAAGAAAATTTCTAATTGGCGTTTCATTCAGGAAGCAAAAACTCTTAATAGGCACGCAAATTGCCATCAAGTTCAGTGAAGTAAAAAATAAAAGAAAAAAGTGCGTATAAAGATATATATTGAACTTGCGCATTAACGAAGATTAAATATTAAAAAAATAACCACTTTTTTTTTCGAGATGAGCAGGCCAATTTTGTCTTTGTTTTTTTAAAAAGTTATTAGAAACAATTTTTAATTTAACATGAGATTACAATATTTCCTTTAAAATAATATTTTTTTTTTAAGTATTCAAGAACAATTGAAATAAAAAAGAAAAGAAACGAGATACAATTTTTTTTTTTGTTTTTTTTTTAAATTTTGCCCTTGATTTTTCTCGTAAGCTAAAAGTTACAAATGGACATCATATACGATTTTTTCAATTTTTTCCTTTCAGCAACTCAATCATAAAGCAACTATGACTTGTGAATTGACCCTACATGAATACATGACTGGCTTAGTTTAAGTTGAAGTTATATGTATGGGATATCCAGTGATTATAGAATTTGCTATATACCATGCCCCAAAATCAAAGCATAGTTTACTGTTAGCACGAAATCGAAAATACGACGATGTTCAATTATTTATTTCGATGACGGGTCAATCCTTGAAGGTTATTAAATGCTAAATTCTGTTTAAATATGGCTTTTAAGAGAATAATTTGCTGATAATTTTTTCCACGCTCATTTGACTGCACACAGTTAAAAGATATCAAGTATTGCTATCAAATACAAATAAACCAATTTAATATGAATAAATAGTCTTATATGACCCATAGAGGAGATCCTAATAGGCCTTACCAATCTTGGTTAAAGTAGATCTGAGAATAATGGCAATGAAAGGGTGTTCCACACTCCCAAAAGCTCCACTGCAATTACTGGTCAAGTGAAAAATTATATTACTATTCAGTATCAATGTAGATACGAGATATGCTTCTTTACCGTTACAGCACGATGCAACAACCAATGAATTAATATGTAATTACTGAATAATAAGGAAAACCCCAGGTTCTTATTTTTATTTATTAAAAAAAGTATTTAATTGTACTACATATTTTACGGTCAGTTTAGACCATTGTTGAATAATTAATATTTTATACATCATTCATACTACTAGCCATTTAGTCTTATTTGCTGGTCTATTAAGCCAATTGTGTGCCGCACTTTCAGAAAATTAAATAAAATCGCACGAAATTGCACACATACACACCCCCAACACACACACATATACACACACACACACACACACACACACACACACACACACGCACACACATATATATATATATATATATATATATATATATATATAAAATAACAAATATATGAAGTATATATATACATACATACATACACACATATATATATAAATATATATATATATATATATGTGTGTGTGTGTGTGTGTGTGTGTGTGTGTGTGTGTGTGTGTGTGTGTGTGTGTGTGTGTGTGTGCTAACATTTCTATATGTTTAAGGCAACCTCCTCGTTTCTTCGAAAAGCCTCCTTCGGAAAGCAATTGGATCTTTAGAAAAAAAATCACCTTTGTAAATGCACCATACTTTACAAACAAAAGAAAAATGTTTAGGTGCTAGTATTAACCCCATTCACTCTCATATTGCTTCCCACACCTGCTAAAGACCCACATTTACCCTCATATTGCTTATCACACCTGTTGGAAATGTACAATATCTCATTGAATTTCCACGCAGTACGCGTAGGTTGCTGTGGAACGACCCTTGTAAAGTCAGTCTGCAGTTTTTAGCTGTCATATTATCTCATATGACACGCATGTTATGAACATGTTCAGGTCTAAAATTATCCATATATAGGCTACATGCTGTTTTGAAAGTGATCTTTTGAAAATGGAGAGTTTTCTTCTCAATTGTTTAAATCATTTACAAATATCGTAGATCGCAGTTTTCCAAACCGACCAATTTTCCACCAATTTTTTCAAAGTCTCTACGATCTATTTACTAGCGAAATTTTAAGGAGGTGCCTGTGGTGTAATGGTTATCGTCGCAGGAAATGGACACGGCGACACGAGTTCAAATCCTGGACGAGACATTGCAATTCACATAGCACTAATACCCTTGGGCAAGGTATGAATCCAATTATTCTCCCTCCAGCTATGGGTAAATCGTAGGGCAGATTAGGTTCTTCAGTCTTCATGAACTAGTCTAGGAGAAGGAAAACTTTGAATTCAAACCTGCTAAACTCCGCTTAAAAAATTGACCTTGTGTTATATCCTGGCCGAGCGGAGGGGTTGGTAAATATGATTTACTAGCGAGATTAGCATTGTTTTTTTACGACATTCTTAAGTCCGTACTTAGATTTGCCTCCGATGTTTTCTTCGCTGTGAAGTTTTATGAAAAAGATAATTACGTAATATAACATCCTTGATCTTCGTGAAGAGCCCAGCGGAACAAATGTGGTCACGTATGTGGAGAATGTTCACTGGAGGACTATAGTGTCTGGTGTTAGTGTCTGTTATTTGATATTTAGGATCCTCAACAGTCAAGCATCGTATAATATTTCAATTGCTTTGGTGGGATAAGTATATGTAGACAAAGTTGCAGAAGAGTATAAAGGGCATAAAATAGCAGCAAGTATATGTTGGTCGACTTATATGCGGCCCAATATTGGTAATGCCTTAAGGGGCTTTTTTACTGGGGTACAATCAAAAAAAGATGGCAGTAATAAAGCACGTACGTTGTCACACATGAGTCATGGGCTTATTTCTACTAAACAGAATTATCCGTACTAGACCGGGTCATTGATCTAGAGAGTAGAGTGTTCGCCAATGGTCCGGGAGACCTGGGTTCAATCCCAGGTCGAGTCATAACAAAGACTTAAAAATGGTACTTGATACATCCTTGCTTAACTCTCAGCAATATAAGGTACGTATCAATGGTAAAGTGGATCAATCCAGGGAAAGGAGTAGCGCCCTTGTCTACACATTGGTATAGTAGCTATTGAAAAGGGAGCCTTACGGTCGCACTCGACTACAGTCTCCAACAAAAACAACATATTTGTACGGAAAATTGCATATCAGATGATGAGTATCTAGTACGAAGAGCCTTTTGTCAAGTTTCAGAATGTTTAATACTAGTACACGCTTGTCACTGGTAGCCCAGTCGGCTGGGGCTGTAGAATACACCGACTGTATCTCAGCCTGGGGGTAAGACTTCCTCAATGAATAATCAATCTGATGGAGAGGCTCCAGTAATACTGCCATAGCTCCCAGGTCCATTCTGGCAGTAATTGGTTGAACCTGATAGTGTCCTATCTATGGGTCAAATTGAAACGTTTCACTGTGAAACTGTGTACTTATGCGAAACGGAATTGTTTGAAATTGAACGGTTTTTATATATAAATGTGTGTAAACAAATAAATGATGGTTTAATTGAATTGCACATGATACATTGTAATACTTGAAAACATTAAAATGTGTGAAAAAATGATTGATTGTAAATAAAATTATTCGTATAAGGTCGAAATAAGTGAAAAAAATTAGTTCTGTAAAGAAAATGAGCTCGGTTTCGTTTAAGAATGTTATCGACAAAACATGTATTGGAATCAAATATTTCATATATATATATATATATATATATATATATATATAAAGGAATAGGCATTAAATTACTTACAATGTTTTATTTGCTATAAAACCAAACCCAACTTTTTATTAGATGTCCATACCTTTGGCATAAAGACAAGCTAAGCTTAGTAAATATATTAAAATGATATTCTTGCACGCCAGATATGTTCTGCATAAATACTAACTTATTATATTCCAATTTGTCGGATATGATGACATCATGTGATAAGATGAGAATAAAAAAATATATGTTTACTTTCGTATCGAATTAAAGGCTTATTAACAATTATTTTTAATAACAATTCTGACATTAATAATGATTATTAATTTTTAATGCTGGCCTAAATTATTAAAAATATATTCTGTTGAAATTCATCTCGAAAAAATATTGGTTTCAAAACACATTTATCTTATATATATTTAGGTTAATACTATTCCTCAAGTCTTTAAAATTATAAAATGAAATATTTATGACAAAACCTTTCATTTTTAAGAGTTTTTTGAAAATATCTGCAATCTCGTTACGAACTCGAAGCAATCAACCGAAAATCTCTCTCGGGATAAGACAAAAAACGTAATAAAAACTAATTAAACAATAAAATGATGTTTACTTTTTAAGTTAGATAATTACAATAGATCCCTTATTGTTATAACCAAAGTGAAAATAGACTTATCGAAATTATTTTAATCACATACAATTATTATTCATTTCCCATTTTAAAATGAATGATTCGATTTTTTTATGGATTTTAACATTATGTCAATCCATGTGAGGTGATTTTATACCTATATGTTAGGAAATTGCAAACATTGTATATTTATATGTACATTCTTGTGTAGTTTCTAAAGTGATTTTTTGCCCAAGGTGATCCTATGTAATACAGATGATTCACAAACACTTCGATTTGACCCATACATTGTATCTTAACACGTACTAATTATCCGGTCACAGTTGACTTTGGAGTATTGACAATGAAGGGGTCCTCTGGTCTTCTCAGAGGTGCGGAATCGGGACCTTAACCATCACACAGTTTAGTATCATACCAAGGTCATCGCTTTGTGTGTGTCGGGCGAGTCTTACTTCTCTTCAGAGTCCGGAAGCAAAATATCATTGGATTTTTATTTATTTATTTTTGCCTGAGTAGTCCATTAAAAAACATAATATATCTAATTTTTCCTGATTAGCTTCATTATTCAAGCACATCATTAATTAAAATTCATCCGTATATAAATGAGCAAGAAAAGAAACGACAAATAATCAATGATTTGCTTAACGCCGAAACCAAGCCAAAGTTTCTTTGTCTACTGTATTCAAAGGAAACAGAACTTATTATAGAAAGATAACCTTTTAAGGAAAAGTGGATGTGGGATATTGGAAGAAAAAACAAAAAAAAGGCTTTTAAACTGCTCTCGCTATGGTGATAAAAAAGGACGCAATAACTTACATAAGAAAACAGGCAAATGAATTTTCACTAGGAAACTGTGAGGACAGTAATTAAACAAGATTTAAGCTCAGTCATAAACCCCCTTTATTACGCCATTGAAGCGTTTTAGAAAAAAAATAAATCCAATGTCCTATCCAATTAGGCTTTGCTTAAGACTGTTATTGTAGAAGAGTAGAATGAAATGACTGAAAACAATATTTGGAAGGCATTCAAATCGTTTCGATGACGTGTTGATACAATAACTGAAAAAATGGTGTCCATATTGAGTAAATCTTTTTTTTTTTTTGTCTATTTTCTTATTTTGTTTTATTTTTTGAATTAATATTTAAAATAATATAATATTTCGAACAAATACCTTTGAGAAAAATATGAATCCCTTGATCTATCCAACAATTGTATAAATGGTATCGTTGCTGTCATTCTACAAGAATGGCTTTGGAATTGAATAACCCACGAAAGGATATACGCCATTAAACAAAAAAAACTAAGTAGAACAACTTGTATTTATTGATTTCCTTCTCTCTAGATATAATTCTTGGGAATGGTTGATTTTATCGTAATATCTTTCTCCACAAGTTACTACATTTGTTGTATATAAACTTTTTCCTTATTTATTTATGTTGAGAGAAAATCATAAGAACATTTCAGCTTCCAACATTCCTCATGAAAATCACTCACGTGTAATATTTTCTTAATTTTACACGAAAACTTTGGATACTGACCGTTTACTTGTTAATTCACCCTCGAAAATTAAAAAAAAAAAAAAACATATATTAATAAACGGAATAACATTAATGATTTATCGAAATCTCTAAAAAGGAAAAAAAATCCAATTTGATATTCAAACAAATAATATAGGAAAATTTAATTTTTTTATAAATTAATGTCCATGAATTTTATGTGATCGATAGTCGGCAACGCTGACAAAAATGAAATATATACTTGTTACCAAAGAATAAGAATGCTAGCCTTCATAATTCTAGGGTGAGTCGAAAATCCTGCAAGATTCTGGTACATATTCTATTAAGCAGGGATATCACGTGACAGAAGCAGTTCAAACCCTGGGCAGGATTCGTCAAGTTAGTAGTATCGTAGTAGTCGATGCATACTTCATTTCTTGTGTAATTTAAAAGCCACACAGATAGACTTGGAACGTATTCTATTTCGACAAATGCTTTATGAGTTTGAACTTGGTCATAACACCGCTGAAGCAGCAAAAAATTATTTTGTACAAAAGGAAAAGGCACCGTTGATCACTGTAAAATGACCAGCTTGTTCAATTTACAAGTATCTCAAGATCAGACAAGGTCAATTTGGCCTATAATCATGGAATATGACATCGAGCTCAAAGCTGTTAAGATAAACCCAACGAGAAGTTCTCAGGTGGGATCAGCTTCTCACTCTCCATGATGATTCGTCACCTTCAAGACATCGATAAAAAATATCCAGAGCTTCTAAATTGTTAACGTTTGCAAAGCATTGACTATACTTTCGCGCAACCTGGTATAAGGTAAATTTCCCATCATGTTTGAGGAATCAAATTATTCAAAGCAATGCATCGTAAGCTAATATATAAAAGCTACATAGACCTCCAATTCTTAACTAAGAAATGCCAGAGTTCCAGATAATGTTCTCTTCTAATAATAACATAACGGCGCCACCTTAAGAAGGATATTAGTATGACCTATTTCTCAAGGGGGAGCACTAATAGATGCTAAGCATAGAGCAGTCCGATTTGTTTATTATCTACAATTCCAATCGAATTATTATGTTAGATAATAAGATAAAGAATCTAATGAAATATCTACAAGAAGACGAACAAGAAAAAAATTTATTTGGGTTAAACGAAAAGAACGAATTAGTGAATGCCATATTAGATGTCTGTGTCTGTGTTTTGTTTAATGTCTTCTGGGATCCAGGGCGTCATATATATGAATTTACGATATCCCTAGAATGTCTTAATTAAACTAACTTAATTAGAAAATTAACATGTAACAATGCATCAGATACATACTTACACACCGTCAAAAATGTATGAAATTCTTAAGCTGGATAAAGTTATAACCAGCTAAACATAATCATGAGAGTTTGCAATCCAAAAGATTTTTAAGATACACGATTTCAATCTCTCAGTCAAATTACACTGATAGGCTAATTTTTACAGATTATTCCGTGCAGCAAGTATAGATATGGTCCAGAAACGCAGAAATACCAGCCATAACTCTCTAGACGAACCAAACAATACGACAGGTATAAGGACTACTCACACACACACACACACACACACACATACCTATATATATATATATATATATATATATATTGACTTCTTTATAGTTATCTGCACCAGTGTATGCCGGATGTCTATCACTGGAGTCTAAGTTATATTAAGTCCCCTCAGGTTATCAAGAGTCTTCCTGCGTATTTTAGCCAATCTTTGCAATATGGTGGTTTGGAAGATATCGATTGTTTTTCTGATCCCCAGTTCTTCCATTCTCTTTTCTAAGCCTTTGGGAAATTCATAACGCAATAACATCATTTGCTTTCACCGAAACATTCATCTTCTACATCCTATTCAGATTTCAAGGAAGTTCTCAGTATTTTCTTTATTTTTCTTTACTTTTATCTTCATCCTGTTGTCGGATCAAACAGCAAAATACCCTAGATGAAATATTCTTTGCTAATTAATACAAATTTCTATGTTCTAGCCTGGATTGGATGGGTCGTTTGTATCTCAAAATCGCAGAGAACTTCAGGGTCAAAAATTTTTGGCACAGATTCTTGTTTGTAAATTTACGATTTTGTTGTTGGATCAAATTAAATTTTTTCATCAATACCCAGTGGATTAGCTCGCTCTTCTCTGTCTCTCTCTATCTCTATGTACCTGTCTCTGTCTCTATCTCTCTCTCTCTCTCTCTCTCTCTCTATTGGTGCTTGCACTCTTTTTGCACTTGTTAACTGTATACAATTATTTTGGAATTAATTGTTTTTATAATCCGTATCCATACAACCATCACTTAATATTCTGTAAAGTATAATCTATTTTCGCTTTGATATAATTGACACTTATGTCCTTTTTTTCAGCTGCTATCAAGAAAGTTTCATTTTTCTTCTTGATTTTTTTTTTATTTCTTCGTCATGCCCAGGTCATTTTATATGCAATCTCGCTCATTGATCACCTGAAGTAAGCCTACTGTTGTTTTTCTTCCCACATATGTTTTTTTCGGATATATCGTTTTTCTGTTTTTTTCTTTTGTTATCATTGTTGCTATTGACTCAAGAATTATTTTCTTGCCTTTTCTGTGCCTTCTTCGACAGTTTGTTTCGTTGCTTCAACGCAATCTTCTATGCTAGTGACTCCACGTCTCCCTTCTTTTTTTGACACATATAGACTATCTTATACATTGGTTCAAAGGCCTTGGGCATTGACATCAATTTCCTTGGTCTTGCGTACATGTGTCTGGGTTAATCTCTTGAATATTTCAAGAATGATACAGAGTATCTTCCAATGTATTTTTCCTCCTAAGATTTCGGTTATATAGCTTTAAAAAAACATTTGTTGTTTTTCTAAGATAATATTTTCTTACTTATTACATTTCTGTTGATTTGATGGCGTCTGCTTCCAATATTCCCAAGAACTTGTAATTTTATTTTTCTTCAAGCATTCTGAAAGTATCTTTGATTAGGTAGATCCTCTTTTTTTTCGTTTTTATATTCTTTTTTCTTCTTTATCATCAGGGTGGCATTTTTAATGCTAAATTCCGTTCCTACATCCTGGTTGTATATCCATATACTTTATAACAAGATTTCTACTCTTATTTTTTGCAAACATCTTACCATCATTTGTCAAAATTTCTGTGACAAAGTTTGATGATTTTTACCATTAATGGTTTTCGGACTATTATGTTCATCTTTATTGTTAATTCCTCAACGTTTCGGCTGACATGTTCTCCAGCCTTCTTCAGGTGTTTGTCGAACTCGGGAACCTTCACGGAACTTCGAACTACGTCCTTTATAGAATCCACGGGAGTCACCTGTTCTTCTAAGGAGACGATCATCTGGAGGTTGCAGGTTCAATCCTGACTGCAGACGAGTAACAATACTTAACACTTGTACCCGGTTATGGCTAACGGAATCAGAAGAGATAATTCAATTATCTTTTCGGGGTGAATCAAATTACTTGCTTATTTTTCATAATTTAGTTGGGTTAATTATTGAAATTGACTGATCGAAAGCTTTAAAATATATCATATAGTTTACAAGCAACTGAGTTCATAAAAAATGTTTTTCCTATTCCTCTTGAACAAAATATGGTGTAAACTGTCAAAATATAAAAAGTTATTCAACAAAACATTTATTTTTTTATTAAAAAATTCGATGTCCCTCAGAAAATGATCCATCATTTGAAAATAACATAAAGGAATTTTTTATTGAATAACATTAAATAATCCAAACGATAGCATTGCTGAGGACGACCAAAATACTGAGAAGAGTCCTGGAGACTTGAGGAGACTTGCTGTCATTAAAACTCCAGTGAAAAACCATCGGCTAACACTGATGTGAAAAACTCTAGAGGAGTAATAATAATAATATATATATATATATATATATATATATATATATAAATTAAAGTAAAGTTGGCGACCGTAGTCGAGGGTGACCAGAAGGCTCCCTTTTCAATAGCTACTACACCGGGAGGGTGCTACTCCTTCCCCTGGATTGCTCTACTTTACCCTTGATACGTACCTTATATTGCTGAGTCTTAAGCAGGGAAGCATCAAGTACCATTTTTAAAGTCTATGGTATGACGTGACCTAGGATTGAACCCATGTCTAACGGACCATTGGCGAACACTCTTCCTGCTAGGCCAATATGCTCTTACTAACGTATATATGTAATACTCTTAGCATAAATAACCATAGATTATTGTCTCATAATATAGTAAAGTTATATCTCCTTTAAAGATAAAATGTTGATTTTTCAGAAAGCAAAAGAAAGAAAAAAATGGTGAGCGACTACTGTTCGTATATATATATATATATATATATATATATATATTTATATATATATCACTCAATTGACTTCTAAGAAAACGCTGAGCCAATATATTCATTAATAATTTACACCTACTATAAAATACCAAGCATTGGGCGTGGTACTTTATGAAGATAGAGGATGTTAGGTTAACTAATCTACTTTTTCTTCAGAGTCTTACCATGGTGTAAATATCAGATCCAAAACACAGGATTATTTTAATGATATCATCAAAAATATCTTAAGAGAGTCAGTATAGATATTGAAGACTGGTAGCAGATAAGGGAAAATTGAACAATTTAGAAAAAAAAAGAAGGTTTTCTACATGAGTTAAATCATTCGAATGACCGAGAATCGCACACTTCATTCGGAAACGATCACTTCGGAAACGGAACTTGACCTTGGTCCTATACACATTTCAGCCTGATCAAAATTGTAACATCTGAAACAGGATATATTTGTCCAAAGTCAGTCTTGCTTGTAGTATGCTATCTCATGCCTGTTAAGATTTACACATGTCCTTCCGTAGCAACGTACATGTCATTCGTGTGAACTCTGCCACAAAGTATGGGCGGGGCATGCAGCAGGTGTGAGAAGCAATATTTGTGTGGACATAATTAATTCTAACGCCAAAGACAATTTACTTTGCTTGTAACATCAGTGGCAAGTTTTGAAATGGAGAAATTGGCCCGAGGTGCCATATTTGTGCGGACGAGCTGTTCTTTGACTGATTCGACTCATGTTTTTGTTTTTTGTGCAGAAGTAGCATTCACTACATATATATATATATATATATATATATATATATATATATGTTGCACCCCTTCCCTAAAAAGGGGGACCTCGGATCAGCCAAAAACTACCGATGCATAACACTTGCATCCATAGCTGCCAAAATCTACAATGCCCTACTACGAAACCGAATAGAAGCCAAAATCGACAACATACTTACAAAAAACCAAAATGTCTTCCGAAGAAATAGATCCACTACCTCACAAATATTATCCATCCGCAGAATCCTTGAAGGTGTACGGGCAAAGAACCTACAAGCGACATTAATATTTGTCGACTTTACCAAGGCTTTCGACTCCATTCACAGAGGAAAGATGAAACAAATCCTACTAGCGTACGGCATACCTAAAGAAACCGTAGCGGTAATAACGATTCTCTATAGAAACACTAAAGTAAAAGTACGATCACCGGATGGAGACACAGAATACTTTGACATTGTAGCAGGAGTACTACAAGGGGACACGCTGGCCCCGTACCTCTTTATCATTTGTCTAGACTACGGACTTAGAACATCGATTGACAAAATCAAAGAGAATGGCTTCGAACTGACGAAGAAAAGAAGCAGAAGATACCCCGCAAGAACAATTACCGACGCCGACTACCCCGATGCCATAGCGATACTGGCAAATACACCTGACCAAGCCGAAACACTTCTGCATAGTTTGGAACGAGCAGCAGCAAGCATAGGCCTCTATGTTAATGCACACAAAACGGAATATATGTGCTATAACCAAACGGGGGACATCTCCACTCTAGAAGGAACCCCACTTAAACTAGTAGACAAATTCACGTACCTAGGAAGCAGCGTCGAATCAACCGAAAAGGACATCGAAACGGGGTTAACGAAAGCATGGACAGCTATCAATAGGCTATCGATTATATGGAAATCAGACCTAACCGATAAAATGAAACGCAGGTTCTTCCAGGCAGCGGTCACATCGATACTGCTATATGGATGCACTACATGGACGCTAACAAAACGACTGGAGAAGAAGCTAGATGGCAATTACACAAGAATGCTGTATGCAATCCTGAATAAGTCCTGGCAGCAACACCCCACAAGACACCAACTGTACGGCCACCTGCCCCCTATCACGAAAACTATTCAAGTTAGACGAACCACACATGCAGGACACTGCTGGAGAAGCAGAGATGAACTCATAAGAGATGTAGTCTTATGGATCCCCACACATGGCCGCGCAAAAGCAGGACGACCAGCTCGAACGTACATTCAGCAGCTATGTGAGGATACAGGATGTTGTCCTGAAGACCAACCTAGGGCGATGAACGATAGGGATGAGTGGCGAGAGAGGGTCAGGGATATCCGTGCTACCAGCGCGATATGATGATGATGATGATATATATATATATGTGTGTGTGTGTGTGTGTGTGTGTTTGTGTGTGCGCGCGCGTGTGTGTGCGTGTGTATAGATAGATACAGAGATATAATGCCCATAAATCTTATGGTATTTTGTACCCACCGAAAACTGAATCGACAAATAGTGCTTTTAAATGTTAAGAACTAGTACATTTTCACCCTTGTCTCTTTTTTAGTCTATCTCTGTCTTGTCGTTTGAAATCTTGTCAAAAATGCCTTTTCATTGATGTTCTGTCAATGCCGAATGAGAAGGGAATATCTAATAACACTTTAATCGCAAAACCATCCACTTCATAAGAGAGAAATAATTTTCTATCAACCCAAAAGCTAGCACAGATTACTAAACGAGGCTCAAGAAACTTTTTCTCGGATCATTCAATGTCTGGTTAAAACTTTCTTATATAATGACAACAACACCGACGTTTGAAACTTTGAAAATATATTGAAATATGTAGATCCAGAACTTAAAATCAATTTTCCCCAATAATGTTCCTCAAATTTCTGTTTGTTTAGAACCGGGCTTCTCAAAGTCGTCCGTTTATAATTTTTTGAAGGTTGAATTAAAAGAAAAATACTCTTAACTCTCTAGATAAATCTCAACTTCAAAGCAGCGGGTTTTCTCAACTATTTCCTATAGATTGGAGGAGAGAAGTTGGGTTATTACTTTTTTCCAAGTGAATTATTTCCATTCGAAATGGAAACTGCCTCGCTCAGGGTTTGGAATTTGGCTGCCTTAGCCACATTATACAATGATAACAATCATTGCACATGCGCATCTAACGCATTGTGTACAGGTAAATCTCTATGTTCCATTCCGGATTAAGTCTATAGAGGGGCTTAATTTTTATTAGCATTCAAGCTGAAAATCCCATTTCACCTAAATAACTTGTAAGGAATTCAAGTATAATCTCGGTTGTTTTAATTTTTGGATTTGCCAGGGTGGTGATTTCGACCGATACTGAACGAATCCGAATCATTTTATCTCGCTTACGCCCGGTTGAAGAGACTTAGAATATTTTGACTATCTCTATTGTAGAGTGGTTAGACTTTACCAAAATGGGTTTCCTTGATAAGAGACTTAATTACATTTTCAGTATTTTAGTATTTCAAAACTGAAAGAGTGTCGGTTTCAATCCTTACTGAGTGCTTTAATATTTGTTCTTTTTTCAGACTTTGCAAAACATAGTTATTATCGAATGGCAATTTGCTGAGAGAGATGTGATAGGAATACTTGCTTGGCCTGATATGTAATATTTCTTAAAGCGAACAGTCTTCTTTGCTTCCTGATCACAGCTTGGCATGAATCAGTATTTTGGGAAAATCATGCATTTGCATTGGGGACGGTCTGGGTAAAACCGTCACATTATAAATGGGAGAGGACAAACGATTAAGACTTCCCTGTCAGTTAGTCAAGAACTGACTTTACTCCCATCTCTCTCTCCCCATTTACAAGTAACATAAGGCGCCTCAAGTGACAAGAGAACGTCAAGAAAAAAAAGCCGGTTATTGAAACTGGGTTTGGTATTTCAGCCGTAAGATTTCCTTCACCAGACTAGAAATGATTGATTGTGTGCGAAGGAAAAAAATATAACGAAAAAAAAAGCATAAAAAGAAAAAAAATACTTTTTTAAAAAGCCCAAAAATGTGAGAAAGACACTTAAAAGATTTGAAAAAGTTATAGCAAAATTGTTTTTAATTACTTAAAAATACTGTGACTAGTCTATTATTTGAAATATATAGCTGAAAAAATTAATTTAGAAAGAAATCTTGTCTGTCTCCTTTTTTTATTGATTATCAAATCGTCTATAACAAGTCAGAAACAGATTACTTTAGTCAGCCAATTTAATTTTTAGACTTGTTTTCATTTTTCTTTTTGGTCTTTTATCGAATTTTCATAGATTTAACTTTCATTAATTTTCTTAGTCAGACTTGCTTCACTTTTATTTAAATTCCTTTCACAAATCTCTTTTTGAAAGCTGTTTCTACACCAACACTTGAATTCTTGATCAGATAGAAATGACATAGTTCCCTGACATTGAATTATTTGTTTCTGTTCTTTAGATCATGTACAAAAAAAAAAAAAAAAGAAACACTTATATATATATATATATATATATATATATATATATATATATATATATATATTGATTTCCGTTTATTCTTTGAAGCAATAAGGAGTAAAATAATACTAACATTAATGATAATAATTATATTATTATTCTTTTTCCGAGTTTTTCGAGCTCGCGATAGTAGATAGTCTTCCAATAGTATCTAAGTGTCAGCAAGTCTCCACAGGATTCCAGGATTATTCACAGTGTTCTGAACGATCTCAACCATGCTAAAGTCTGGAGGTTCTCGTTTTGTCCTCTGATTTTCAAGTCTCCCAGCCCTCTTTCTAACCCTTTGGTGACCGTTACAAACGCACCAGATACAATTGGTATAATCTTTTCCTCATGTTCCACAATTGTATGAGTTCAGGGGCAAGGTCTATGTTCCAGTGTTCTTTTTCGCTTTCTTTGATTTTTAATATATGGACCCCTGAGATGTCAAAATCCACTTTTCGGACAGTTGTCTTTTTCTTGTTTATTAACACTGAGTCCGCTTTTATGACTGCAAGTGGGTAATACCTTTGAATCTCAGATTCCCAGATAATTGTATGCATAGCATTATTGAAGGGATTCTTGTTTGTGTATATACTATTTTTTTAATATTTTCAAATTCCTATTTTTGCACTATAACCAGTTAATCATTTTCTTCAGTCAGTCACGTCTAGTCTTATATTCATTTTGCGCCTGTCTTCTACATTCGTTTATTATGAGATTACACGTTTAGTCATATTTAACAACCCCTCCGCTCGGGCTATGACACAAGGTCAATTTTCAAGCGAAGTTTAACAGGTTTTCATTCAGTTTTCCTTCTCCAAGATTAGTTGCCTGACAAAGGCTGAAGAACCTTGTCTGCCCTACTATTTACTAATAGCTAGAGGGAGAATAATTGGATTCATTCTTCTTCCAAGGGTATTAGTGCTATGTGAAATGTAATTAGTCTCGGTCCGGATTTGAACTCGTGTCGCCGTGTCCATTTCCTACGACGATAACCATTACACCACAGGCACCTCAATTTTTTTTTTCAAATTAAACATTTAGTCTTCGTCACCACATATCGTGCACTTGCTATTCTGTAACGTATTATCGGTTTTCGCTGTATAATAATTTGTTAATATGGTGTTGATTTGTACCGGTATTAAAAGAGATTCAGTTTCTCTTAATGCTTCATTTTCTCCGGTGAGATCTCAACAGTTTGTCGTTTGAAATATCCATACAGTTACGAAGATCATTAAATAAGTTTCCAGACTTTTTTTCGTATGGGCACTTTTATTGATAATACACACATGAAAGTCTAGTCCCCTTCGAAGTAATTTCCTCCGGCTTCAATGCACTTATTGTACCGTTCCAACAACTTCTAGAAGTCCCTATGGGAGTCCTCTTGTGTGAGCATATCAAGGACCTTAGTCACAGCTTCATTTGTCTCATAACGACAGCCTCTGAGCTTAGGGAATAACCAAAAGTCACAGTGAGTAAGGTGTGGACTATAGGGACGGGGAGGAAGTGTTTTGATACCCATCTTGATCAAATAGTCTGTGACAATGATGGAGTTCTGAACTGGTGCATTATTTTGGTGGAGATGCCACTGACCCGATTTGAAGAGTGCTGGCCTCTTCCCTAGGAATCTTTACCTGAACTCCCTTAAAACCTCATCGTAGTTACCCTAACCCTAACCTTTTGGCCATTCAACTCTGGTGTATTGACTTCCATACTCGTCCCACACCTCTCATCATCCCTCACAGACTCCCTGCCTTCCTTGGATCTCTTATACCACTCAAAAACTGATGCTCGATTCATGCAAGATGCTCGAAAAGCAGTCTGAAGCATTCCATACGTTTCTGTAGCATTTTTTCTAAGTTGAAAACAGAATATTATTGCTTATCGTTCTTCTAAAGTGTCCTGGCATCCAGATTGCATTTTTAAATTTACCAGCTGTGACAATCAGGCTTTAGTAGGGTGTATTGCAATTGCTGCTGTAGCTGTTCATTTGAACCTGAAATCAGAATAATTACTCAGTAATCTCATAAGATATATAGCAATAACATACTGAATTTTCAAGAGTCAACGGCAATTTTAAATGCCTGTACAAAAGAAGTCTGGAAACTTATTGAATTCACCACGTATTTTTCTTTTCGTTTCTTCTCTGCTGGTTTTTATTGTTATTCTAGTTGTCATTGAATTGTCAGAATTATTACTGGCCTCTGTAATTAGACTTTTTTTGCTTTAATTAAATTTAGTCTTCGAATCCGTGAACTGATACATCGACACTCTATTCAATACTAGCCAGTCCTTTTCCTTCTACTTTTCTTGACATATACACTGTATGTAATTTTTCGTGTGTTAGATCTTTTGCATCATTATCACCATTCTTGTCTTCTTGTTAATTCATCTAATTTCCTACTTCGTTCATTTTACGAAAAATCCCGATTACAATACAATAGTTATTGACCAATTATTTTTTAAACATTTTTCCTTAAAAGAGATTTCTGCTGCAGAGCATCTCCATTTTTTTTTAATGGTGTCCGTTATCAAGATTTCAAAATACTTATAATTTTTCATTTCTCCAAAATTTTTGATTCTTTCTAGATTTGGCAGTTCATTTTTTCCCGTTATCTGCTTTTTTTTTTATTTATTATAAGCATGGCTTATTTTTCTCTGACAGTTTTGAACCTTCTATTCTCTCTTATTATATATACAATAATACCCAATTCTGTCTCAATTTTTGGCCAATAACTTGATGCCGTCCACCTAAATGAAATGGTTTTTCGTTCCTTGTGATTTTGTAAATTTGTATACCCCTAACGCACTTACTAAGTATATAATAGAGTGACTTCATCGCTACTACAAACTGTAATGGCGAAAGAACATCTCAATAGAATATTTCTCTCTGGTTTTTCACCTATTCTTATGTTTATCCTGTCGTTGTTAAGTCCACTGTTCATTTTCTTTAGTTTTCTGTGAGGAACTCTATGGCTTTATTGGCTATCTTGTACGTTTTTAGTCTACTCTCCGTGTTTCAGGGAATATATCATAAACCTTTTTTGTAGCAAACATTATAGCTGTATATTCTAACAGCATGTATTAGAGTTTCCAGTTCTTTTCATTTTTGCTAATAGTTTATGGTCATCCCGGTTATGCTTACATTTTCCATCCCATTTTTCTTTCTTTGAGGATGTGTAAGCTGTTCGTTTCATCTGATTTTGCATCATTTCAGTTTTTTTCTAGGAACAGTTTGCAGCTTACAAGTTACCAGTAGATATCATTTCCAAAGTGTACAGTTGAGATTATTTACATAATAGGTAAACCTGATATTGGTCTATAGTTGCTGGTGATAGTTCATTTTTAGGTCGTTCTTGATTAGAGTAATTTTTTCATAATCAACTCTTACGGTATTATTGCTCTTTCTTGGCATCTATTCAGTTCAAGAGCCAGTTTGTCGTGGATGTGCGTGTTTTCTCTTTAAGCAGAATCCATTAATGTCATTTTAAGTGTTGCTCTGAGCTATTCCATTGTATACCACAAGGGCCTTCTTCAAGTCCTTGTGAATCATTTTTTTCAATTTGTTTCCTCTTTTACCCTTTCTGTTATGTGTCTTTTCAAATTTTTTCACACTAAAATTGTTTAGAATCTTCTGAATATGGTTGTTGATTTTTCCACGTACATTATCCACCAACTTGTTGGTAAAATGTTATTTTTTTATTTCGGAATATCCTGTTCTTTTTGTATTGATTGACCGGTGTCAGTATACGTTAAATTCCCATTTTTTCGTCAATTTCATGGACTTTTGTCTTTATATTGCATTGTTAGATTGATCAGCCTTTTTTCTAAGTCTTTTCTTCACAACATATACACATGTGTTAATTTTACTTGGAATTTTCGCTTACTGTCACCGTTTTCTTACCATTCCTCTTGTCAACTTTCCAAACAAGGTTTTCTATTTTTGCTAGGATTTCTTAGAGAAACACCGATTTTAACAAACTAATTTCACTCCTGCATGAATTAGCACATTTGTTTCAGAGATGTTGCCGTTGAGATATTTGTAAATAATTTAGTTACTTTTTCCCTTCAATAATGTTTTGTTTTTTATAATTTTATGTTTCAATTCGTTTAATAAGTTCTTTCTTTTCTATATCTTCTGTTCCTTTACGGGTAGGGGGCTTTTTTCATATTCTTTATCATTTAAATTGTCCACATATTTCTAGTATCTCTAAGTCATAAAACGGACCTTTCTTTTGTATCAGTTTAGCTTGGTCAGCAAGTATTTTACTGATTGTATTAATTTTTTTCCATAGTCTCTTTGTGTAAGATTGTTAGCAAAATAACTGGAAAGTACAGTTACGTTGTATTCTCGCGTCCATTTTTCCCGGTGATGTCTCTCCGTTGAGTAAGTAGTTTTATCGTTGTCTGTGTGGTTAAAATTAGAACAGTCAACCTACACAGGGTGCGGATGGGTCAGGGATGTTGTTTCTCAAGAGAGTACCTACCGATCATGTCACCCAGATGTGCTCTCTGGGTCCCTTGTCGATTTAGATTTGGATTTCTCATTTTAATGTGTTGTATATTTCGGTCATTCTCGACCCAAGGGTGGATAATTCTCTTTGCTCCTGTCTCGAATATTGTCTGTAATATTTATAAAGATGAGGAGAGTAAAATAGAACACAAAACATATTAAACACTCCTGTTTTAAATCTACTAATATTCTACTTATTAGCGGTCAGAGTAACCTGTTTTCTATACTTACTAAATTTAAATTTCCTTCGTTACTTATTTAAGCTGCTACGTTTTGAGTGGATTGACTTATAAGTAAAAATCGTGTTTTTGTTTTTTTTTGTTTTGTTTGTTTAAACACAAGTCTTTTTGTGTTATTCTACAATGCAGGAGCTTGGCTCACCGTTTCAAATATATTCCAAACCACTTTAACTATCCTTGCTCCTACTTATTGTAGAACAAGTTTTTTTTTTTAATTCCCATGACGTGACATGTGGATGGTGAGAGGAAAGTTCCTTAGCTAAAGTTTCTCTTTTTCTATCCTTATCGATTTTTTCACCTTTTTTGTTTCTATTTTCATTAAAACACAGACACACAACGGACATATACATACAAAGTACACACGTACACACGAAAGTACACACTAACATATATATATATATATATATATATATATATATATATATATATATATATATATATATGAAGTTTTGAGTTAAAATGTATTTAGAACTTAAGAATTAAAAAAAAAATTATTATAATTCCAACCGGTAATATAAACTAAAAACCGGAAGTGGGCTAAATGGGGAGGAAACTCTTTATCCCTCTTCTACCCCTTCCCACCCTTCCTTCCTCTGCCTATTCTAGATTATTTTATCCACTAGATTTGAAGAAGTCCTGTTATTTTTAGTTTTATTGATTCATATCAATACCCATAACAGGATGGATATAAATTTATAATCCTAATGTGACCGGTTTTTGTTTTTCTTAAAGAAATATATATATATATATATATATGGAACATTGCATTTGGCTTCAACAGTACGGTAGAAATTGTTTGAAATATTTACAAATAGCAAAACATTTAGTATATCAACAAAGATCACAAATTTTATATTTCCGAGCCATAATTCCTTTAGTATCCAATAATATGATTCAAATTTTCACCCAGTATTTTGTTTATATTCCTAACTAATTTAAATTTGCCTAACTCTTGTTTTTTTTTTAGTTTTTTTTTCCAAAAAAAAAAAGAAATTTGAAAAAAATATTTATTATTATTATTTACTTCTTGTCAGTTTTTCTCATCAGTTTTGGCTGGTGGTCTTTGATTAGAGTTTGTGTGAGTGCAGTTCTCCTCAAATCTCCTGGACTTTTTTCAGTGTTCTGGCCACTCTCAATAATGCTGTAGTTAGAATGGTTTCCACTCGTCCTCCAACCTCCAAGTCCTCCAATCATTAATTCTTTAGTTACTGTACTAAAACCACCAATCATGATTGGTATAATTGTTACCTTCATGTTCCTTAGTTTTTTCAATGCCCTAGCAACGTCTAGTTACTTATCCTTCTTTTTATTTTCTTACAGTTTTTTTTTCTGTGCTCAGCCGGGACAGCAAGGTCCACAATTTTGCCAATTATCTTTTTTTTATTATCATTATAATGTCTGGTCTTCTGGCCGAGATCAGGTAATTTTGTATGCCAAAGTCCCATAGGAGTTTATGAATGTCATTCCCCAAAACATGTGCTGGGTTTTGTATATACCATTTGTACGCATGGTGATATTAAAATTTTTTGCTCACCTCCCAGTGAATTACCCTGCCCATCCAGTCCTGTCTAATCTTATAATCCTTCTGTGCTGCATCCGCTTATTATGAGATTGATGGCTTCGTCTCTATCACCACATAACACACATTTGCTGTTTTGTTGCGTCTTATCTAGTCTAACTTTGATATGATTGGTTCTTATGGCGTTGTTTTGTGATGGTCAATGAGATATTGTTTTTCTCTTAAACTTAGTTTTTCTTAGCTACTTCTAGGTTTTTCATGTGAGATGTTGCTTATTAGTCATTTAAAACGCCCATAGAATTTTTCTTCCCATTTTTGTTTCCTAATTATTGTCATTCTGTCGTTGTTCGGTGTGACAACAGTGTCATCAATACTGGCAAGTCTTCTTCCACCCTCCTTTCTTGATGCATATAGTCTGTTAACGTTATTTCTGGGATGTAATGCCTTATGGATGGTCATTAGTTTTCTTGTTCTTTGGTTCATTTGCTTAATTTTTTTCTCTGGTACACTTCAAAAAATGTCCCGAATATCTAACAAGGAAAACAACCCAGGTATTGTTTTTCTTTGATAACGTTTCTGCAATACAGTTTTGTCTCGAATAACCTTCTAGTTCTCCTGAGATAATCTTTCTTAATTTTTTTCTTTCATCTTCACTTGTTTGATAGTGTTAGCCTCCAAGATACACGAGTATTTGTAGTCTTGATTTGGTAGATCCATCCCGTCAGATGCCGTTTGCAACTTTTTATTACTAGCATAGCACATTTTTCTATACCAAATTCCATTCCTATGTCCTAACTGTATATTCTAACTGAGTGTATAAGAGTTTCTAGTTCTTTTTCACTTTTCTTGCATATACTTTGCTGTCATCCATGTACATTAGGCGATTTATCTTTCCTTGTGATTTACTAAGTTTGTATACGGCTGTTTATTTTCTGATTATGTGGTTAAGTGGCATCATGACATTTATGAATAGTAACGGTGATAGCGCTTCTCCTTGAAATATACCTCTTTGGTTATTCCCTTCCGCTAAGCTTCTTCCTTCTGCAGTCAATCCCACGCTCCAGGTTTTCTGGTTTTTCTCGATAAAGTTAATGATTTCATGTAATATTTTGTATATTTTAAAGCAGTTTTTCATCCAGCTTTGCAGAACCTAGTCTTGCCCTCGTTTATGATGTGCTGATCTGTGTAATGTAACTCTGTTGTGCCTCTAGATCCTTTGCATATCCTTTCTGCTGTTCTGGGAACGATCTGAAGGCTTACTGGCGAGTAGTAAATCTCTTCCCTTATTTGTGCTGTTAATCTTTTCCACATCATCGGTAGGCATGCTATGGGCCTCTTGCTGTTTGACAGTTCCTTTGATTGGATCCTTTTGCATCAATGTGGCCTCCCCTTTTGGTCATCCATTTGGGTACGTGTGCTTCTTGTAGGCATCTGTTCATTTCTACTGCTCGTATGGCATGCATGTATGGATTTTTCAAGTTTTATATTTATATATATATATATATATATACTCTCTCTCTCTCTCTCTATATATATATATATATATATATATGTATATATTCTGAGATATAGAGGTCATGTGACATTCTAAAATGTTCGCTTTGAAAACCATTTCTTTTTATTTATTTATTTATTTATTTATTTTAAATTTCCCTCTACTCTACGTAGGTTCTTACATACCAACCCCTTAATACTAGTAACTCGGATGATATATAGAATTTAGTGCAGTAAATTAATACAAATCTCTTTCGTGATTTCGAAATACCTCGTGAGGTTTTCACACCAGGTTAAGCTGATGGCTTATCAAAATTGTCTGAAAGACAGTAAGTCTGTTCAGGTCTATAGGAGTATTCAAATATTCTAACTAATTTTAACGATACTTTATTTTGAATGGTCTCGATTCGTCCTCTAATTTCCAGCGCTTCAAATCCCCTTCCTTATTTTTATGTACCATTCCATAACTGCTAAATACAATTGATATCTTATTCTTAGACCTCTAGCAGGATCCAAATATGCATCTCTTCGCTTTCTTTCAAGTTCAACTTGTAAGCAGCTGGGACGTCAGAGTCCATAATCCGACTAGTTTTTTTCCCCTTGCTTTTGAGTCTTAAGAAATTAAGAAACATAGCTCTAACAGTAATGAACACAATGCTCAACGACCTTGAGAAATAACTAAGCAATCCTAATTATATGATAAGGAAAACACCGTAAAAAATAAAATTTTAAAATTAAAAAAAAGCAATGGACAAAATCTCAATCATAAATGTACGAAATAGCCTGAAAACAATGACTGAAAAAATGCGACGTCGAAATTACAGGAAACTTAAAGAAAATGATTTTTAAAAGATTTAAACATAAAGGAAATGATACATCAACGGTAAACGCTTGAACAGGACTTTGATCTAAGTACGTTTTTCTTAATTAAACGGAAAAACAAATTGTCAAACGATATGTAAAAATAGGGAATGTAACAATGAAATAATTACCATCAAGTACGGTCAGGTCCTTAAAATATGTCCCCGGTTCTCTGGAATTATTTCTTAAGGATAAAAGTAAATATTTTACTTAAATAAGGTCCAAAATATAACCAAAATATCCACACACACACACACACACACACACACACACAGAGGCATGAGGGCGTGCATACACAGATGCACACGGATATATCTACATATTTGATTGAACATAGTAGACATTTTTTGTCTACATAATTATTTTTAATCCTTTCGAATTGACGTATCGATCTTATGATATTAGGTGATAATTGGTTGATAAACCTTCCCTAATTAGTTATTTCCCAAGTACTGGGCCATCATCAGGGGAGGATGCATTACAAACGTGATGTAACTTTTGTATGTACATTACTACTTAGTAAGAATGAATGTTTGTACTGTTGTATGTGTAGCATTTACTTTTCGAATTTGTTTCTATAAATAGCGTCAGTAGCTAAAGACACTTAAGTACATTAGCACTGGTGTGAAAAGTAATTCTATTATGTTTGGGTTGTATACTCCTAATATGTAGTGTCACGGGAGTCTGTAGTTTTTGCTCATTATTTTGTTGTTTTAATATAGTTGCGTTTTCGGTAAGAATTTTCCGTAATTTTGTTGTCGGGCATGAAGATTTCTTTATATGCTGTGCTATTGAACTGGTATCAGGAAGGTGCACTTTAAGTCTTCTCAATAGGGTAGTTGAGGTTAAACAGACATATATATTATTGTTTTCAGAGATAAAATCTCCTAAATGACATTTAAATTGATATATAACGTTGTTTTTTTTTTCAAAACTCCAATCGAAGGAGACGAATCATTCTTAATGACTAATCTGGAGGTTTAAAATTTATCATGGTATATGATAAAGTTTATTTTTTATTAGGATCAGTGGGGAGTATGCTTCTTTAAATCAATGATTTTTTTTAATATACTTTCATCTAATTTATAAATATATTAAAAACACTGATTCAAAGAAACATAAAATACAACAAATATTCCCGCCTAATATCATAAGATCGATACGATAAATCAAAAGGATTAACAAAAAAATATGTTGACAAAAATGTCCATTATGTTCAATCAAAATTTATATCAATGTAGAAATGTAGCCAAAATATACATATATATAATGTTTACGTACGCATAGTGAAGGGGTGGATACCTTTAGAGAGGTTATTGATCATGTGGAAGTCTGATCTATCGGATAAAATAAAACGAGGTTTCTCCAAGTTCTGGCTGTTCCCATACTATTGGATGGATGCACCACATGGACGCCATAAAACCTTCGTAGAAAAGGCTGGATGGGAACTTTACAAGAATGCCACTTGCTGTTTTGAAACAAACTTGGAAGCAATACACTACAAAAAAAAAGCCACTGTACTGACACTTGATTTCTACCACTAAAATATCAAAGTAAGACGAATTAAACATGCAGGGCACTCCTTCAGATGCAGAAAATAACACAATGGTGAAGTTCTTCCCTGCATTCCGACACACGGACTCGCCAATGTTGACCAAGCAGCAAGTACATATTTATATCAGCTATGTGCAGAAGCTTGAGTTACTTTGGAAGACCTGCCGGGAACAATGGAGTATAAGGAATGATTGAGTTATAAAGTCAGCTAAATTCTCGCGTTTACCTTAATTCATGATGATGTAGAAATATTTATATTCATTGGACAACGCCCAATTGTCACATTTCTTTTTTTAATTTTCATAATATCGTCTCAGCTAAATGAAAATAATTTTTAAAAAGCTGGCATCAACATAAAGCAAGCTTTCTTCTTCGTATGATAAACCACACAAACAAATAAACACATACACGCATACACACATAAACATTATATTAGGAAATATATTTTCCTTGCTATTTGTTAGCAGACCCATTGCACAACAAGCCAATAAATCTTACGAAATTATAATTAGTTTATATATAGGCCAATATTTTTGCTTCCTTCATTAAATTCTTACCTGAAAAATTAATGAAGAAATTATTCACACCACTTCCAGTCAAGATAATGCCAAACAATTCATATATATATATATGTTCTTTTCATTCTCAGTATTTCTATTTTCATTCAATATATATATATATATATATATATATATATATATATATATATATATATAAACAGATTAACCAAACGGAGAAGAAAAATAGGAATATTTCTTTTATTCTGTTTACTTTTGACTGTTCTTCAAATTTTCCGAGAAAAAGTTTTTAAATAATGTTTAAAAGTTTTGAAATATTTTTTTCAAAAGAGTGGATATGATGATAGACTTTGTGTCTCAGCTAAAAACGTGACCGTATGAGCAAAAATTCTTTCTTTTTTTTTTATCTACGAGTATGAGTTTGTTTTAATCCAGAGATTTGATTGTGCGTCTAAGTTACTTAGTTTAAAGCTAAATGTCCATCCCGAATTTCGATTGTATAATTTTTTTAACAGGCATTACTGTCCAATAAAGATATCTTTTTGTTCTTCTGCTATTAGTGTGGTCGTAAATTTTTAAATTCTTTTTCTTGTGTAACTATGGAATGAGTGAGTTGATTTGAGGTGTTTCCAGCATTGGTTTATCACACACACACACACACACACACACACACACACACACACACACACACACACACACACACACATATATATATATATATATATATATATATATATATATATGGTATATTTTGCCAGAAAATCATTATCTAAACAGTTTTGTCTCCTTATATCTGGGACGAATTGGTAAAGAAAGTACCCACGCGCTTTCGACCATTTCGTTGGTCATTTCCGGGGGTTGTATTAGATCATTTGTTGCTCTGATTTTTATAGATATTTATTTGGAGTGTTTTTTTTATTATAGCTGGCTCATTCTGTTAGGATATATATATATATATATATATATATATATATATATATATATATATGTCTGTGTGTGTGCGTGTGTGTGTGTGTGTGTGTGTGTGTGTGTGTGCAAATAGATAGATTTCACCCGTGTTATTTTAATGAGTTCATTTTGACTTCTCTTACAATAAACCAAGAACAAGATCACGTTTGGTAAAAGTATGATAGAGGCCCAAATTCTTAGCATTGGCTTCCAGGAACAGCTGCCACCTCTTTTTACTAGATTTTGTAGTGTTTTCCTTTTCTTTGCTAGGGGATTCGCCATTGCTTCTTTAGATTTTAACAACTAACTGTGATCAATAGTTGGGTAGCCGGCAATGCTTAGTAATACTTATAATATCTCATATATATATATATATATATATATATATATATACTTATGACACAAAGCAAGTGTCAAGCAACGAAAATCAAAACAAGAAAAAAAAGAGGATTTTAAAGACTAATGAATATATTTTATATCAAGTTTTATTTATTTATTTCACATTACTTAGTTTCATCTATAGTAAATGATTAACCAGTCTCTTTCACCATGTAGTGTGACCCTAAAAGGAACAACCACTCCGGTCTTGAGTCGACCTGAGAGTAATGGCAATGAAGTGGTATTCCACATTTCTTGAATCTCAAGGACTGGAGCATTACCATCACATATATTTTACTGACGTCCACGGCACTCGTTGTGGTGGTTTTACCCCTTTGCAAAGAGGCAGTCTGCGAAATCTAGAGCCTCAGCCGACTGGACTGATTTGTAAAAGTTTCAGGAAATTTAAAAGTGAAGAAACACCTTTTTGTGGGGGTGTATTGTAAGATGGACTTTGCGTCTAATCATCATCATCATCATCATTGTCATCGTCATCATCATCAACGAAAACAAGCGTGCAGACAGCACAGATACCCTTCATTCTCACTGTATGGATCTAATCCCGTCAGTCATTCCTCATAGAAAGTACTCTATAGGGTATCCAGTGTCCAGACCGAGTTGATGAAAGTAAACTTTTGTTTATTAGTTGATGTGCGAATGAGTTTATTCACAGTTGCCATTTTGTTATTTTTTCCCCAAAAAAGGTTTGTTTTTTTTTCTCAAGAAAAGACCGAGAAAGTGCTGGTCGAGCTGAATGGTTTGGAGTGATATTTGTTAGGAAGCTCTTATTAGTACTACAGAAAAAAACGAAAAAACTTGACAGTCAGAGGACCACACCCAGCCTGTGTGAGCGTTTATGTCTTAGATTTTTTAAAGTAAAACTAATCACAGATGTCTTATCAATACAGAATGTAAATAGATGACTTATCCACCCCACGGAGGTTTTAATTAATCCAGTTAAAAATGATTTATTTTGTTAAATTCATCCATGAAATAAACTTGGCAAAAACTGGCGTATTCAGGTTAGAGTTCGTAGGAAAAGAGTGCTTAGCAGAACACCCTTACAACTCCAACAATGTTCAGCTTGCCTTACTCGTCTTATACAATGAAATGAAAGTTGAGTGGCAGTACAACTGCTGCTTTGAAGGCTCCTTCTTCAAGATTTCTTCACAACAGCATGCAAGATGCTTCTGTAGTTCCTATCAAGTTTTTTTTTCTCCAAGCTTTTCTTTACAGTGGTGCAACTATATAATTGTACTGACAGGTCTACAGAGTTGTTTACTGGCTGGTAGATTTTAACGGCATGTCCACATATCTTGAGTTATTTTATGTCAAAAGATTAGGAATATGTTAATTGTTCATTTTTATATATTTTTTGTGTTGCTGTTTCTTTAAAAAATTTGTTCACGTTCCAATCAAATACAAGTAAATTTTAAATCATTCAACTTAAATATTGGACTTTAATAGGTACAACCATTCCATGACAGAGTTGACGTTGGTGGAATGGCTATGAAGAAGTACTTAATACTGTGCAGCTCTCCTGAACTAAAGTGTCACCTTTTAATGCTGTTTGGACTCATACCCAAGACACTATTTTCGGGTGGATTTTTACCCATTGTAGAATATACATTCAGTACTCTCAGATATCTAGAACTACAGTGTCACAATCTAATGCAGTTTAGTGTCATACCCAAGAGACTATTTTAGAGTGTATGTTAACCCTCTGTTTGGGATACAGTCAGCAAAGTCAAACCCATCGTCTGGGCTTAGCTACGGCTTGAAATAATCTATATGTTATTTCATCAGAATATATTGTCCATATAGTCAGTAGCAACCCATCTCTTACCAATGCGTACATTGACTTTAATTTCAGTAGATGAGATACTGTTTCCAAGGTATATGTGTTGCACTATTTGTAACAGAGGAATAAGTTTCCTACTACCCCTTGACGGTAGGGTTTAGAATACGGTGAGTCGATCCCTTGTGGAGGGATTAGACTGGCCCAAAAGTTTAAACACTAAACTGCATTTAGTAAGGACGCTCCACTTCTGTTTATCTGGAGAGTGTGGATTATCCCTTCGTTACCATTACTCCTACGTCCACTCTGAGACGAAATTGCCGTGCCTGTTCTGCCCAATCTATGGATCAGAGAGTATTTCCTTGAAGGATGTAATGTGCTTTATTTGTCCTTAAATCTTGTATAAAATCGAAATTTAATATATTTTCTTATTTCTTCTGCTTTTTTATCTTATAATTCATTTTTGCACTAGTAATAGGCAACATCTTAGTCAAACATTTATTCTGTTATGCTGTATAGTATGTTGATAATTATTTTTAAAAAAGGCATATTTTTTTCTGTATTAAAAACAGTAACTTAATTATCCTCAATCTTCTTATTTCATCTGTAATTCACTCATATTTTCCCTTGCTAGATTCTCTTCCATCTTGATTTCTTTCAGACATTCAGCGACTTTGTCCACGGCTTTTTAGAGACACTGATGCAAAAAAAATCGTGAATAATTTCAGTTAATTTCTTAGATTCACAAATACTAGAATATTCTCAGACGGTAATTTATCATAATAATATATTCGAATAAATTTTTGACACTTTTAATATCATATATCTAGCTCTTCTTTTTATAATTTCATTTCCTTTCATTTCAAGATTAGAAGTTGGTTATTTGAATCAACATTGATACCTTTTCTCGTTTTATTCTTTCCTTGTGATTTTATTTCCCTTTAATCGACAGAGTAAAAATGAAAGCATTTTAAACAGAACAAACAATACAGGTCAACAATAAAAAAAGTAGTTGTGATTAGAATAATGGTAATCGTAGTAGAATATGGAATCAGAGACCCCAATTTAATTATTGAAGAAATATATTATCTTTTTACTTTGCATTTATAACCTTGTGATATTCATGAATCTATAACTTCTACCCTGCAATAGTTAAATAGCTGAACACACTGGGTTCTTTTGTCTTGGTTAAGTAATCGGTCAGTGTGAAAGATGGGCCAGGAGAACTATACTTACTGGCTGTGTGCTTGGTACCCAAATCCTAAACACAATATATTATTAGTGTAGAACGAGCAATTTTATCATTTTTACTTACAGCAGTTGTATTTGCTCAAATTGATTTGGGGGTGTCCTCGTGGTGTAATGGTTAAAGCGATGGACTACGGAATTGTAGTAAACGAGTTCGTATTCCAGTCACGCTATTACGTTCCCTTTCGGGCAAATACCCTTGGGAAAGGTATGAAACCCTTATCCTCCCAGCTATGGGTTAAATAATACCACTACTGTTCTTCTAGGAGAATGGCTCAGGCATTAAATAACCTACAAAGGTTGATAGGCCATTACAAACAAATAAACCAAATCTAAACCAATCAAATTGATTTTCCGTTAGCTAAAGCCTGTTAATATCGAAGTCACTTTTTTTTTCTTTTAGACTAGTCACCTTCGCAAAGCTAATAAATCCCATGTGTGCTCCTCGTACCCAACACCTGGAAAGAGAACAAATACACTTTTTTTTTATCTTTCCCGAAGGAATTATCGTGAAAAGATTGCAAGTAGCCACATCCATATTAGAACTTAAATCACCATTTCCAATTTTTTTTGTGACAATAAGCATTACTTTAATATAACCCGTTAATATCACTGGAGAAAATCAATTATTTCAAGAGCTTTGACACAATTGTTTCTCTGCCAAACATCATCACCATCTACTAACCGTATAAAAGAAACATGTTATTGAAAAATACATAGTGATTAGTTTCATGCTTTTTAACTGATGATAAGCAATTAATAAACAAAATTAACACTAACTTGAATTGCTATAAAAAAAAAGGTTTCAAGTGGTGAAATAATTTAGTATTTAGTATGTATTTCCTTAACTTCTTCGCTACGAGCAGTATACGACACAAGCCCTTTCTTTTTTGCAGAGTTAAAATGATTTTAAAAAATTTTGTTCGTGTTAGTTGATTTGATGTGACGAATAAGATAACTTTCATCTCTAAAATAACTGTGTGTTGAATTACTTTTTAGAAATACAAGGACGGAACGAACTAAATACAGGCCCATCGCAGCAAGGGAACAGGTGCACACCAGCAAGACCTCGGTGATTCAAACAGATAGAAGAATAAAAAGGAAGGTCTTGAATTTAAGTGTCGAGGTGTGTTTTGGGTTTTTCATTCATAATTCGCCAAACAAAACTTATTAACGTAGTAGTCCAGTGCTGATCCTCCTATTGACATCTATTTAGCTGAAGAACACGGCATATATTCCTTTGGGGCCATAATACGCTGAAAACGTTACAACTTCACCCAAACTTCAAAATTTACACTTTCTTCTACGATGTTGACTGTGAACAAGTACAGTTGCAACTGTACTTAACCATTCCTTGATTTTTTATTGTTTAGATGGTTTGAAGCCCAAGTTTCTTGTTTGCTGCATCCTTGAATTCTATTCATATAAACGATTATGCGATCATATAAACCACACCTGGAAAACAGTGAGCCTTTTGGCACTTCATACCGTTCAGGACATTTTTATAAAAAAAAGCATTATGCCCAGATTTCGCATCAGATAATCACTTGTCTGATTTTATCGTTTGTCAACCTGTTTATTTATCACGGATACTTCATCTTATGTAATGATGAAAAATATCAGATATGTCATTAATAGATATATATTGTTTCCGTCTCAATTTACTTGTTTTATTGTTTGTTTTTTTTTGTTTGTTTTTTTAACCTTTTAATGACGAAGCCTTGGACACTTCTGAGCAAATCTTTGTGGCCATAGACAGAAAAAAATTGGGTGCCCAATAAAATAAAAATAAATAACAAAACTGTCACACAAGTTCTTTTTTTTAGAAAAAATAATTTCTGTAATTTTTTGATTCACATTTTATTGAATTTCATTATGCGCTAATATATATATATATATATATATATATATATATATATATATATATATATATATATATATATATTTCTACATGTCCAACCTCGAAAACAGAATTTTTAATACCATAAATAACCTCCAATATACCTAAGATATGTTGATGATATCCTTATTCTTGCTAATAATATTAACGAAATCAACATACTACAAGACACCTTCCAAAATAATTCAGTTCTTAACTTTACTCATGAACTAAACAAAAACAATAAAATATCCTTTTCAGATGTTCTCATTGATACTGACAATAATAATAACTTCACTACCTCTACTTACAAAAAAAAAACCTCTAGTAATAACTCCTGTACTCTTAACTTTAAAAGTGAATGCCCCTTCAGATATAAAAAAGCAATTATTAATTATCTGGTATCCCGTGCCAAACTGATCTCCTCCTCCAAAACAATATTTTATAAAGTGGTAGAAAACATAAAACAGGCTCTCATCAATAATGGGTGTCCTAACTATATTGTTGATGAACAAATTAAACGGACGATTAAAAATGTTAACCAACAAAATAAACACTGTACTACTCCACCCAGTCAACAAACATATATCAATTTTTTTTTACCGTAACCAAATGCACTGCAATCATAAATCGGATGAAAAAATATTGAAAACATTGATTGACAGAAATATACTCCCCACAGATCCTAATAAAAAAATAAAACTTATATATTATAATAAATCTAAAACCTCCAACTTGGTCATTAGAAATAATTCCTCTCCCTCGATTGGAGTTTTGCCAACAAAAAACACAACGTTATATATCAATTTAAATGTCCTTTAGGAGACGTATATCTGATAATAATAATATATATGTTGGTTTAACCTCAACTACCCTATCGAGGAGACATACAATGCCCCTTTCTGGTACAAGTTCAATAGCTCAGCATTTTAAAAAACATTCATGACCAACAAAAGAATTACGGAAAATTCTCACCGTCAACACAACAATATTAGAACATCAAAATAATTTAAAAAAACTACAGATTCTCGAAGCATTACATATTAGAAACATGCAACCGACACTTAACAGAATAAATTTTCAAACCAGTGCTAATGTACTTAAATGTCTTTAGATACTGACACTATTTACAGAAACCCATTTAAAAGCAAACGCTATACTATTCAACGGCAAAGACACTCTTACATAGTAGTAATATGCAAAAACAAAAGTTACATCACTTTTGTAATAGATCCTCCCCTGATGATGGCCCAAATTCGGGCAGAAAGTACTAGGGATATATATAACTATGAATAATACATAAATCAATGCCTGCCGAATACGATAAAAGCAATACGGCAATACGAACGGATCCAGAAGAAAATATATAGACAGAAAATGTATATTATATTAAATGAAATTTGTATATATATATATATATATATATATGTGTGTGTGTGTGTGTGTGTGTGTGTGTGTGTGTGTGTGTGTGTGTGTGTGTGTGTGTGTGTGTGTGTGCGTTCAATCAATTTTGTCCTAACGCTCTTTTGATTTGTTAAGTCTGCGTAGATTCTATGTATTTGCTAAACATACCCATTTCTATATGAATGAGAGTCCGATTAGTGTTTTTTTTCTGTAGCAGAAACCATTTGATCATTACATATTTTAGGAATATAAATCGTTTCCAAATACTAATTATGCACCTAATTAGGTTGCTCAAAAATTCCCCTACAGCATGTTTTTATTTAGTTTAAAATAAAGGTATCGTTGGCCTGGTTTTTGGTACCAGGTTGAATTAAATTTTATCCTAGTTTATTGAAATGAAATATAAGGTTGCAGCATAAATGAGTAGATTGACTGTTACCATGTTGTTGCTTTTTCACCGGAATGTTTTGCCTTTTCATTTCTTAAAGAACCCCGAGAAGCTGCTGGTCGCGTGGAATGGTTTCGAGTGATATTACTCTGAGGGCTTTGATTTGTATTTAAAATAAATAAAATTAAAAAAAAAAAAAAAAAATTGACAGCCAGAGGACCACACCTGTAAGGGCTTCTATGTCTCGTATTTTTAAAGAAAGATAAATCAAAAATGTCTAATAAGTACAGAATATAAATAGATGACTTATCCACCCTACATAAGTTTGAATTAATTCAGTAAAAAAAATTGTTACCATAAATTCATCCAGGAAATAATCTTTAAAAAGCAATTCTCAGACTGCTTAGTTTATGAGGTAGCAAATTGAATAGGTTCTTGAAAGTATATTCATACATATGCTGGCAACCGTAATCGAGGGTGACCAGAAGGCTCCTTTTTCTATAGCAACTACACCGCGGTATAGGGGAGGGTGCTACTCCTTTCCCTGGATTGCTCCACCTTACCCTTGATACGTACCTCATATTGCTGAGTGTTAAGCAAGGAAGTTTCAAGTACCATTTTTAAAGTTATATATATATATATATATATATATATATATATATATACATATATATATATATATATATATATGTATATATATATATATATATATATATATATATATATATATATATATATATATAATTTTGGGTATAAGATGATAAAACTTAGAAACATTGGCGAACACTCTACCCACAAGACCAACAAGCCAATATATATATATATATATATATATATATATATATATATATATATATATATATATATATATAGGTATAAGATAAGAAAACTTAAAACCATACACTTGTGTGTAAAATTTCTTCATTAGATAAGATTACATGATATTAAATGTGCTAATAGCCTTTAAAGAAACAGCTACATAAAAATATTAATTTGAAAGTACAATAAACGCAAATTCCTAAACGCTAAGTAGAAAACAAAGCAAGGCAAGTTGACATGCCACTAAATTCAGTCAAACTAGCCAGCAATCAATTAGTTCTCCTCACAGTCAGAAAATTTACCCCAACGACAGATATATCAATAAAAACACCTTGTATACCGTAGATTACGGTGTATAAGTGGATCTATCAAGCCAGAAAATTTCTCAACAAAAGAAGGTGTCGACATATATGACTGGTCTATAAACCACAATTTTACCACAGTGTGATCAACCAGAGGTAAAGATTAGCATTTTATCCCTCCTGCATAACTCGACCCTCGTTGTTACTTTTTTAAGGATTAAAGGTCAATTTATACGCCTCTGTTCAGGGTAGACTACTTCCAAATATAAACGAAGATTTTTGCTATATATCAGCCGATTAAAGTTAGTTTCACTCTCGAAGATCGAGTTTCCTGCCATTCGATTCTCTTCTTTAGTTTAGAAAGGGTACTGATACAAAGAATGTTGAGAGCAATATTGAACAAGTACTGGCGGCAACACCCCACAAGACACCAACTATACGACCACCTGCCTCCCATCACGAAAACTATACAAGTGAGACGAACCAGACACGCAGGACACTGCTGGAGAAGCAAGGACGAACTCATAAGTGATGTACTACTATGGACCCCCGCATATGGCCAAGCAAAGGCAGGAAGACCAGCATGAACATACATACAGCAGCTGTTTGAAGATACGGGATGTAGCCCTGAAGACCTGCCAGAAGCGATGAATGATAGAGAGAAGTGGCGAGAGAGGCTCAGGGATATCCGTGCTAGCGGCATGACATGATGATGATGATGACTGATACAAATGTAGTTATTTACTTTGAATTATATCTTCGGACGATACAGACTTTATTAGAACGTGGCCTTTTCTCATATGAATTTCATTCCAAGAGGTTAAATCTATATTGAAAATAACTGAAAATATTATTTGAGTTATTAACTATTCCCATCTGTTAAGTACCATGCAGAGATTAATTCCTTTCTTTTTAGAGTTCCTCAGAAATTGTTTTATATTAATTATCTTTGAATTAACCTTAATGTGCAGTTTTTCATAAATTATTCTGTTAGAGATGTTTATTAATATGCAGATTAATGGTTTGTTCCAAATCAATTATTATCTAATACTTTCACTCAGAAAAAAGTTAACTAAATTCTAATACATACATATATATATATATATATATATATATATATATATATATATATATATATATATATATATTATTATTATTATTATTTTTATTGCACCAAAATGAAGATGAACGAACGTCCAATGTAATATCCGCTTTTAACTGGTCGTGTGTATACATGGATATATATTTATTTTAAATACCGTATCCGGTGGCAAAAGCTGCTCGGTAGCGCCAGGAGTGGCAGTACCACCTTGAGCTACCGAAACTGTGTTATCACCCTGGTTGGCGGCTGATGAGGCTTGGGTATCGCACGTACTTTCGCACGTTGTATGATGGAAAATATATATATATATATATATATATATATATATATATATATATATATATTATTAAACGTGAAAGCCCATGCGATACCCTGCCCTCATCAGCCGCCAACCAGAGGTGATAACACAGTTTGGGTAGCTCAAGGCGGTACTGCCACTCTTGCTGCTACCAAACAGCTTTTGCCTCCAGATAGGGTATTAAAAGAATCATATATATATATATATATATATATATATATATATATATATATATATATATATATATATATATACGCCAGATCAATCAATAGCAGAGACTACATTGGACGTTTATCTTCATTATCAGTGTGCAGTTTGTGATTTAAAAAAAATGCGTTTAATTTCGGCCGTTGATGTCATTACGCGTTTACAGTAACCATTTCCTGGAGTTACGCAATAACACGGAAATAGTGGTTGCGCGTGCATTTCATTCATGCTGAAAACTTCTCACTTTCGACCAAATCCAACTTGATGCATGTTGCGTCGTTGTCTGAGGACGATTTGAGGCAACTTTCAATCTGCAGCCTGTGATTCCTATTTTTAAAGAAACGAAATGACTGAAAACCACGACAACCACAAAAGAAATCACATGGACTATCCAACCCTTTTCCACGCAGTCGACAAGCAGTGTCTCATATCAGTTTTCCTTCCGGTCGTGTGCTTCCTCCCGGTTATCCTCCCAGGGGACAATCAATTCTATGAGGAGGACAGTCTTCTTCTTGTGTGTGTGTGTGTGTGTGTGTGTGTGTGTGTTTAGAAAGTGCCTTCATTAAGAGCCAGTTGTTACGGAAGGTCAATTTCAAGTGGAATAAAGCTGGTGTGATTTCCGGGATTTCCCTCTAGTCTGCTAGCACAACGAAGGCCTAAGAACCCATTATGCTCTTCTGATTACCAAAAGATGATAGGATAACTGATGCTTTTATGCATTTACCAAGAACATGTGTGTATGCGTGTTTATGTGTGTGCGTATGCATCCATGCCAATATATATGTGTGTATATGTGTGTATATGAATGCGTGTGGTTTGTTTGCAATTAATGATTATGCTTGGTTTCTTTTGATTTTGGTTTTTATGATGATTGCATATCAGTCGTCGTGTGTAATTTAATGCCAAAGTAACACTTGTAGAAGACAGTTTGACAGTTTAAGCAATAACCTTGAGGAAAGTGGGTTTAAAGATAATCTAGGTATATATATATATATATATATATATATATATATATATATATATATATATGGGGGGCATTCAATAAGTTTCCAGACTTTTTTAATACAAGAATTTAAAATTGTCATACCCTCTATTCAGTATCTTATTGCTAGACATCTTATGAGATGACAGACCAATTTTTATGATATCAGGTTAAAATGAACAGCTACAGCAGCAATTGGAATACACCCTACTAAAGCCTGATTGTCACAGCTGGTGAATTTCAGAAATGCTATCTGGATGTGAGGAAGAATGATATGCAATAAAAATCTGTTTTAAACATTGACAAAATGTCACAGAAACGTATGAAATGCGTCAGACTGCTTTTCGACCTTCTTGCATGAATCGAGCATCAGTTTTTGAGTAGCTTAAGAGATTCAAGAACGGCAGGGTGCCCGTGAGGTGAGGAGTGTAGGAGGAGTAAGAAAGTCAATACATCAGAGTTGATTGGCCAAACGTTTTGGGTTAGGGTTACTATGTTGAGGTATTAAGGGAGCTCAGGAAGAGATTCCGTCGGAAGAGGCCAGCACTCTTCAAATTGGGTCAGTGGCATTTCCACCAGGACAATGCACCAGTCCACAACTCCATCCTTGTCACAGGCTATTTGACCAAGATGGGCATCAAGACAGTTCCTCACCATCCCTATCGTCCAGACCTTGCTCCCTGTAACTTTCGTTTATTCCCTAAGCTCAGAGCCTGACGTTATGAGACAATTGAGGCGATGAAAGAGGCTGTGACGAAGGTCATGGACACGATCACACAAGAGGACTTCCATAGGGCTTTCCAGAGGTTGTTAGAACGGCACAAAAACTGCATTGCAGCCGGAGGAGATTACAACGGAGGGGACTAGATTTTCATGTGCGTACTATCAATAAAAGTGCCCATACGAAAGAAATCTGGAAACTTATCGTATGCACCTCATCTATGTATCTATATATATTGCAAACCGATCTACATGAGCATGAAATGACACACGGTCATTTTTAGCAGATTTTAACAGGTTTAACTTCTCCTAATCTGATTGCCATCACAACTCAGAACTCAGTCCATCTTATTATTTTCTCATAACTGAAAGGAGGATAATTAAATGCATATCTTTCCCAAGAGTAATATTTCTATTTGTAAGACAGTCTCGCGCAACAATTGAAATCTGATCAGCCAGTCTATTTCCTACAGCTAAAGTTGTAACACCACGAGTACCTTATATATATATATATATATATATATATATATATATATATATATATATAATCACAAAAATATCATTGAGTCGATAGGATGTTAAAATAATGAAGAAAAAGCACAAAACTCACAACTTTAATTTTCACATTATTTTGGTTGATTTTGTTTTGGTTTTATGCCATGTCAACCATTATTGGTTACTTAACACTAAATCATTTTATACATATATATTATACACATGATTTCTAAATATTTTTTGTTGAAAAATATTAAAATAGCCTTAGCTCATTTGTTTGCGCACAGTTAAAATTTTTTTTCTGTATTGCTATATGCCACTATAAATTCAATTAAATATATATCATTTGTTTTCGTGCTTTAAAATGTTTAAATAGTTCTCTTTCAAAAAATTGAATTTAGTATGTCAACAATGTTGAATGGTTGATGCATTTCTTTGTGTCACTGACATTTCAATTAAACATCAATTGTTTGTTTACACACGGTTAAATCATTTAACAGTTCTTTTTCAAGCAATTCTGTTTTGCATAACGCATTTTTTTACTCAATTTAAATGTCAAAGTGCCTATTGTAAATGTCTAACAGTTCTATTTAACCCATAGTTTGGACCCTAACAGGTGCTACCACTCCGGGCCAGAGTAGACCCGGAAGAGATAACAATGAAGGAGAACCCATATTCACCAAATTTCTAGCATTACTGGAGTCTCACCATCAGATTGTTTTGGGGTGTCCTCGTGGTGTAATGGTTAAAGCGATGAACTGCGGAATCGTAGTACGCGAGTTCGTACTCCAGTCGCGCTATTACGTTCACTTTCGGGCAAATACCCTTGGGAAAGGTATGAACCCCCTTATTCTCCCTCCAGCTATGGGTAAATAGTAGGACGGACTAGGTTCTTCAGCCTTGGTGAGGCAACTAGTCTAGGAGAAGGAAAACTCTGAATTCAAAACCTGTTAAACTTCGCTTAAAAATTGACCTTGTGTCATATCCTGCCCGAGCGGAGGGGTTGGTAAATAGTACCATCAGATTGTTTAGTGTCATATCCAGAACACTCGTTGCGGGAATCTTACCTCTGCAGAGATATACAGTCGGTATTTTTTACAATGACTGGTGGGTGGTTTGGTTTGGTTTGGTTTGTTTGGTTTTATGGCATATCAATCTTTGTAGGTTATTTAACGCCAAATACATTTTTATGTAAATAATCTATTCTATTGAAAACTGTTCAGCTTAGCATAAGTACACAATTTAATTGTCAAAAACATTTCCCTTTCAAACTATTCAAGCAGTTATATTTAATAATTCAGTTAAGTGTAAATACAGTTTTAATTTCGAAAAACAGTTCTATTTGAAAGAATTCAATTAAGAATAAGTTTAAGTGTAAGTATTGTTTAATTGTCAAAAACGTTTCTATTTCAAGCTAATCAGTTTACTCAGTTCATTTTAGCATAAGTATGCTGTTATTTCTATTTAACCCATAGATAGGGCCCTATCAGGTGCTACCACTCCAGGCCAGAGTGGGCCTGAGAGCGATGGCAATGAAGGGTTACTCCGCATTCCCCAAAGCACCAGCACTGGTGGAACCTCACCATCAGATTGTTTAGTGTCATATCCAGGACACTCGTTGTGGGAGGGTCTTACCCCTCTGCAGAGGCGCAGTCAGTGTATTCTACAGCCCCAGCTGACTAGGCAAGATGACTGGGGGAGATGCGCTTAGATTCATATCTTTAACAAATATAGAAGTCTTACCCCTCTGTAGAGATACATTGTATTCTATGGCTCCAGATTACAGCGCCACACAATATCTTGATCATGTAAATATTGGAGACCAAAAACGTACATCATCATGTGAAAAATCTGTAATTGATAAATAAATAGAACTCATATTACCGTTATGTTTAATCAACAACACTTATCTGATGTTAAGATAAATGTAAAATATGCTGTTGATAGTTGGGTTATATTTTCTGTTTAATATTGTTTTATACACATTCAGACTCACAGTCAGAGACATGCACAGGCACATGCAGACAACCACTCAAACCTACAAAACACACACACACACACACACACACACACACACACACACACACACACACACACATGTGTATATATACCTACACATACCTTTGAGCATGTGTTTATGTATGTGCATTTCCTTGAGTGTGTATTTGTACTTTTAAAAATACCACATATGCAGTTGAAAAAATAAACAATCCCTCAATATTCTTCGAGCAGAACATTCTTTAACTGATGTTAAATTTTAAAACGTTCAAATGTTATCTTAATACATCTATTTAACAGATGTCAACCCTCTGAGTGCTTGCGTGTGCGTATGCCTGTGCGTGCCTGTATATGTGTTTTTGCGTGAAAAAAAGAAAGAAAGAAAGAAAGAAAGAAAGAAAGAAATCGAGATAGATATGTGAAATTTTTCATCGGAAGTTTTGATTATTTCTCAGATGAGTGAAATAATTTTTCAGTGTTTGGAATTTAAACTTTAAATGCTAAATTACTTTTGAATGCTACATCTCATTTACACGTCTAAAAATTTATTTTATTTTCGTGATATGAAAACTCATATTTATCTCTTTCTTATCATTATTTTTTTAATTAATTTTATAATGTAATGATTTATATTCTAAGATATCATAATACATTTGATGGTATATTCTATTGTATTCTGAATAGTGTTGATATTTGTAATCCGAATTTAGCGTATTGAAATATGTATTTTCTCATGAATACACATAGATATAAGTTTGCATCTTTTATTGAGATTTTTTATATTTATTTGCATCAAATTATCAGTAGATATTATTTCAAAGCTGAATTACGGTTTTTGATGTATGTTCTAATAGGTATCATTTTGAAATCATGGATAGTAATTATAAAGCTTCAATAAAAAAGCAACTGTTTTTTATCGAGATTCAGACCATGAATACTGATATATGTAATTTGTTTATAATTTTCATAATCCATTAATTTAGACAACCGTGTCTTTGGTCCTCCAAAAACCATCTCCTATATGTGGGAAAATGGGAATTTTTTTTAAATACTCTCTATTGGTTATTTGTATGAATTAATACATAAACTATTTCATTAATTGATTAATGTTTCCAACGTTTTACAAATTCTGCATTATTGCGTGTAAAGAGGTGAGTAAATAGAAAATACATTCAAACTCTTTGTATATTGGCAAAACGACGATTTTTTTTCCGATTCCGATATTCTAATACTATAGGCGAAACTGTAACAGGTTAGTTCTTGAGTCACGAAATAATTTTTGTCACTATATATATATATATATATATATATATATATATATATATATACTAAAATTAGAAGACGTTACGTAAAACCAGTTTCGAGTCTTTTTCTACCGAACCGTCGATTCTCTTACCATCACTTTTCGTACCATTAAATTTTATGCACACACACACTATATATATATATATATATATATATATATATATATATATATATATATATATATATACGAGGATCATTAAATATGTTTCTAGACTTTTTTAGGTATTGGCACTTTATTGATAGTACACACATGAAACTCTATTCCTCTTCGAAGTAATCTCCTCCGGCTGCAATGCGCTTGTTGTACCGTGTCAATGACCTTCGTCATAGCCTCTTTCATCTACTTAGTTGTCTCATAAGGACCTCTGAGCGTAGGGAATAACCAAAAGTCACAGGGACGAGATCTGGACTATAGGGAGGCCGAGGAACTGTCTTAATGCCCATCTTGCTCAAATAGTCTGTGACAATGATGGAGTTTTGGACTGGGGTATTGTCTTAGTTGAAATGCCACTGACCCCGTTTGAAGAGTGCTGGCCTCTTCCCTAGGAATATCTTCCTGAACTCCCTGAAAACCTGAACATAATAACCCTAACCCTAACACTTTGGCCAATCAACTTCGGTATATTGACTTCCTTACCTCTCCCACACCTATCATCATCCCTCACAGACTCCCTGCCTTCCTTGAATCTCTTATGCCACTCAGAAACTGATTCTCGATTCATTCAAGATAGTCCAAAAGCAGTCTGAAGCTTTCTATACGTTTCTCTGGCATTTTTTAATCTAAACCAAAATTTTATTGCATATCGTTCTTCTAAAATGTCCTTTTGTCCAGATTGCATTTTTGAAATTCACCAGCTGTGACAATCAGGCTTTAGTAGGGTGTATTCCAATTGCTGCCGTAGCTTTTCCTTTGAACCTGATATCATAGAAATTGGTCAGTCATCTCCTAACCTGTATAGCAATAACATATTGAATGTTCAAGACTACGACAATTCTCAATGCCCATACGAAAAATCTCTGGAAACTTATCGTATGCTCCTCGTATATTTAAAAAACGATTTTTATTCAATGGGTTCACCTCAAAAAGAAAAAAAGAAAACAAAGAAAATAAATGCTAATATGAACTGGATTTTCTAACCACTCGTCCTGAGATAACAGTTGATGAGTTAACAAGCTGTTAAAATCAAGCATTCACTTAACTATACTCTCTGTACGCCATTTGCTGGAGCAGTTGAATGCATCCAAATTACTGTCAGTTGGGGTCAGTTTGCAAACAGACCCAAATTTTTTTCATATTCTTGCTCAACCTTTTATCGAGCTGAGGAGAACCCGAAGCCTTGTAGCTACCCAGCAGAACTGCAAACTATAGTTATCAAGTTCGAACCTCGTCCCATGATTTATGTTTAATTGCCAACTAATGTTCTTATTAAGGTATAAAACTTCTTATACAACTAGCTATGGATTCAATAATAATTTACTCTCCTTCTGCAATGATGCATTTGATATTAAAAAACGTACGAAGCCTGGTACGTCATTACACAAAGAAAATATCTGATTAAGAATATCTCATCATTTAATCATAGGATTCTGTAATTTATTTGTTGAATAAAAATATACCAGGTTTTCTTAGATGAAAACTGTAATACTGACTGCACTCTAAAACATATGTGAAATTCGTGTGACGCACTAAAGACCCTTGGATAAAGAATAAATTGAAACAAAATTTCCAACGAAGTGTATATATTGAAAATCTGTCCTTCAATAACTGCCATCATTTTTATGTCTGGATATTTGCAATCAAAGGAAGCCTAAAAGAAATATAAACATTGAAGTTCCATTATTTTCATGCTCTATTCAAGTTAATAGAAAATGAAATAGACGCAAAATAACAACACGCCACTGAGGAGAGGAAGAAGAAGTGGATGTGAAGAAGAGATTCAAGAGAGACAATTCAAATCATATCGACGCAAGAGCTGTTTTTTTTTTTTAATTCCGATCTATAGAATCGAATTCTGTCTTTCAAAATATTTCCGAAGCGCCCACTCTTTCTTACTCTAAACGGAGGTTCTTTAAAGAAAAAAAAAAGATGTTACACTTCAGTGCCCTCTAAAAACTATTTTAAACTGACAGAATTCTAATTTTTGTAGTCAGAGGAGTGATTCAGTTGTGTATAAATTATTAAACGGCTGGTGACCTATATTACTTCTGAAAACATTGTTTGTATTTTGAGTCTTGAAATAGATAAACTTAAATGCTGGAAGATTTGATTTACATTCACATGAGGAAATTATATAAATGTCAATTTGAAATTTAGTTAATATTTTTGGGCTTGCTATATACAAACTTTATCAACTTATAACCTTTCTCTCATCAGATTATTCAGACTGCCCGTAATCTCTTCTAAATTTGCAGCACAAACAGTTTAACGTAAAGTTGTTGATTTGTTTGGTTTTTGCCTTCTTTTTTTTAATTTCAAGTTACGTATTTACACAGGATGTTTAATAATATTTCTCGTGGTGTAATGGTTATCGTCGCAGGATATGGACACGGCGACACGAGTTCAAACCCTGGACCTGACTGATTGCATTTCACATAGCACTAATACCTTTGGGAAAGGTATGAATCCTATTATTCTCCCTCCAGCTATGGGTAAATAGTAGGGCAGACTAGGTTCTTCAGCCTTGGTGAGGCAACTAGTCTAGGAGAAGGAAAACTCTGAATTCAAACCTGTTAAACTCCGCTTAAAAATTGACCTAGTGTCATATCCTGCCCGAGCGGAGGGGTTGGTAAATATGGTTAGATAATATTATTTGGTTTGTGCAAAGTTTAAATCTTTTAAAAGAATGTCAATGAATTGAATTGGAGGTGCCCGTGGGGTAATGGTTATCGTCACTGGATATGGACAAGGCAATCCAAGTTCAATTTCTGGACAAGACTGATTGCATTTCACATAGCACTAATACATTTGGGAAAGGTATGAATCCAATTATTCTCCCTCCAGCTATGGGTAAATAGTAGGGCAGACTAGGTTCTTCAGCCTTGGTGAGGCAACTAGTCTAGGAGAAGGAAAATTCTGAATTCAAACCTGTTAAACTCCGCTTAAAAATTGATCTTGTGTCATATCCTGCCCGAGCGGAGGGGTTTGGGAAATAGGATCTATGAATTGAATTTCAAAATATTTTATTTAAATTTAGGTTTAAATAGCCAAATAATTAGATTTAGCAAATAAACTTAATTGGCTTAATAATGTGCATCACAATATGAATATGAAATTCAATGATACGTAACCTTTTCATGAATGATTTCATACATTTTCAATACGTTCACCACCTACGACATCGCTCACATCACGTTGATATTCCAGTTTCTTTTGTCTTGCAAAGACAGCCTTTCTCTTTGAACATTTCCTGCAATGTCCAAAAACACAAATGTATTCTACACAGTTTTGTTTGAGTGCATTCGAGTATACTCTATCGCAAAAAAATACCTTTTTTTTCAAAGCGAATGATATCTCTCTACGTGAAAGAAAAATACAAGAAAACATTAAACATAAGATTTTGCGTTATTTTTACAGCAGCCATTTAGATTTACGAGCATTTGACAATTTGTCAAGTTATTCGATAACAAAATGACATCATTCTGAAACACCGTTTATATTACTAAAATTCTCATGAAGTTTCACTCTATATAATAAATTGCAGGTCATCTGCGTTTTTTTTTTTTAAATAGAACAATTAAAATAGAATGTTCTCAGAAAAGCAATATATTCCCTATTACATTTATACGGGGACGATAATTTTACCGGGTCTTCGTTTTCTTGTCCATAATATTGATAAAACAAAAATGACTATGATTATGTGAACAGAAAAGATTTTAGTCTTCCTCAGACGCTTTTTGGTGGGAATCCAATGGGTACATTGGTCACCTAGGTATTATTTAAACAATACGGTTTCTATCTTTTTATTTTATAAAGTGCTGATTGAATTGCCTTTTTTTTGTCAGGTTTTCTGATATTTTCATATCATTCTCCACAATGCGCTGTCATTACATCCCTTATTATTAAAATTTGCTGGACAAATTTATTTTAATTTAACTTTGTTGACAAAACTGACTAGCTTGAAGTAGATATGTTTTCATATTTAAACTGTACTTATGCTTAACTGAATTGTTTAAAATAGAACTATTGATATGTATGAAAATGGATTTACCATTAAATAACCTAGATGATATGACATAAAACCAAACCAAACCAAACCAATTCAAGAACTTCGACGATCAGGCAAAGTCATTTAGGCCTAACACAATGGATTCTGAAGTCATGCTTCAAAACGTAAAGAGGAAAATCCACAGCAAAGTATATGGAAAGGATCAGCAGAGTATCAGAATCTCATGGTTCTCTCAGATATCTCTCGATAAATACACGGTTCACTTATTGTCAGCGAAATGTTTCACATGTTCTACTCAGCTAGATTTCTGCTTGTAGCAGTCCACGATCAAGTCCCTTTTCCAACTGTGCTGTCTAAGTACTTTGACAGATATGCTTGTGTCACGATAATTGCAGAATAGATCTTTACTTAACTCTCTGAATCGTAACCTGCCATTGTTCTTCCTTCTTCATAAAAAGCCTACGATTCGCTTGAGTATAACCTTACTTGCAAAAGTGTGACATTGAATAAAATTAGCATGCAGAGTCATGTGTTACTTTTCTTTGATAACATTTTTGCAGGAATTTCCTCTGGAGATTTCAGTATGATTCTCTCAGCATATAGGCATAGTGATAATTTCGAACGGGTTAAAAGAACTTCGATTGCCCAGTCACCTGGGGCTGCAGAATACAGCAGCTGCATCTCTGTAGAAAGGTAAGACTTCCCCAACAAGTGTCCTAGATATGACACTAAATCTGATGGTGAATTTCCAGTATTGCTGGAGCTTTGGGGAATGCGGAGTACAATTTCACTGCTATCGCTCCCAGGTCTACTTGGGCCCGGAGAGGTAACACGTACTAGGATCCTATCAATAGCTCAAGTAGAACTAAAATGCATGCTTATGCTAAACAGAATAACTTGAAATAGAGCTGTTTTTACATTTAACAGTGTAAATGTTTTATTGAATTTTTAGTGATGCATAGCAATACTTGGAACCATTTAACATTATTGACTAAACTGAATAGCTTGAAATAGAAATATTTTTGATATCTATCTACTTATGCTTAACTGAATTTTTTTTAAAAATAGAGGTATTGATATTTATGAAAACAGATTTGGCATTTAAAAAACCTACGATGGATGATATGACATAAAACCAAATCAAACCAAAGTCACTTAGGCTTAAAACTGTGGATTCTGAAGTCGTGTTTCAAGACGTAGAGAGGTAAATCTACAGCAAAGCAAACGGAGAGGATCAGGAGAGTATCGGCATCTCACGGTTCAATGTTTTTCGTCTGTATCCGGAGCTATCAAATTATGCCACATGTCCACATATTATTGCAAATCTGTAGACACTACCAGGTAAAAACTGCTAAATTCCGTAATCATTCGATTATTGGTGTTCTGCTGTAGATAAAGTATTCAAAGGCGTTGATTATACCTTAAAATATAGTCTAGCAATTGTTTCATACTCATTTTAAATATTTTATTCCATTTAATAAATGGCCGTTTTCTCACCCATAAATAATTTGTTTAATAAAATGAAAATCCCAGTGGAACTATCAGGAGTATGAAGAATTTCAGACAGAAATTTAATAAAATGTGAGGTAATTAATAACCTTCAGACAAAATGAATTTTTCATTTAAGATCTATTCACTGTTAAGAGAGCATTTTTCATTAATTTAAAACCCAAAAGAGAGAGAGAGAGAGAGAGAGAGAGAGAGAGAGAGAGAGAGAGATCAGGAAAAGGAGTTAGAGAGAATTTCGATGGGAAATGTAACTTTTTATAAATTTAAAACGAAATATATATTATCCTTAAGTAACAGTCTAGAAAATTAAGAGAAAAAAGACGTCCTTTTTTTCTAAATTTAAAATTGTCTATATATTGACGTTAGATATAACTAAACAACACGCGTCTTTGAGGTTTTTAATTGAATTGTCACGGATCAACTCACCAACTAGTTTCATCAAAGTGTTCGTAAGATGTGGCTCAGCTTTTTACGTTCTTAGTTCCGGATACAAATTATATCAACAAAACTAAATGCTTGAGGTAAGCCCCAACCAGTATAACTCTCTTTCATCAAAGAGACGGTTCGCATCAATTCTAAATTATATTTTTATTTTTCATTAACTCAACCAAAAAAGAATGTGTACGATTATCTCTATGATTACATATGTATACGCACACACACGCACACACACACACACATATATATATATATATATGCATGTGTGTGTGTGTGTATATATATAGAGAGAGAGACAGACAGACAGAGACAGAGAGAGAAATAGATAGAGAGTGGGGGGAAGCAAAGTAAGGGATTCTCTAGTAAAATGGTAACTAAATCTATTAAAGAACAAGATTAATTTTATTTCAAAAAATAAACAACAAAATAAAAAGCAGTATATCCATGGAATATGTAATCATTTCAGATAATCGTACACATTTGTTTTTTGGTTAAGTTGGAGGTGCCCGTGGTGTAATGATTACCGTCGTAGGAAATGGACAGGGCAACACGAGTTCAAATCCTGGACTAGACTGATTGCATTTCACATAGCACTACTACACTTGGGAAAGGTATGAATCCAATTATTCTCCCTCCAACTATAGGTAAATATTAGGACAGACTCGGATCTTCAGCCTTGATGATGCAACTAGACTAGGAGAAGGAAAACTCTGAATTCAAACTTGTTAACCTCCGCTTAAAAATTGACCTTGTTCCATATCCTGCCCGAGCGGAGGGGTTGGTAAATATGATATCCATGAAATAAGGCCACCGTTTTTTTTCATTTATTGTGTCAATATCCTTTCAAATCGATTTACATACATTCAGTTGAGAATCTTCAGAAATTTCATGCAATTCCTCCTCAATAGGAGTCTTTAGCTAATCAGTATTTAGATAGGAAGTTGCATATGTTTAGTTTTCTAGGACATCTTATTTCCCATATTGAAAGTAGGGTGGTTAAGTTCTGGGATTGAAGAAAGCTATAAAGGAACTCGAATTATTTCGGAATTTTTTTTACGTAGTTTTGGCGTTAAGCAAATCATAGCTTCTTTGTCGTTTCTTTTCTTGCCCACTCATATTCGGCTGAATTTTAATCAAATATTGCTTAATCATCATCATCGTCATCATGTCGTGCCACTAGCACGGATATACCTGACCCTCTCTCGCCACTTTTCCCTATCGTTCATCGCCTCCGGCAGGTCTTCAGGACTACAAAGGCTAATCATGAAAATATATATCCAAGTTTTATTAAAAACTGCGCTATTGCTTCCACACCAAATATATATATATATATATATATATATATATATATATATATATATATTTGGCGACTGAAGTCGAAGGCGACCCGAAGGCTTACTTTTCACTACACCGAGATTAGGGCAGTGCGTTATTTCTTTCCCAGGATTGTTCCACTTTAACATTGATATGTACCTTATGATGCTGGACATTCAGCAAGGCGGGATCAAGTACGAGTTTTTAAGTCTTTGCTATGACATGACCTTAGATTTAAACACAGTCTCCAGGGAATTTGGCGAACACTCTACACATTAAAGTATTTTTCTCAAATTTCATCGCTAACTCTACCTTGAGAAATATATCTCTAAGTATTTTTTTACTGATAATTTTCAAAAGAATGTATTATTTAAAAAAAACATTTTGTTGCTTTTGATATCTTTTTATTATTTATTTTCCGTAAATAGGTATATATATATATATATATATATATATATATTCACAAAGTAAATGTCAACCCACCTCTTCATGTCAGTCTCATTAAGATTAATTTTAGGTGCCCGTGGTGTAATGGTTATCGTCGCAGGAATTGGACACGGCGACACGAGTTCAAATCCTGGACTGAATGAATTTCACATAGCCCTAATACCCTTGGGAAAGGTATGAATCCAATTATTCTCCCTCCAGCTATGGGTAAATAGTAGGGAAGACTAGGTTCTTCAGCCTTAGTGAGGCAACTAGTCTAGGAGAAGGAAAACTCTGAATTCAAACCTGTTAAGCTCTGCTAAAAAATTGACCTTGTGTCATATCCTGCCCGAGCGAAGGGGTTGGGTAAATATGATTAAGATTAATTTTTAAAATGTTACGAGAAATACAATCACAAGGAAAACATTAATGTTGTTTATTTTAATTTTTCTGCTTACTGGTCGGAATTCGAGCAATTGTTTTTTTTTTTAATTTATAAAAAACGATATTTTTATTGGACTATGATTATATTCTAATGTCTTTGTCACTGTCTCTGTCTCTCTCAGTCATTATAAGCGTGTTTGTGCCTGTGTGTGTATGTGTATGCGTTTTACATGTGTGTGTATGGGTGTTAGAGCACGTGCGTGCACATATATGGTGCGTTCGTACGCACATGCGCATAGGATAAAAGAATCGTGGTTCAAAACTGTTGTAACCTGCAGGTATAATTCATTCTGGTACGATTATCAGTGAGAAGAAAAGGGAAGAATCACTACAGAATATATAACAATTCTCTTTAATTATTTCTGCTTCTAGGAAAATTCTTGTCAAAAAGCAATTATTAGTAAAGAGTCGAAAAGACCAGAATACTGTAGTGTAACTTAGTTTGTTTTCGTGCCATGATAACGTTATATTCATGTTAAGATTAAAGGTTACGAGGATACCACGCTCTCTCTCTCTCTCTCTCTCTCTCTCTCTCTCTCTCTCTCTCTCTCTCTCTCTCATCCCCTATATATATATATATATATATATATGTATATATATGTATATCCTTGCTTGGGCCTGTGCGTGCTTGCATGTATATGTGTGATTATATATTGCCCCGAATCCATTTTCTCAGTGATTTAGAACATTCTTTATGACTTATGTCAAATCCCGATTGCAATTGCATCTACTTGAAGCCAGATTGTCTCGTTGGTAGAGTGTTTGCCAATGGCCAGGAAAACTGGGGTTCAATCTCACATCGTGTCATACCAAAGACTCAAAAAAGGCTACTTGTTACCTTCTTGCTTAACTCTAAGCGTTTTAACCTACGTATCAAGGGTAATGTGGAACCATCCAGCAAAAGAAGTAACGCCCTCCTCAACACCTCAGTGTAGTTCAAAGGGAGCTTTTGAGTCACCCTCGGATACGGTTGCCAACTATATATATATATATACGTATGTATTTGTGTGTGTGTGTGTGTGTGTGTGTTTATTTGGGTATGTGGGATTGTGAGTTTGTGTTTGTGCATGTCAGAGTGGATTTTATTGTGTATGCCTTTTTATGCGGTTGTGTGCGTGCGTTTTTATTCGTAGGGGTTGTTTTCTGTGTATGTATGGTAGAGTGTTTGTGCCTGCGTGTTCATGCCTGCGTGTTCATGCCTGCGTGGAAGAAAATGTTAAATACATATTAACATACTACTCCTTGAAAAAAATGCGAAATTGGCACATCAAGAGGATGTGCACTTTTTATTTAGATTTTAATAAACTAATTACAAGAAAAATGCAAAATATTCTTTACAACAGAATACTCCGCTTTCGGAAAATATACAATAAACAAATTAGATAAATAAAATTAAAGTAAGATTGTCACCTTTTACATAGAGAAAAAAATATTTTAGAATAATCCAATTAGGAGAAAAATTATTGAATACTTTCGTAATTTACAATCCTAAAACAAATAATGTTTTATACACCTTATTCCTATATTTATACTTATCCATCGGGCCAGCATCTCTCATCTTCTCCTTGTGTCTTCTTCGAGTGGTCTTGGGTTTATCTTGCTCCCTGCGTTCACTTCTGTTCTTATAAATGGACAAAAGGAATTTGTTTGATTTTTAACTTTTTTCTTCACTCAACTTCCAACGACAACCGAACGGCTGGAGAAAAAGACATTTTAGACGTCCGTTCGTTTCGCTGCCATGGATTACTCTCATTAACACAACCTAAATGATCCCTGCTCATGGCTGAATTAACCAATCAGAGAACTGCTAAAAAGATTAGCCTGCAGTCATATTATACCATAGCCAGATACGACTATGCGTGAAACGTACATATACTGTTCATATCATATATACATAGAACATAGGAATCTCGAAACACGAAAAACACTTACGACTTCTTAGTTCAGGTACAAAACTTTTTTTATTACCTTTGTGTTTAAAGGTTCTTTCATCTGTCCCCAATCTCGTGCGACACCTACCCCAGACCTCCGCGAGCAAGCGAAAGTCAACCGTCTTCTCCCGGGGGAAGTCTCAACTCAACTAACTGACTTTTTCAAAATCCACCGCGCGCTTCCGGTGCATAACGTCATTCACATCCAAAGGTCAACCTTTCTCTGGGATTTTTATTTTGACATCTATGAACGACACATCCTCCCTGTGCGTTCGTTAATACCTGCACTCAAGTTTGCCTCTAACTAACCCATGTGCTGAGCCGAAAGGTTTTTCAGACTTACTAACCCCAAAGGCATAAAACGAAATCCTTCGGCTATTATATTACAATATCTTTGGTTATTTTCCATGGATCTTTTTCTAGTGAATGACCATTTAACTTTTGAATTCATGTTTCGAATTCTAAACTTACTTAGCAAAATAAAAAGGCAAAATTTTTATTATGTAATAATAATACCCACTGAAATTAGATAAACAAATCTTTTCACACCTCAAAGATGGTTCTGCAAATCTCGTCTAGCAGTTATGCATACCTAATTTGAAGTACGAGGGGCATTCGATAAGTTTCCAGTTTGTTAGTTCTTAGCCAGCTCTAGAATAGGGCTCTAATGCAAAGTGGACGTGATTAATCAAAAAGAAAATCATACAGATAGATCATGAAAGACATCTGAATATCAGGATAGAAAACTTAAAGCAATATGCAACTGAAATAGAAAACGTACCAAAATACGTTTAAGCAGGAGTCAATTTTCGTGAAAGAACTTTTAGAAAGTGGCAGAACAAAATGAGACGTATGATACAGACAGATAATCCAAACAAAAGTAAGCAATTACACAAACATAAATAAATGAGGTTAAAATGGGTGATAAATTAACAATTATAGTGTGTGGTCATTACGATAAAAATGATATTCAGTATTAATCAAGAAGCTGTATTATCCATTCTGTGTAAGTTGACTGAGCCGTTTTTGATTGGCAACGTTGTAAAGAGGAAGAGGCTAATATCTGCAGAAGGAGAGAAATAAGAAAAAAAGAAAAAAGTGGACAGAGAGTTTGCGAAATGACCAGCTGAACTCTGAAAAATTAGACCAAAGCATTCGTTGTAAGCCAGCCAGTCTAGGGTGAAATACTGGGGTAATTAAAAATGAGTAGAAAAAGAAAACAGAGGTCCCAAATATTCGTCGCAGGTTTGGATTAATCGGAAACAGATATGTCCTCCCTCCGACACACGGTGGAACTAAATGAACGACTTGGGTTTGAAAGATTGTTGGCTATGAGACACGTCGAGGAAAAGATATGGGTTGCCTAGTTGGCTAGTTGAGCGCGAGACGCGACTAGGTGAATACAAGAGTTGACAACTTGGCAGCGAGATACGACGATTTAAAGATCAGTTTGAGCCTAGATGCTCAACAGTGAGAACAAACCTCAGAAGGAAGCACGTATTAGAACTAAAAGAAGAAACGAGGAAGATAATTCAATGTCTGTCTTCTCTTTCTCTCTCTCTCTCTCTCTCTCTCTCTCTCTCTCTCTCTCTTTCTCTGTTTTTTTTCCCGACGACTACTAAAAAAGTGTTGTAGCGAATAATCTTTTTGCGTTAGCGAACTAAGAGAGAGTTTATTTTCGACCGTAAAGTTAAAACAGAGTCCGACTATCACTTAAGATGTAACGATACAGGCATAAATCTGTTTGCTACGTGGCGGTACAAGGAATGACATTGGAATTATATTGACACAGTTCAAACAAAACATGTGGAGATGATTACTAGAAGAAAACAAGTAAATTTACGGAGTTATTTATGATATTTAAATGATTATTTTTCAAAGAACCAAGGAACACGATATTATCATTATCTTAACAATCAATGCATATGTTTACATAAAAATCCTCCACAACGTTTTTATTCCATTGATAAAAATAGTTTGGTTGGAGAATATTTTATTCCCAGAAGAAAGGCATGTAAAATCACTAACATTGCAGGGGAACTTCTCTGATCTAAATCCAGTTGAACATTTATAAAAATGAATTAATAAAAAAAGGGTTAAAGAGAAGCTTCCATCCACCAAAAATATATATCAACAGTCTTTGCGGAAATTTGAATCTCTTTGATGATTGAAATTGCTAAAACTTGTGAAACCAATAATTTAAATAATTTTCTCTCCTTTGTCGAATGAATATTTTCTGAAGACAGAATATTCATATGTTAAATAGTTCTCGATTGTTTATTTATTTACTGCTAAATAAAAGACAAGGTGAATATCCTCTAAGTTTGATAATCCGACATTTTTGCTAATGGAAATGAACAAGTCACAATAAGCAAAAGTCAATAAGTACTTAATTACATTTGCATATAGCCTGAAGAACAGATTGACAGACAGACAAGGATAGATAGTTAGAATATATATATATATATATATAAAGAGAGAGAGAGAGAGAGAAAGAGAGAGTGAGGGAGTGTGTGTGGGTGTGTGTGTGTGTGTGTGTGTGACAGAGAGAGTACACCGATAATTAAATTGACAACTTAGTTGTACTTAAATGCACTGCTTGCCTTTGGATGATCTCCTATATATATATGAGGATTTTTTTTCAAATTAACCCCAATTTAAAATTCACTGAATATTGTGAAAATGTCTGTTTGATAGAAGTTCCTATCAAAGAAATTTTGCACAAAGTCAAAACGAATCTAGTATAAGACTGTACATTAAACATTACTGAATTAACATTCAGACACAACGAGTTACCTCATGCTTGAATACGTATATCACATTCTCTACAGATTCCATGAAGTCTTTTAACGCTGATATATATGTATATATACGAGATTATAATCATATGTATGCAGGTATATAAATGCATATGGGAACCAAAATGAGTTAGCATCTATCTATCTATCTATCTATCTATCTATGCTGGTGAGTGTGCGTGTGAGATGCACCGACATGTGTGTTTGTGATTTTTGGATGCATGAGCCAGTAGGCTTTCGAATAAAGACCTTTTCGTGTATTATATACTTTTAATCAAATATCTCTATTTACGCACATACTCAGAGGCCTAAGACCACACACACACACACACACACACACATATATTTGAGAAAGTTTTTGTCTATCTATCTATCTATATATCTATCTCTCTCTATATATATATATAGAGAGAGAGAGAGGGAGAGAGAGACAGAGAGAAAGAGAAAGTGAGCCATCTCCAAATCAAATTAACAGCCTATGAAAATAGTAGACCAATTCATATATCTTGATTGCAATATCTCATCTCCCGAAAACATTATGAACATTTGCATAAGGAACGTATGATCTGCAATCAACTTTATTGATCATAAGGAAATCCGTTCTCTCAAAAACAATAAATAAATTTTCCCAGCTGTACCCGCGACAATACTATTGTATGGTTACTCCACCAGCATCTTAACATAACATTTGGAGTAAAAGCTACACAAGGATGATGTAATCCATACTAACAAGACGACTTACTGCTGCTGTATATATGCCCTTTTTTGTGCAAATGCAGAAAGCAGCAAACCCAAACTTCCAGTTGGCTGGGGCAGAAGAATACACTGACTGCATCTCTGCAGTGGGACAAGACTCCCCCAATGAGTGTCCTGGATAGGAAACTAAACAATATAATGGTGATGCTTCAGTAATACGGGAGCTTTGGGAAATGCTGAGTACCCTATTATTGTCATCGTTCCCAGGTCAACTCTGGCTCGGAGTGGAAGCTCCTGATCGGGTCCTATATATGGGCCAAATATAACTAAACTGTCCACTTATGCTAAACTGCATTGTTTGAAATAGGACTGTTTCAACAATTAAACTGCTTAATTATGCTAAACTGCATTGTTTGAAATAGGACTGTTTCGACAATTAAACTGTGCACTTATGCTAAACTGCATTGTTTGAAATAGGAATGTTTCGACAATTAAACTGTGCACTTATGCTAAACTGCATTGTTTGAAATAGGACTGTTTCGACAATTAAACTGTGCACTTATGCTAAACTGCATTGTTTGAAATAGGACTGTTTCTACAATTAAACTGTGCACTTATGCTAAACTGCATTGTTTGAAATAGGATTGTTTCGACAATTAAACTATGCACTTATGCTAAACTGCATTGTTTGAAATGGGACTGTTTCGACAATTAAACTGTGCACTTATGCTAAACTGCATTGTTTGAAATAGGACTGTTTCGACAATTAAACTGTGCACTTATGCTAAACTGGATTGTTTGAAATAGGACTGTTTCGACAATTAAACTGTGCACTTATGCTAAACTGCATTGTTTGAAATAGGACTGTTTCGACAATTAAACTGTGCACTTATGCCAAACTGGATTGTTTGAAATGGGACTGTTTTTGCATGCTATACTGAATTGTTTGGAAGAGAACTTTTTTTGAATTTGAAAATGTACGGAAGCAAAACCTAATTTTTTGGCACTAATCTGTTTTGACATTTAACTGTTTGTAAACAAAAAACTATATTTATCATAAACTAATTTGCTAGAAATTAAACTCATTGACTAAACTGAACATCTTGAAATAGAACTGTTTATGACAATTAAATGTGTACTTATGCTAAAATGAATTGTTTAAAAGGGAACTGTTTATTTGTATAAAAATAGATTTCTCAATAAATAACTTAGAAAGGTTGATATGCTATAAAACACAAACAAACAAACAAACAAAATAGCAGCTGTACAGCTACGTACCTCCCATCTCAAAACCCATCAAAAGTAAACAAAGAAAACTTGCTGTGTACTGCTGAAGAAGCAGGGAAGAACTCGCAAGAGATGCCCTCCCATGAAATCCTACACATGGAGACACCAGTGTTGGTCGAGAAGCAAAATCTTACATTTATCAAATCAGTGCAGACAATGGTTTCCGTATAGTGAATCTGCTTAGAGCGGTGGCCGATAAGCATGGATGACCAAAGAGAAGCAAGGTAACCCATACTAACAAAACGACTTACTGCTGCTGATGTTATCCTACCCTCATACTCTAGATGACAAAATATTTAGAAATATTAATCATATGAAGATATATTAACTCATATATTCATGAATACGTACATATAAACATATAAACCAGCAATTACGTCTATGAGATCGTATGTACCAACGTGTTCACGTTTGTCTATTATATTCATTATCGTGAAGAACATATATCCTATCGGTTGCATCTATCGGATTTTATTCCAAGTTCTTTAAGAAAAAGGGTACAAAAATACCCCTTGATGCAACAATTAGTCATAAGTTAAGATCAATTAGGCCATAAATATGAAAGTATTACACTCAGACCATATATATATATATATATATATAACTGTGTAGCAAAAACAAGATAATTACTCGAACGTTTATGTTGGCGGTCCTCACATGAGCCACAGCTATATATATATATATATATATATGTGTGTGTGTGTGTGTGTGTGTGTGTGTGTTCTGTTTTAATTCAAACATTAAAAACATCGTGAAAATACTCAACATATCTTCCTGAAAATTAGCACAGTATTTTATTGTTTAAAAATATTTTAGCTTTAAATTTTAATCATACAATCTACACAGATATGCTCACACACACACACACACACACACACACATATATATATATATATATATATATATAGTTATATTATTGCTCTTCGCCATTTTAAGTAAGAAGATTGGATTTACTAGTGGGGTCAAAGGTTATTTTTCTCGAAATAATTGATTCGAGAAGTTTTCATCATTTTAAGTTGGATACGTTGTATAGTGCAGAGTGTATGTCGTTTATTCTATTAATCTATCTATAAATATATTTTTGAGTTCAACGTTTTATACGATTTTTATTTGACGCTTCGATATTTTCCCTTGAAAATGTAGATAATTTCCTTAGCTAGTTCCATCTATCTAAAAGACGATTTCATAATGAACAGATATGGCCTAACTGAATTATTAACATATCAAAAACGTAATAACCAAACTGAAAATAATGTATTTCATATTTTGTTTATAAAATAAAGCGAAAAAATCTTGAGCGTCACCTCTTCGTGTCGACACATTTTTCGACTACTTTTTGAACGTCTACTTTACATTGAAATATGGAGATATTTTTATTAAGAAGAATAGGAGTCTGTTCCTTGAAGCCTCGTGTTTGGGGCAAAAATAACATTTCCATCTGTTGATTGCGCATACTACATGAAACGTCATGAATATATTCATAATCATAATATCTTTTACGATTTATACCTCTTCTGCTATATTAAGATTTTTTCTTATTTGCATTTTTCGTTTTTTATTAAATATATTTTTAAGGTCATTTGCATGAATGATGAAAAAGACGCATAGCACAGTAAAGAAAAGCTGTATTTATAAACAATTTATGAAGAATAATGTCAAGGATCCTTTTATCACACTTACTCAATGCTTCCACCGTTTGCATGAATGGATGCTCTAATAAGAGGTCTAGAGTGTTGACACGCAAGAAACCCACAAACCCCACACATTTCCTGTTATTGACAACGAAAATTGAGGTACTAAACAATAGATAACCTTTTCCATCAACCGGTCATAACCAAAAGTCATCTGTAACAAAGGAGATAAAAATGAATATCCCATATCATGAAATTAGGCTAGCATTAACACACACACACACATGCACACACACTCAGGTTTCTCTCTCTTTCTCTCTTACTCTCTCTCTATATATATATACATTCACTCTTGCTCAAATTGGAATTACACGTATCCATGCTGGTACATGTGACGCATATTGCACCGCTAGACAAACAACGATGAACTCGTAGATATATGAAAATATAATTTATATTTTTATTCTTCGACGGCGACAATTGTGTATAGTAGGAATACAGTAAGAGAGAGTTCGCACATATCTTTCTTCTGTGGCGGGGATCCTTTTATGAAGTACTGCGACGGTTGGAGAACACACATGGGGAAGCCAACAGGTTTCCTTGAGTGACCAGTGGACCTTCCCCTTCGTTTGTGTGGCCAGTGGGTCTCTTCCCTTCCATTGAGCCACCAGCGGATCTCTCCCTTTCACTTGAGATACCAGCGGGTCTCTCCCCTTAGCTTGAGCGACCAGCGGATCTCCCTAGTGGATCTCGCTTCAGTCCATAATTATAGACCTTATATTGTCTTTTCAAGTCTCATACGGAAATATGAACATCCTCTTCGCCTCACGTATTTCCTTTTTATAGCTGGTTATTGAAACTTACATACATCCGTTTTTTCAGTAATTTGATGATCGTATATACGAATGGAAATATTTGTCATTGTATCCATAGGCAATAAATTATATTCTTGCAATCATATTTTATATTTCTCTTCCCTGTGAAAACCATTTTGATGTTATCTTGCGACCACATTGAATCTGCTAAGTTCATCGTCGCCAGCTAAGCTAGTATATTACACATATATCTAATCCTAACACATCAAAAGTCTAAACTGTTTCACTTATGAGTAATAAAAGAGTAGATGTCGTGACGAAAGTGCTAAAGTGCTGGACTTGGGCTTCAGAATTTGCTAGTTCAAACCCCAGTCATTCAAGTTGATTGAATAACTTTCAGACTAACAACCTCGGAGAATTTACAGAACTCCCTAATCACCCCAGCGATGTGTTCTTCCAAAAGAACATAACCTTCGAAGGTTGATATGCCATTAAGCAAAGCAATTAAACCCTATGTAATAGTCATGAGGCCAACTGAGCTAGGTTATGTGTAAGGGAGATAATAGACATGGAGATTGGCACACATCCACGCTTTGTTCGTCCCCGCATCATGTGAGGACACAGAGTATTGAAGGAAGATGTGTGCTCTTCCGTTGTGTACTCAGTCTATCCAGGGTCTCATGGATTTTTCCAAGGCCTACATGTGGACGGCAGCATAGATTCTTACGTTATGAAAAAAATACAGTCAAATTTGTTAGGATTTAGTATGCCTTAAATTTTGAACTTTTGATGTTCCTTCGGTTTACATATTGGTCCTATTCAAAGATTTATTTTCTCAACAAGGAAAAAACAAAGCATTCATATATTTTGATGTTTTATATTGTTAATCAAGAACTTTGCTCTTATCAAACGATTTTCTTTTGTCACGTCTGACAAAAACTGCCTCCTCTAAATTACATGTCATTCAAACTCGTGTTAAACTCTTTTGATGATGTATTCTAAAAGTTTGAGGTCCTTTGCAATACCACTTCTTTATCTTGAGTTGTTTTACGGATTATTTCTTGGTTGGTTGGTTGGTTGGTTTTTGTTTTGTTTTACGGCGTATCAATCTTTTTCGGGTCATCTAATGTCAAATTAAGACATATTGATAAGTATCAAACTATGCAGTTTAGTATAAATACAGTTTTTGTTTACACATAGTTAAATGTCAAAGCTGTTCTATTTCAAACAATTCCGATTAGCATAAGTACGCAGTTAAATGAAAAAAGCAATTAGTTTCAAACAATTCCATTTTGCATGATTACAGAGTTTAGTTATATTAACCCATGGATAGATCCTAATCGGGTGCTTCCGCTCCGGGTCAGATTGGGCCTGGAAGCGATAGCAATAAAAGGGTGCTTAGGAAAAGTATAAATCCACTTATGCTCCCTCCAGCTATGGGTAAATAGTAGGGCAGACTTGTGTTCTTCAGCCTTGGTGAGGCAACTAGTTTAGGAGAAGGAAAAATATGAATTCATAACTATTAAACTCCGCTTAAAAATTAACCTTGGATCATATCCTGTCCGAGCGGAGGGGTTGGGTAAATATGATAAAGGGGTGCTCCTTATTCCCTAATGCAGAAGATTTACTGAAGCTTCACTATCAGATTGCTTACTGTCATATCCAAGACACACTTTTGGGGAGTTTTACTCTTCTACAGAGATGCAATTAGTGTATAATGCAACGCCAGCCGACTGGGCCATCAATAATTCTTAAACATGAAAACAGTTCTATTATTAGCAAAAGTAGAGTTTCTGTTTATACATCATCATCATCATCATGTCGTGCCGCTAGCACGGATATCCCTGAGCCTCTTTCGCCACTTCTCCCTATCATTCATCACTTCTGGCAGGTCTTCAGGGCTAAATCCCGTATCCTCACATAACTGCTGTATGTATGTTCGAGCTGGTCGTCCTGCTTTTCCTTGGCCATATGCGGGGGTCCATAGGAGTACATCACTGATGAGTTGGTCATTGCTTCTCCAGCAGTGTCCTGCGTATCTGGTTCGTCTAACTTGTATAGTTTTTGTGATTGGAGGCAAGTGGCCGTATAGTTGGTGTCTTGTGGGGTGTTGCCGCCAGGACTTGTACAATATTGCACTCAACATTCTTGTGTAATTGCCGTCTAGCTTCTTCTTCTTCAGCCGTTTAATTAGCGTCCAAGTAGTGCATCTATATAGCAGTATAGATACGACTGCTGCCTGGAAGAAACTGTTTTTCATTTTATCAGTCAGGTCTTATTTCCATATGATCGAGAGTCTATCGATAGCTGTCCATGCTTTCGTTTGTCGTGTGTCGATGTCTTTTTCGGTTGATGAGACGCTGCTTCCAAGGTAGGTGAATTTGTCATCTAGTTTCAGAGAGGTTCCGTCTAGTGTGGAAATGTCACCTGTTTGGTTGTAACACATATATTCAGTTTTGTGTGGATTGACGTAAAAACAGCTATTTTAAAACAATTCAGTTTTCCGTGATTGCAGTTTAGTTTTATTTAACCCATAGAAAGGAACGTATCTGGTGCAACCACACCGGGCCAGATTGGACCTAAGGGTGATGGTAATGAAGAGGTACTCCGCAATCCCCAAAGATCCAGCATTGCTTAAGCCTCACCATAATTTGTTTAGGATACTGGTTGGGCAAAATGAAGTCGGTATACGACGCAGCTCCAACCAACCGGGCTTATCATTTCTTCGACTTTTCGTACAAATTTATGTGTTCTGATTGTAAAAGGTCCTTGTGCAGGCGATTTCTTTTTTTGGCGCTGATACATGATATATGATAGCAGCTTCTTTCGAAAATGAACGTTGTGGGATTGAGCACCTTTAAATAAAATGTTTATCACTCACCCTCTGTTCTGTGCTTTGAAAGCAAATATCACTGTGTGAATTTCATTTACTGACTCAACCTAAATTCTGGCATTGTTGATTTAAAAATGAGTTTTAAAAAAATAGACCAAATTGAAGCAAGTTCTCTTAAAAACTTACTTTATATATATATATATATATATATATATATATATATATATATATATATATATATATATATATATATATATATATATTGCAGGGGTACACAATTTTATGATAGTCCAGAAGAGACCAAATTTACTAATGATGAAATAAATTCATTTATTTATTGTTTTAAAATAAAATTGACAGCCGGCCGGTTTCGTTCCTAGCTGATCACAGCTGTATCAAGAACAAACGATTAAGAATAGACAAGGGGAAGGGACTCAGTAATGTAAGTAAAAACATAGCAGCTATTTGATTCATTCCTTTACATGTGTTTACAGTTCCTAATACATCGGTAGGTTGGTTGGTTGGGTTTAATGGCATATCAACCTCTATATCTTATTTAATGCCAAAGCCTGTTTACACATATATACGGTTTGTAAACACATAATTTGATGACACTATTCTTGTGTAATTGCCCTTTAGCTGCTTCTTCAGCCGTTTAATTAGCGTCCAAGTAGTGCATCTATATAGCAGTATCGATACGACTGCTGCCTGGAAGAAACTGTTTTTCATTTTATCAGTCAGGTCTTATTTCCATATGATCGAGAGTCTATCGATAGCTGTCCATGCTTTCGTTTGTCGTGTGTCGATGTCTTTTTCGGTTGATGAGACGCTGCTTCCAAGGTAGGTGAATTTGTCATCTAGTTTCAGAGAGGTTCCGTCTAGTGTGGAAACGTCACCTGTTTGGTTGTAACACATATATTCAGTTTTGTGTGGATTAACGTAAAAACAGCTATTTTAAAACAATTCAGTTATCCGTGATTGCAGTTTATTTCTATTTAACCCATAGATAGGAACGTATCTGGTGCAACCACACCGGGCCAGATTGGACCTAAGGGTGATGGTAATGAAGAGGTACTCCGCTATCCCCAAAGATCCAGCATTGCTTAAGCCTCACCATAATTTGTTTAGGATACTGGTTGGGCAAAATGAAGTCGGTGTACGACGCAGCTCCTACTAACCGGGCTTATTATTTCTTCGACTTTTCGTACAAATTTATGTGTTCCGATTGTAGAAGGACCTTGTGCAGGCGATTTCTTTTTTGGCGCTGATACATGATATATGATAGCAGCTTCTTTCGAAAATGAACGTTGCTGGATTGAGCACCTTTAAGTAAAATGTCTATCACTCAACCTCTGTTCTTTGCTTGGAAGGCAAATATCATTGTGTGAATTTCATTTACTGACTCAACCTAAAGTCTTGCATTGTTGATTTAAAATGAATTTTTAAAAAAGTCAAACAACTCATTTACCCGCATACGCGTAAATATTTTCAAATATTTCTATATGACATTAGTTTATTTCGTGATGATAGTCTTTTTTTAAAATTATTTCTCACTACTATTTCTACTAACACAAACATTTTGGTATTTTAATTCAGCAATAATTTACTTTCAGTTGATTAGTTTGTTGTGTTTTCAGGATTGTAACCAAGTCTATATTTTCTGGTCCAACCCGGTCTCTTTCAAGAACAACAAAACATTATCCATGTAGACGTTCTCAAATAAGTCCTTTATAGTATTTGCGTGGAAATAGTGGTCTCTGGTGTCATAATTTTTTTCTTTAAATTATACATCAGGAGATCCTATTAACGTCTGGATTTCAGAATAAAGCAGCATGTAATTACGAAAATACGGCAAGGACTCTAACTTGCTAACCTGATAAACAATACATACAGGTCTTCCATCTCGGAACACCTAATAAATAACAGTAATTGTGCCTCATCTTACACTGCAGACTTGTTTACTATTTTAAGCAACTCCGACTCCGCCATTCATCCTATGGTCCTTGAAACCATTCCTTTTCTCACTCATAAACCGTACCTCTGTAAGGGATTGTTAATTGGGTTTGAATGTGATAACCATTTGATTTATCGTTTCCCTTTCTAAAAAAAATTTTTAGCCTTTTTTCAAGTACATTACAGAGTCCCTATCCCTTTTATTTTCTTAATTGTTTGTCCTCGATACAGCTGTGACCAACGAGGACCGAAACCGGTTGGCTATCAATTTCATTTAAAAAGAAATAAATTAGATTAAATCGTTTCATCATGATTAAATTTGGTGTCTTCTCGACTATAATACACACACACACACACACACACACACACATATATATATATATATATATATATATATATATATATATATATATATATATGTGTGTGTGTGTGTGTGTTCAAATGTGGCAACATCAACAGCCTAAATACATGGCAATATAAGAAAAATGCACACTTGGATATTTATCAAAACGTTTTTCAAAATGAATTGTCTCCTGAAAATCGTGAGACAGTGAACATTTTACAATTCGATATTTTAATTTCTATCTCATATATATATACATATATATATATGTGTGTGTGTGTGTCTGTGTGTGTGTGTGTGTGTGTCTGTGTATTCATGTGTGTGTGTATATATATATATATATATATATATAAAGGTATATTTGTAAGAGCTTGTGCATGAATGATCAGAAAAATAGTGAGAAAGATATTAATAACATATTCATCAAGGCATTATGACTTAGCCTGATTTACATAGTATATTTGGACGGGTATCAAATTCCATTATGTGTGATCACACACTTGAACAATCTTGCTTAACCACAGATATTCATACTTTAAAATTGTTAAGCCTGCACTTTTATCATTGTCGACTCCACACTCTTTATCGCTGTGTCTATATTTGCAAGTCAACTTTCTCTCAAGATCACGCGAGTTGATAAGTCGCAAATTACCATATCGCACTAGAAATGGCAGCTTCAAGTAGAAAAGAACTAAATCAGACTAAATCCTTAGTATTGTCTCGTTTGGCGATGAAAGATTCATAAACATAGAGGAATAGTTATTCTTTGCTAATTATTGTTTGAGTGTAGATCATGTATTGTCCCGAAGTAATTGATTAATTCTCAAAGCCTCTTATGTCTTTCCAAGTCGCCATATAGATAGATAATATTTCTGATAAGCAGAGAGACGCAATATCGGTATAGACTAAATAGGTTCACATTTCCTCAATGGAATCGACTATTTGGCACTTACAAATTTCATTTTTGCGGCAAAAAGATTCGGAAAAAATCTATTGATTATGTTTGCTTAAAAAGCTAATGGAAAGTGTTTTGAAAAAATATGAATAATGTTTTAGCATTATTATTTTTTCTTGTATTTTTCGTTTCTTTCAATATAGTTGAAACTTGGAGTTCGCGTGTCTGGCTGTTATAGATTTAGTATAAATAGGACATGACTTCGTCAAGACTCTAATTCCAATTAATTTTGCTTAGAATTCAATTTGAATATAAAAGTTGCTTTACGAATTTTACATGAACATTTGCACCTGAATGCGTGCCATATGTTTTAATTTGATAAAAGAGCATAACTAATGTCTAAATGCAGGCATTGAAATAAATAACTATGAAACCACTGGAAAACTAACGGTAGCATCAAACTAAATAATAATGATTATTAATTATTTAAGAATGATTAATTTTGTTATAAAACAAGAAGATGTCGGTGATACCGATAGTAATTAGCGCGTTTGAAACAATCAACAAAGACTTGATAAAGGATCTGGAATACTTAGAATTAGATTGAAATAGGCGACCATGAAGACTACAGCATTGTTGAGATCGGACAGACTAGTGAGACGTGAGGAGACTTGCTGTCACTAAAGCTCAAGTAAATGACAATTGGCTAATACTCGCAGGAAAAAAAAATCATAGAATAATATAATAATACATCAAATTAGCACAAAGACAATATAAGAGTTGACACTGTTAGGTGGATAATGTGATCCACTGGGATTTGGGAAAAGAAATCTAAATTTGACCATGAAATTAAGTGGTATAACCACAACCCGGAATTCTTCTTAGAGAACGAGACGTACAAAATTATCTCGGGTTTTGAAATACAAACAAATCAACTAATCTCAACAAGACGACCAGACCTTGTGATAGTCCACAAAAAAGAGAACTCACCGAATTGTGGACATTGCCATCCCGGAAGATCACAGAGTAGAATTTAGTGAAGGGGAAAAAAGAAATCAGTACCTGAACCTTGGTTGGGAACTAAAAGAACTATCGAACATGAATATGACGGTGATACCAGTAGTAATCAGTATGCTCATCACAGTCAACAAATGATTGGTAAAGGTACTGGAAGAATTGGAAATAAGAACACGAGTGGAGACCATCAATGGGACAGCACTATTAAAATTAGTCACACTACTGAGAAGATACTTGAGGAGATATGATGTCACTCAAACTCCAGTGAAAGGCTATCAGGTGATGCTGGTGTGAAAAACTGTCAAAGAATAAAACGATAAAATAACTTGCCTTATTGAGAACTTTGCCGTCCCAGTGGACTACCGAGTGAATATCAAAGAAAGCAAAATAAAGAGACAAGTATTAAGACCTTCCTAGAGAGCTAAGATAGACGTTGAACATGAAGGTAGCGGTGATATCATTTATAATTGGGGCACTTGGAATAGTTCTCAAAGACTTGGAAAGAAGCCTGGGAGAAATGAAAATCGAAGGATTAATTAGGATTATCCGGACAACAGCATTATCATGATCGGTCAGAATACTGGAAAAATGTCTTGAGACTTTATGAGACTTGCTGTCACTTACAATTCAAAGAAATACCACCAGCAATCTCTGGTATGAAGAACTTCCAAGGAATGAAATAAAAATAATAATCTCCAAAAGAGAGATAAGAATTTAGACCTTGCTGGAAATTGAAAAAAAAAACATGAAATATGAGTGTGACGGTGATACTAATTGTAATTGGCCCACTCTGTACTGTCAGTAAAGGACTGGTACAGGGACTGGAGTACTTGAATATAATAGGAGTGGAGAGCATCACACAAAAGCAATTTTGAGATCGGCCAGAATAGTAAGAAGAGTCTTAGAAACTTGAGGAGACTTGCTGTTGCTTCAGAGGAAAACAATCAGTTAATGCTGGTGTAAAAAAACGCTCCCTGGAGTAGAAAAAGAATTTTAATATAAGAGAGGTTTCATTGAAGAAAGGCTAATATAATTGAGTTCGACCTTGTGGAAGTCAAGTTCCAATTTGAGTCAAGCCATAACGACCACTTTTGATCTAATACTCTTGGTAAAAAGAGGACATAGCAATGCTTCCAGCAATAGATTAAATAGAAAATCTTCTGCATTTCTACAAAAGATGGGTCAAGTATTAGATAAAATATAATGATTGGTATACCATTAAACAAAGAATAGAAAATCCTTATCATCAATACACTTTTGAGAGTTTTTTATACCAGCGTTAGCCGATGGTTTCTCACAGGAATTTTAGACACACCAAGTCTCGTCAAGTCTCCAGGACACTTCTTAGTATACGGACTGATCCGAATCTTATTTTTATTAAAAATAATTTTAAAATATCCAAAAGTATTTTAGGGCGATTATGGCAATGCAAAAACATGGGTATATATATATATATATATATATATATATATATATAGAGAGAGAGAGAGAGAGAGAGAGATTGGTTGCACAAAATATACAATATAGTGGGGATGTCTCTTGGAATGACCTGGTGTGGTCTTGTAGCTTCAACAAGAACCAAATCAAAGTCCCGGCATCTCAGACAGTCACCCAAGTTTATTAAATGCTGAAGTCACCGACAGGGTGATATGTCGTGTGTTTGTGATCTTCCTAACAAAGAGAAATGAATGTAAATAAAATATTTAAATGAAAAAAGAAAAAAATTGCATTTTTCATTTGAAACAGCATGGCATAAAAATGAATGATCGCGTTTTCTTTCTTTTTACCCGCAAAATGCCGCACTCGTGAACAGCAGCCGGTTCCACGCTCTTTGGTCTGCCACTGACCAGCATTTTGATATTTTTCAGCCTTTTCTGTTCTCTGGCAAGATCCAAGTATTGATCTACCTTTTCGTATTCTTTTTGTCAGTGTGAGGTTTTCTGGAATATCAAAATGTCCAAGGTGAAAAGTTCTTCTTTTCCTTAACAAAGAATTTATTCTAAGTCCCTGTTTTCTGGCCGGGAGTAAGTGATCTGTTCATTTTCAAAATCTCAGAGAATGTTATGTCTCATTTTGTAGAATGGATTCTGACTTGTGCATATACCATTTGGTAGAATGGTCAAGTTTAATTTTTTGTACATTCCACAAAGGATCATTTTTCCAACTTTGTAATACTGGTCTTGTATTCCCTTTGCACATGTTTACTGCATTCGTTTATATGATTATTATTTCATCTCTATCTTCTCCTAACCAACACTGCCTATTCTGTTGCGTATGATGAATTTTCGTTTTGATATGACTTCACTTATTTGGCATGATTTTGTTCACCTATTAAAAGAGAGATTATATTTCTCTTTTGAGGTTCCTTCTTATTAACAAGGCCAGGTCGGTTGGGGCTGCAAAATATACCGACTGCATCTCCGCATAGGGTCCTAACTACGGGTCAAATAGAACTAAACTATATCCTTATGCTAAACTGAATAGTGTCTCATCAACCGAGACTAAGATAGACACACGACTAGCAAAGGCATGGACAGCTATCGTTAGGCTATCGGTCGTATGGAAGTCAATCCCGGAGACAGCAACCCACAAAATAGCAACTGTACGGTCACCGACCACCCTTCACGAAAACATTCAAAATTAGACGAACCAGACATCAGGGACACTGCTGAAGAAGTACGGATGAACTCGTAAGAGATGTACTCCTGTGGACCCCTTCACAGGGACGAGCAAAGGCAGGACGTCTAGCTCAAACCTATATACAACAACTCTGTGTCGATACTGGGTTCAGCCCGGAAGACCTGACAAAAGCTATGGACAATAGGGATGTGTGGCGAGAGAGGTTCAGAAATATCTCTGTTGATAGCGCTAATTGATGATGATGATGATGATGGTGGTGTGTAAATAATGCTGTATTTATGCTGAAATGATTTTTTTCAATAGAACTGTTTTTGACATTTAAACTGTGTACTTATTCTAAATTGATTTGGTTTGGTTTGGTTTGGTTGGTTTTATGGCATATCAACCTTTGTAGGTTATTTAACGCCAAATCCATTATTATGTAAATAATCTGTTCTATTGAAAACAGTTCAGTTTAGCATGAGTACACAGTTTAATCGTAAAAAAATATTTCCATTTCAAACTATTTAAGCAGTTATATGTAATAATTCAGTTAAGTGTAAATACAGTTTTAATGTCGAAAAACAGTTCTATTTCAAATAATTCAGTTAAGCATAAGCACGCAGTTTAAGTGTAAGTACGGTTTAATTGTCAAAAACGTTTCTATTTTAAGCTATTCAGTTTACTCAATTCAGTTTAGCATAAGTATACTGTTAGTTCTATTTAACCCATAGATAGGGCCCTATCAGGTGCTACCACTCAGGGGACAGAGTGGACCTGGGAGCGATGGCAATGAAGGGGTACTCCGCATTCCCCAAAGCTCCAGCATTGCTGGGACCTCACCATCAGATTGTTTAATGTCATATCCAGGACACTCGTTGGGGGGGGGTCTTACCCCTCCGCAGAGAAGCAGTCAGTGTATTCTACAGCCCGGAATGAATTGATTTAAAAAATATAAATTTTAATCTGTATGAAATGTATTTGGCATTAAATAACCAACAATGGTTGATATGTCATAAAACCAAAACAAACAAAGCTATCTACTGCTTTTCTTGTATGCTCTCCTCACCCCAGTTTTTCACATGAATTATCCTTACAGTTCTTATTCCTTCCTTTTTTATGGATTTTGTTGCTTCATTTTTCATATTGTTACTGGATGCTGATTTTTTACAATTTTCCTTAAACCATCGAATAGTTGTTTCTTCTCAATGCTAGCGAGTCGTTTCCCCCTTATCTTTTCTTTTTTTTTTTTTTTGATAAAAAATAATGTGTCTATGTATTCTGTCATGTGTGTAAAGCCTTGTATATCTTCCTCAATATACTTCTCCCTTGGTCCATTGATCAGATTTACTCTCTTGCCCGCTTTACGAATGGTCCAGTGTAAAATACTAGGGAAGTGGCTGCCCAGGTATTTATACCTTTGGTTTGGTTTGGTTCGGTTTAGTGTCTTTGTTTAATGGCATATCAACCATTGTTGGTTATTCAATGCAAAAGCCATCTTTCGAGAAGAAGAGTAGTGGTACTTTTTAACCCATAGCTGGGAGGATAAAGGGGTCCATACCTTTCCGAAGGGTATTTGTCCGAAAGTAAACGTAATAGCGCGACTGGAGTTCGAACTCGCTTATTACGATCTCGCAGTCCATCTTTTTAACTATTACACCACGAGGACACCCCCATTTATGCCTTTGATAAGATTTCTCTTGCGGAGCTTGGCATCGTGAAATTTCCGTTTCGTCTGAGTAAGAATTTTATTACTTTATGTTAATGTTTTTATCTTTGATGATTCCTGCTTCTCTTATTCCAATGTTACTAATTGTTTTCTCTCTAAGTATTTTAATGCTCTTCTGTGTTTGAAGTTCTATACGTTTAGTTCTTTCTTTTATATCTTTTTTTTTTATTATCAGTACATTTTTATCGCAAATTCCATTCTATATTATTATTTATTTACTCCTTGAGGGCTTTCCCATCAGGTTTAGCTGATGGTCTTTCCCTAAAGTTTGAACATATTATGGAACATAAAAGTGACGGTGATAATAAATGTAATTGGCCCATTCGGTAAAGTCACCAAAGGATTGGCACAAAGACTGAAGGATTTACAAGTAAGAGGACCAGTGGAGACCATCAAAACTGCAGCATTGTTGAGATCGGTCATATTACTAATGAAAAGCCTGAGGACGTGAGGACACTTGCTGTCACTCACATTCTAGTGGAAAACAATCAGCTAACACTCGTGTGAAACATTCTCAGAAGAGTGAAATAATAATATTAATACTGGAGAAGTTATCATGGTGTCTAGGTTAATGTGATTGACTTCGACATCGTAGTAAGCCATTACGACCTCTTTTGGTTTAACATTCTTTGAAAAAGGAAAACTTCGCTAACCTCCTAGCAATAAGTTTAACCAACAACACTGTAGAATCTTAAAACTTCCTGGGTCACATATTTCTCTAAAATTGTTTTGTTTACCTCATATTCGATTCCTGGTATGTTGGGAAATTCTGAGGTTTCTGAACTGACTCCTTTTCTTCTTATTACCTCATTCACTTGTTGTTTTCTTTTTGTTTGTTGAACAGCAAGGAAATTAAGGACAAAAGGAAATAATTTGAATACAGCTTGATGGTTCCAAGTATTCCTACATAATACTTATAATTTATACACAATTATACAATCTCAAATAAGGGTGCTTTAGGTGGTGTAATGGTCAGCAAACTAGACTAACAAACTTTCCCAAGTGAGTTTGAGTCTCATTGGCTGCTCCATTCTTACAGACTTGTACCAAATCTAAAAAGAAAAAAAATAGGTTAATTACTATATAGTCTCAAGTAACTAATCCTTTTAATTATTATTTGCAAATAATTATACTAAATCAAAAGTGACTGAACCAATTCAAACCATTGAAGATTGCCGTTGTGGTTGGTAGTATCATGGTACTTAGTGTGCTAATAGGTTGTGTATTGCTTAACTCTGTTTCAAACTGTTGTTCTACCTACATAATGGACTTGCCCTCCTCCATAAATAAACGTCAACGAGAGCATCAGATAGAGTGCACCAATTTGTTTTCGTTGTTTAGAATTATACTCTTTTTATCTGTATTGTGTGGTCTTATCTTGGAATATTTTTAGTCTTGCTTTCTGGCCAGTACGTTCTCATTTACCTTTTCGAGTTGTATCTTGTGTTCTAATAATGTTGTTTTTTTCTCTCTCTAGTTTTTCTTCTATTGAAGCATTTTTGCTTGTTGTCGTAGATTTTTTTTAATCTATGTTTTCAATCTAATGTCCCATCCAGACTTTAACTTTCTTTTCGTGTTCTTCTGGAGAACTCCGATTTTTCACGGACTAATTTTGCTCCCGCTTAGACTTGTTCGTTTAATTCCATGTAGTCGTTCGTTGGATATTAGTTAATAAGTCGTTTTTTTTTCTGTTCCTCTCTTGACTGTTTTCTAGTCTTGGTTCGTAAGAAAAGGTAATGTGGTTTTCTTTTCAAATATAATTCTCTTTAAAATTTCTACATTCCTTTTTTGCTTCTACTGTGTGTGGTATTTCGATTACTACTACTTAAGGATTGCGTTTTGTCAAAAGTTTCTGGGTTTTCTGTCGTTATCCTCTCAGTTACTGGATTAAAGTCTTGTGACATTGTTACAATCTTTCCCAACATATTTGTTGATGTATTTCCAAAATTTCAAGGTCAGAAAACTAAAATGTCTTTATTATTGTCCAAAGTAGGTCAGTGAGTCTTTGGTTTGTCTAAATCTGTAATATGATTAGGGATTCTGGTTAATTATTTTAATTTCAAGTTGTTTCCAAGCATGACTAGGTTTCCAAAGTTTAAGTCGCGTTAGTAGCGGACGTCCGGATTAAAAATGGAAAAGTACCTGCAGCAAATCGGCAAAAGATTTTAGTTGGCTGAAAGGGACATGGGAGTTAACAGGGGATGGACACAAGACTTGACGATATGAATACGGGCAAAAATTACGGATGCCAGTTTGGGTGAGCCCCGCTAAAGGGGACCCACCACAGCAGCGAAGACAGCACCCCGAACAAGCACGTGCAAGAACTAAAACAGAAAATGAGAAAGATATCATGTCAGCTCGTTCTTTCTTCACGAAGTTTTTTGTTTCTCTATGTCTAACTAAAGTGGTGAGCTAATTTTCTATACACTATTTCTCTCTTCCCAAGGAATTCTAAGAAGTCTACAAACAAATAGAATTTTATATTAGCGAACCAAGAGAGTCACAACTTCTTTTCATCACGGTAGAGTTTATCACTAGTTATGTAGTGCTCCACTCATAGACTCGTTATAACCGTGAGGATACAAATGCCCCTGTAGAGGCGTAGCGATACATGGTTCTACCGAGAATGTGCGTTAGGTGTGGTAGTATTACAAACGTCTATTAGAGAACCTCTGCATTACAAATCAAGCGACTTCTACCCAGCTTTCTATCATTCTTTTTGTGTTCCATCTTTGTGTAAATAATGGTAAAGTTCATATCTATTGTTTTCCCTAGTTCATTTTCTATTGTTTTCCATATTTCATTTTCTGCACAATCGTCTCTAAGTCGATTAATTACTTTGTTCATTGCTTATGCATCCAGAAAAGAACGGACAACATTTGCAGGACGATCACCAGGTCCTCCATGTTGGCTAACAAGAGAACACCTGCCGATGATGACACTCAAATCAGTAGTCTGATTTCCATGTTGATTTATGTTTCGATTTGCCATATGTTACATGGTTAGTATATTGTAGCATGCAAAACCCTGGCGTAGTTTATTATCAGTGCTCCTACCAGAGATGTGACCTAGACCTCATTATCAATTTCCTCCTTTGAGAATACTTCACACAACCGTTAGCCGGTGCTATTATATGGATTGACAGCAAGTCTACTCAAGCCTTCGGGACTCTTCTCAGTATTCTGGCCGATCTAAATAATGCTGTAGTTTGGGTGATCTCCACTGATTTCAAAGTCCCCGACTCCCTGTATCAGTCCTTGGGTGATTGTTCTAAGAACACCAATTACACTTTGTATCACCTTCACTTTTATGTTTTTCAGATTTTTTCTGTTCCCCAGTAAGGACTAGGTTCTTATCTCTGTTTTTGCTTTCTTTCCGTTTTACACTGTGGCCAGCCGGAATGGTAAAATACATAATTCAGTACGTTCTCTTATTTTGTTGATTATGTGATTTATCGTTTCGTCTGTATATAACGTACATTTGTTATTTTGTTATGTCTTATGTATTCTCACTTTGCAATAGATGGTCCTAATGGCGTTATATTTGCTGTTGTTAGAAGGGATTCAGTGATTATTACCATTCATATAATCATTACTATGAATATTGTGAACATTGTTGTTGTTAGCCTTGTTATAACATTAGTCAATGATTGATAAAAAAAAATAGAGTGCATTAATTTAAAATTCAAGAAATTAGTATAATATAGCCACACAAATAACTGAAGTCCGACAAAAATATCTGTAGAAGTAAACAAAACCCGTTTAAACCAGAACATCCTTCCCAGAATACCCCACAGCCTAGATTAACTTTCCCAACTTGCTCGATCCTCTCAAAGTATATAAAATTATAAAGAGAAACTTGCTGCTACAAAGCGCCGTTGATACTGTGTTTACGCTAATTAAACATTATATATATATATATATATATATATATATATATATATATATATATATATATATGTGTGTGTGTGTGTGTGTGTGTGTGAGTTGTTCAACGAAATCTACGCACATTTTTAATGAAGGATTCTATGTTTATTAAATATACAATGTTTTCCAGACATTACAGTTTAAAATACTATGTAAAGAAGATACGTTTGGAATATCTTAGGTTATCGCAGGTGTTTGAACTGATAATCTTTCTGGTCCAGGTACTGTTGATTACGTGATGAGACAGACTTGCAAATATCACAAAGTTATCGCAGGTGTTCAAATTGATGTCAATTCTGTTTGAGGCACAGCTGATAACGCGAATATTGGAATTGCTAACTTTAAAAATTGTTTCAATTGATATTTGGGTGCATACTCTTTCAATTGCTCCTCTGAACTCATAGACAGTAGCAGATATTTTTCTATATAACAACATGCATTGATCGCATCTACTGCAAAATACCTGTGTGTTTCAGTCGAACACCACATAATTTAGTGAGAGTTTATCAAGTGGGTAAAATTGGAACATTAATTTTTGAAAAAGAAATGACAAGTCAAATTCTGTATACATTCTCTTTGGGCTACTATATATATATATGCGTGTGTGTGTGTGTGTGCGTGTGTGTGTGTGTGTGTGTGTGAGAGTGTATTTGTGTGTGTGTGTATTGTCATACACAGGGACACTGCTTTCTCATATCACAACTCTTCAGTATAGCTGCACACGCAGGTCACTTCAAGCTGGAAACGAAACCTTCCTAAATTTACGCAAGACTTAGTATCTTATCCCCCAGCCATTAGGTGACCTACGTTATCCCGGGAATTATAACTCATTATGTATTACATTTAGTCTGTTTACATTTTGTGCTACCGGATACCAGAGAGCTCAATTCGTTCGAAGAGCTTTGCATTACCTAGGTAGCAGCTGTTAATTCCTTCGCCAGAGTGCTCAACCTCCGTGAAGGGAGCTTATACATTATATATATATTGGTTTGAGTTTGACTTCTTTAGTTAATGGCATATAAGCAATTGTGGGTTATTTTATGCTGAATACATCGTTATAATAATTTTTTTTTTTTTTTTTAATCAAGCAAGAGTCAAAATAATGTTCATGATCGCAGTAGAAACCTACAATAAATTGTTATTTCAAATCTTCCGGTCGGCTCCATAATCAAAACTATTCTACATTTGAAAAACATCAGATGAGACACAGGCGTAAATTAGACGAAGAATTAAAAGATGCTAATTATTCTACACAGAATCAAAAAACATAGGGGCCTTGTCGGCTGTGGCAAGCAAATACTACCACTGCGTCTCAGCAGAGGAGTAAGACTTCCCCAACGAGCGTCCTGCATTTAACGCTAAAATATCTGGTGGTGAGGCTCCAATTATATGGAAGCTTTGGTGAATGCAGAGAACACCTTTATTGCTATCACTCCCTGGTCAACTCTGGCATGTTGTGGTATCACTTGATAGGGTCCTATCTATGGGTCATATAGAACTAAACTGTGTGCTTATGCGAAATTGATTTATTTGAAATAGAACTTTTTAGATATTAACTGTATGAATTAATGACTGATGTTTAATTAAATTTTTACCGAAACAGAGCAATGCTTGGAATCTTTTAACTCTGTTGACTACAAAGAATAGCTCAAAACAGAACTGTTTCTGACATTTAAACTGTGTACCTACGTTAAACTGAACTGGTTGAAATAAAACTGTTTATATGTATAAAAATGGATTAGGCATTAAATAAGTTACAATGGTTTATATGCCATAAAACCAAACCAAACATGCATTGTGTGTGTGCATGTGTGTGTGTGTGTTTATTTACGAAAATAAGAGAAGGCTGCCAATAACATCAAGGTATTTTTTATAGGTTGATTTTCATTTTTATAACGGATTTTTTGTGTGTTTGTGCAGATTAAGTCGATATTAAGTCAACATGAACATAATAGGTGAACTGAGTTCAAATCTATTCTGATCCTGTGTACGTTTAATCCCAAATGATATTTTTAGGTTGGGGCCTTTTGATGAGGCTTTTAAAGAGCTGCAGATGAGTTAACGCCTTTTTTTTTTTTTAATGGATGCCCCGGGTATGATACTAAACGGAACAAATGGATTAGAATCAAGCCGTGGAGATCTGAGGTATATGGAGTATCACTTTGTTTCCATAACACCCAGATTCTCTTTAACTCGTTGTGGTAGTACTTGTATGGGTGAATCTATGATTCACATGGATATATTTAAAAATTTATCTGTATTTGAAAGGACTACTTGCTGAAAATTATCTAAATTAAGAATCATAATCATCATCTTGTCGTGCCATCAGCACGGATATCCCTGACCCTCTCTCACAACTCCTCCCCATCGATCATCGCTTCCGGTAGGCCCCCAGGGCTACACCCCATATCCTTACAGAGCTGCTGTATGTGGGGTCGAGCTGACCGCCCTGCTTTTCTACGGCCATATGAAGTACACATCTGATGAGCTCGTCCCTACTTCTCCAGCAGTGTCCTGTATGTCTGGTCCGTCTAACATTGATAGTTTTTGTGATAGGTGGTTGGTGGCCGTACAACTGCTGCTTTGTGGGATGTTGCCTCCAGGACGTGTTCAATATTGCTCGCAGCATTCTTGTGTAGTTGCCGTCAAGCCGTTTCTCCAGCCGTTTAATTTGCGTCTATGTAGTGCATCCATATAGCAGTATCGACACAATCGCTGCTTGGAGTAAACTGCATTTCATCTTATTGGTCAGGTCTGACTTCCATATGACCGAGAGACTATTGATAGCTGTCCATGCCTTTGTTAGTCACGTGTCAATATCTGTCCGGGACGATGAGACACTGCTTTCTAGGTAGGCAAACTTTTCTACTAGTTTCAGAGAGCTACCGTTTATTGTGGAAATGTCGCCTGTTTGATTAAAGCACATACATTCCGTTTTGTATGCATTGACATGGAGGCTAATGCCTGCGGTAGCTCGTTCCAGATTATGCTGCAGGCTTTCGGCTTGGGCTGGTGCATTAGCTTGAATCGCTATGTCATCGGCGTTGTCGGTGTCGGTGATTGTTTTCACGGGGTACCTTCTGCTTCTTTTTTGTCAGCTCGAAGCCGTGTTCTTTCTAAACAGACAGATGATAAAGTTGCATGGGGAAAGTGTGTCTCCTTGCAGTACTCCAGCTACAATGTCGAAGTAGTCTGTGTCTCCATCTGGAGAACGTACTTTCACTTTGGTGTTTCTATAGAGACTCATTATGGCTGTGATAGTTTCTTTTGGTAGGCCGTGTGCGAGTAGAATTTGCTCCATCTGCCCTCAGTAAATAGAATCAAAGGCTTTGGTCAAGTCGACAAATATTGTCGCCTGTAGGTTTTTTTGACCGTACGCCTTCCAGAATTCTACAGATAATTAATATTTGTGATGTCGTGGGTCTATTTCTCCAGAAGCCATTTTGGTTCTTCCTAAGAACGTACTCAATCTTGGGTTGTATGCGGTTGTGTAGTAAGACATTGTATATTTGGGTTGCTATGGATGTGAGTGTTATACCTCGGTAGTTGTTGGCTTATCCGAGATCGCTCTTTTTAGGGAAAGGGAGAATGCATCCCCACATACATCTGTCTATCGGATTTTGATTATAAACTGCATTTCAGTGTCGTAGCAGTATGTTATCGAATTGTCCGGTCTTCCATACTTCTGGGGGAATTACATTAAGCTCTGCATCTTTTCTAGTTTTAATTTTTTCTAAGTACTGGGTCGAGTTCTTTTAGAGTAAACGGCCTTAGTTTGATGTCTAATTGCTTAGTAATAATTCTCGCGATTGGGTCATGTGTAACTTTCGGTGGGAAATTAGGAACATTATTTGAAACTATGATCCTTTACTAAAAATTATCACCTGAGACGATATAATTTGTCATAGCGAGGGATATCTGAAATTATGAAAATGTGAGAAATTATTTGCATTCGATAATAATACTTGATTTTACAGATCTTAGTGCCAAGAAATGTTAAAAAACAACAACACAAAATTGATAAATATAAATGAACGATGAATGTGATGTCTTAACACACAGGTTTAAAACAATCTTGGAGGCTTTTACCTGTAGTTCAAATGAAGGAATCAGTTTATCCTTCAGTTATGAGCAAATAGAAACAGCTGAAGCATTTTGTCTTTGAAAATATATTCTAAGTTAGATATTATATATTGAGAAAAATTGAAAAACCAAGTAAATCAAAAGTCAAGAATACATAGTGAACGAAAGATGATGTTAAACGTTTCGGTTTTAATGAACCCATATCAGGACTTTAAAATGGTGATGGCACATGTTGATGTAAAAAGGATGGATGCGTAATGAAAATATATTTATTACTAACCCATTGGTGTTCTATCAGCAATTGATATCACCTTCCAAAGGTCTGGATGAATCTCATTTAAACCAAAACTTTTAACGTTAACTTGCCATCACAATGTATTCTTCACTTCTGATTAATATTTTTCCCCCAAGTTTTCTTAATACAGTCGAATTCTTTTCCATTACCTACTTCCATATTCTGAATTTTGTTCGGTCAGATATCATTCATTTTGCTTTATATCATTTTTTATAAACTATAATACACTACTTACAGCAAACTATGTATATTTATATTAACATTTACATATATATTCACACGAACGCATCAATATATATATATATATATATATATATATATATATAAAGTAAAGATGGCAACCGTAGTCGAGGGCCACCAGAAGGCTACCTTTTTAATAGCTACTACACCGAGGTGTAGTGGGGGTGCTACTCCTTTCCCTGGAATGATCCACTTTACCCTTGATACGACTTTTTTATTGCTGAGTCTTAAGCAAGGTGGTATCAAGTACCATTTTTAAAGTATTTGGTATGACGTGACTTGGGATTGAACCCAGGTCTTCCGGACCATTAGCGAACACTCTACCCACAAGGAAAATTTATATATATATATATATATATATACATATATATATATTTGTCGTAAATCTATTCATAAATAGTAATATGATGCTGATTTCAATGTTTTAATACAATTTTCGGAATAAGTGTATCAAAATTCTTGTCCAATAATCAAATGAAATATTTAGTTCAAATCAATCAAATATGAGCGCCATGGATATGGAAGATGCACCATTTGAGAGCATAATTGGTAAATACTAAACCAATTAGATTAATCTTAAATACAGCGTTAATTAATTTGGTCGCAAATGAGATATAAAAATCGACTAATGACCTTTTGTTAGTTTTCTAAAGAAAAAAGTCTTATTATTATGGGGTTGTTTAATTTTAAAAAAATTATGCTTAAGTTTTATTGAATGATATATTTACTTTTTTCAAAATCTCATTGTCATCTTGTTGGTAATGATACAAATCTATTTCCCAAGAATGTCTTTATCGGTCAGAAGAAATAACTATTTTACGTTTTCTTTTTTCTTTTTTGTATTCGAGATAATTGATTTAGGAACCCAAATGTGTTGTAATGGTTGAAAATCTACACTCTTAAATCAGTTACTGCAGGATAGTGAATTTGATTCTCTGTAACACATACCTCCTGACTTTGCGAAATCTAAGCAACGCTTTCCTTTCAAAGGTCAGCTCAGGGAGAATGATTGTAACTGGCCTGCGCTACTTTATAATTTGTTAAATATTTTGTTCATAATTGGTTGTCCCATACTTCTGATCCTGCTTCGAGCGAAGCTAAAAATATTTAACAACTAATAGAAAGTGATTCTGTAGTGATATCTATAAATGATTATGGGATGATTCAATTGGTGATATTTTTAACTGTTGATTGAAAAATGTAACACCTATGCTGTCAATGTTTGCTGCGTTACCAAAGAAACACTCATTACATACAGTTATAGAATACTATCCCTTTACTGTGGGGCATCTATTACTTGTATCACATGGTATTATTTACACTAAATATGGTACGAGTATAGGTTTTTTGGAATATTTATAATATAAATACACAGATGGCTATAAAATGATATTTTGTACGAATGTCGTGGCATGAAAAAAGCCAAAGCGAAGTTATTCGGGAGCGTATTGAAGAACAGGAACACGGAGAAGTTCAACTGGGCCTGACATGTCCCACAATTTAAAAACAAATGGTAAACTAGCGCAGTAGATCAGTGGTATGCAATAGACTAGAAACATCCACACGGAAGACCTCTGCTACGATGGAAAAATTTAATTCTTAAGCGATTCGAACCAATACGGAGAACGAGGACAGGGTCAAGAACAAAATGGAAGCGTATTGTGGCCAGATTTGTGGAGATCATTTGACAACCAGCCTTATAAAGTATAAAGGATATACACTGAATATGCTTTGTTCGGTGGAAATATATTTTGTTTTCAGTATATGGAAAAAAACCTAGCCACAGTTTTTAAATTTTAAAGATACATTGGTACTTATATAAACACAACAGCCACATGCGTTCTGGATATGACACTTAACTGTTCCTAGTGGCGAGACTACTGATCTGAAATTTTGAAGAATTTAGTTTGAGATTAGGTTTAAAATTAAGTGGAAAATGTAATGAAATAAACCAAAGTTTAGAAACAAAATATGGAATGATCTTGTAGCTTATATTTTTAACAAATCCGAATAAATTTAGATTAAAAAATGTATTGATAAAAATCCTTCTTAAAGATCCAAATAAGCAGCTGGGCATACCTAATTTAATGAAAATATGGCTCCACTTAGAGAAGTGGCCATTTACACAATGGAATGGATGTTAAAACACATAAAGCAAATCCATGCGTGAAATAAACCTTTCATCAAAGCTTAATCAAGAAAAAATTTAGAGTTCCATTCAATGTTTTAATCAATTCAGAACTTTTTCTCTGAATATTTACTTATTCCATATTCCCTCGTCAAAGTTTTTGAAAAATGTACAGTTGATTTAAGTTATTAAATTTAGTTAGTTTAATGTATATCGTATGAAAGTATAATGTTCAGGTTTCAATTAAATTGTTATATAATTGCGGAAGGATTTTTTTTTCATATTGTCATGTTTCGTTGGCTATATCTTATCTTTCGGTTTGGTTAGTCTTAGAATATTTGGTTTAGTGCACAGGTAGGGCCACACATTGAGTCAGGTGTTCACGCTCGCGCAGGGAGGAGGGGACAATCACAGATGCCATAATAAAAACCCTGGAAAGTAAATGAAACTGGGAATGTGATTGACTTCATGCTTGGAAGTGATGAGCTGAGGATTTTGGGTGATTTTTGAAAAAAAGCAGTTAGTTGAGATTTGAAGCTGGACGAAGCGAGTTGAGATCCGATGCTAGGCGAGTCCAGTGGGGTGTACGAGATGTGCCGCGCACGGTGGGGTCAGATGAGACAGTCAGCATAGTAAACACTGTGTGTCTCTCTCTCCTCGTGTTGAAAACCTAAAAATCAAGAATGTAATAAATGTTTCGTACCTGAACTAAAGAAAGTCGTCAGTGTTTCGGGATTCCCTATTTATATTTCACATATTCATATCTTGGTCGTGCTTTGGGCCCTATGTTACAAAATATTATTTTATATCTTATCTTTCATTACTTTATTTACTTACATATTGAAAGGTGAATACCCTCTTCAGAAGAAATTCTTTATAATTAGCCTTTTATTTGCTTTTGTGTTAATACCATTTTCTTTGAACGGCAGTATATTATTTGAACTAAAACCCTGTGTAAATCATGATGGGCACTCTTAAAGAGTCATTGATTCATCTTCCTTAACCCTTTTTCATTCCGTTCATATCCATATTTATATTTACATAAGATATAGTGTCATTAAAAATCCCATACCAAAAAGTGTTAATCGATTAGTTTCAATTCATTCTTCAGTTGACCTTTGGTAAACACATCTACTGTTATTTTATGTCTAGTTTCTCAAGCATTTTTTTGGCTCACAGTTCAATCGAATACGAATAATTTTAAACGTACATGGGACCCTAATAGTTATTACCACTCTGCGTCATGATCGACCAGGGAGTAAGGGAAATGTAGGGGTACTCTAAACTGCAGAGATCTCAAGGGACATGACCCCATCATTAGATACAGTTCAGGTGATGCCCGTGGTATAATGGATATCGTCGTAGAACACGAGTTCAAATCCTTGACGAGACTGATTGCATTTCACATAGCACTAATACCATTATGGAAGGTATGAATCCAATTATTCTCCCTCCAGCTATGGGTAAATTGTAGAGTTCTTTAGCATTGGTAAGGCAATTAGTCTAGGAGAAGGAAAACTCTGAATTCAAACCTGTTAAACTCTGCTTAAAAATTAACCTGGTGTCCTATCCTGTCCGAGTAGAGGGGTTGGTAAATATGGATACAGTTCAGTGTCACACCCAGGATAACATCTTGAAAGTTTTACCCCTTGCGGGATGTACACTTAGCGCATTATAAATCCTAGAGACAGGGTGCATGACTATATGAGTAAGAATGTATATAATCGATGTGTTTATGCATATATATATATATATATATATATATATATATATATATATATATATATATATATTATGCATGTGGGTACGAGCATATCGATATTTGTGGTGGGCAGAGGACGATACTTTCATAATAATCAGACTCCATGAAACCAAACACATTCTACTGATTTTACACAATTTCCAGTTAATTAAAAAAAGTATTTCTTTATTGACCATTACGTTCTCTTGTCATTTGAAAAAAGCTGGATCTGCATTAGTGTAATATTCCTCATCAATTTATCGACCCTAAAGCAAACGACCATGATTTTTTTTTTCCACGAACATTCACTATCTTTCTTCTATTTCCATATTCCGTCTACGGAGTAAATAGATAACAGCCCATCTGTGGAGAACGGCTATAGATTTGTTTTTCTTTTCATAAAAAAATACTGACACTGGTTTTATAGCAGGAATTTTAAAAAGATCTATTTATTGTCTCCAGAGCAGATGAATATTTTCCTGCAATAAATTAAATTTCTGACCAAGCGCAAAGAATGTCTGTCATTAATCGTAATTCTAAAAGATACTTGTTATTTGGATACCTCATCGCTGGGTTTTCCAGAATAAGAATAAATTTGACAAAAATTTATACAGCTTACAGTCCACGCAATTTTACGACAATAACTATCATGATATATGTCTATTGAAACATTGAACTAGGTTAAAATCTCTCACAGGTCTCGTAACCTGGTTTTGTCATTGGGTCTCTACTCATACAGCGTGTCTTGAAAACGAGTTAACTGCAGATTTCTTCTCTTTCGATTTCTACGACTTGTTTGAATACAGAGATTTCCAACTCAAAGACCACTTACCATAGAAAGGTTAGGAAGCCCAGTCTGCTCTAAATGTGATTCATTGTAGAAAGGAGAATTGATGGATTCATACGAGGCTAGTACCATTATGTGAAATGAAAACAGCCTCTGTAGAGTTTTTTTTCTGGGGTTGCTGTGAACATTTCCTTTGGCAATATCCATTTTTCTACGCGTGCCTATAAAAACGTTGCAATCAATAAAGCCTTATAAATGTTCAAAGAACGGCTAGACAGGTAATTTTTTCGACCGGGTTGTATTATCCATATATTTTTATTAAATAAAATCTTCATCATCGAAGCACCTTGACAGACTACAGCTACAGAAATCCTGTTTCCTTTTAATTGTTTTCATCCAATATACCCTTGTATAATCTAAACTAGAAAACTACTCAAGTCAAAACTGTATAGTAAGAACTTTATCCAAGAGATAAATACCTGGGCTGGTTATCTCGTAATGTACTCAACAATCATTCTTGAAGTGAACCAGAGAAGAACTTAGATAAATGGACCAAAGAACAAGAAAACTAATGACCATGCATAAACCCTTGCATCCCAGAGATGACGTTCAAAGACTATATGTGTCAATTAGATAGAGGCAGAGGACCTTCCAGCATTGAAGACCGCGTTTACGCATCGATACAACTACACGGATACTACATACGTAGAAAAGCACGGAGAAAGACTGATTACAGACACCAGAAGCAATATTGATGCCAAGACGACCAGCAAAACGATAATAACCAGAAAACTAAAGTGGAAAGAATAATAGCTCTATTTACGTTTAAACGACAAACAAGTGACATCTCACACAAGTAAAGAGGACATAGCTGGGAAAAGGAAACATTGAGGGAGAAACTGAATCTTTTCTAATATCAGCACAAAACAACACCAAAAAGGGAGCTAATCTTTTTGTGTGAATTTTGAATTCTTTTTATATTATTTTTTCTATTGTTGGTGAAATTTTGAAAAAACCTCGTTAATGTGGTATTGTGTGGTGGTGTACTATGGAACATGCTTCAATTATTTTTCTTTTATTTTTGTCATGAATGAAGGCAGGTATGGTAGAATTTTTGAAGTCAAAAGTGTGGTTAGTTAAAATCTTATGAGAAGCTAAATAGTTTGTTGCGTTACCCGTCATTTTTTGTTCATAGATAGTTTTGTTTAAGTTTCTGCTTGCTTCTCGTACGACAAACTTATTTTAATTTTCGTTGCGGATTTTGTAAATACCTGCACTGGAAAGAGAATCTGTGGTTTTGGAATTGTTCTTAACTAATTTTAAATAGTTGTTGTGGTTCAGGTAATAGTTTTTATACATAAATGATTTAAGTTTTCTCAATAAGGGTGGTAGCAGTGGCGTTTTGGGGTAAAACATTTTGTCGCTTTATAGGGATGGTATTTGAGTAAGGTTAATTTTTATTCATATTAAGAGGTGTATGTGTGTGGATCTTTATAGCTTTTGATTTGGCACAGTGAATGAAAGATTCGGGAATCAATACAATAAAAGAACGACAAGGTTTTCTTTTAAATTTCACCATCAATAGTGAAAATCATGTAATGCAATAAAACGTCAAAAATCCTATTCTCAAACAACAAAAATGCCATTTACTTAAAAAAAAAAAAATTCCATCAAATTACACGACACAATTTGAATGTATTAACCTGTAATAAAGGTGGTGCCCGTAATGTAATGGTTATCGTCGTAGGAAATGGATACAGCGACTCGAGTTCAAATCCTGGACGAGAATGATTGCATTTCACATAGCACTAATACCCTTTGGAAAAGTACGAATCCAATTATTCTCCCTCCAGCTATGGATAAATAGTAGGACATACTGGGATCTTCAGCCTTGGTGAGGCAACTAGTCTAGGAGAAGGAAAATTCTGAATTTCAAACCTGTTAAACTTCGCTTAAAAATTGACCTTGTGTTATATCCTGCCCGAGTGGAGGGGTTGGTTAATTGGATTAACCAGTAATAATCATTTTTCCCATAGCAAGGTATACGAGACCTGATGCAGACTTTTAATTGAATCAAAATTTATTTACCAGAATTAGTTCTCATAACACTTTCGCATTCAAAAAAAGATTGAAGTCAAAACGCGTTGGCAAATAAACAAACCATAAAGCATATTTTTCGTCTGCTTTACATTTACTACGTATATATATATATATATATGTGTGTAAAGAAGTATAAACTGGTTTCGTTTTCCTGTATCAGTGTAACAGATGGTGGCAAAGCGAAACGGCATTTTTTGTCACTTTTACCGCACGTACTGTTGCTTGCTGAGCCATTTCCAAATATTTGTTTCACAACTTACGGCTTCTACATCGATAAAAAAGATGATAATTTTTCTACACAAGTCAAAGATCACATAGGAAATGTTCTCCAAAATCCACATTGGGTCTGATTGACAAAACGAGGCTTTGAAGTCATACTGGGATTTAAGAACTAAATAGGTAGATAGGATTTTGTTGGATGCATTTTCTATTTGACAAGAAAAATAATGTGTATCACTCTTTAAGGAGAACTATATGATTGGTTACAGAATAATTATGTGATAAGAGAAAAGGAGTAAACGGATTTTGTTGTCCCTTCCACCGTATCACTTGGAGTGAAGGGATGTCTTCTACTGGCAGAATTATGATTTAAAACCAAAGCTAAATTTTGAGTGGCTAAATAAACTAAAATGATTAACTGATTTTTAAAAAAAATTGTTTTTTTGCATTTTTTTTTATCGTGATGTAAAACAGAAATGCGCGAATTTTAAAACTTACTTCAGCGTCTAGATTTTTCTTTTTTATTTAGTGCCATGACCAAAATGTTTTTTGCCATTAATACAAAACGAAACAGGATTAAAATCAGATTACACAGGCATGATAGTCAAAATATGAGAAGGAAAAATATTCGCTTACTCGAAATAGAAATTAAATCAAGGATTCAGAACCAATATCACTTTCTTTTCATCTATTACGTATCAAACTATAGTTTCATCGGACAGAGTTTTTTCCAGTCACGTGAACAATATAAGCAATAAAATAGCCTCTTCTCTCTCTTTCCTTCTCATAACCAAGTGTGCACTTATGGCTTCTTCCTGTCATTTGGATTCTACGTTGCTATCCGGGATACTGATAATATGATTTCTTCACCTGCTCCAAGCGCCTAAAT
>OY757930.1:18381222-18496987 GCA_963585895.1 Sepioteuthis lessoniana
CATTGTGGCTAGACACGTAGGACGCTAGTAGCTGAGATCGAAACCCACCCAACTTTACGTTAAAGTTAGTATCAGACTGCTCGGCCAAGAAGCGTGTCACGTTAGCTAGGGAATTATAAGGTATTATGTAGCAACAGCAGCAGGAGCGTTCGTTTGTTTACATGTTATACCTTACCGGATACCAGAGTGCTCAAATCGTTCGAAGAGATTCGATTTTTGCAAGTGGCAGCCACATATTCCTTCGACAGCTTACTCAACCCCAATTTGGGAGCGTATATATATATATATATATATATATATATATATATATATATATATATATATGTATATATATATATAAAACACGTTTAAGTGAGACGGCAGAATTGCCAATCTTGTCATCTATTTTTTTTTAGCCAAGTATATATACAGAGGGTTTCAATATGCATGCCTCCCGTCTGACTGCTAATATCTCTATGGATGTTAATTTTGTGTTCAATTTTCCTTCTGATTTGAAAATAATATATTAAAACAACTATTAACTCTCGATCACAATACTTTGGACAAGATAGGAAAAAATATTTTCCATCACCACGTATTTGGTGACAAAATCATTCAAAACTTATATATATATATATATATATATATATATATATATATACGTCGCGTCTAAAGAAGGAAAAAATAATGAAAATCCGATTTTTATTTCTGTAAATTAAGTGAAAAATTTGCTGAATTACGAATAAGAGAATCTTTTCGAGTAAGAAAGGATAATGTTAGCCAGTATAGGTGAAGTTTAGCAGAAATTTTAGTTTGAAATACAGGGATATATTTTGTATGTAAAGATTCTTTTGTTTAAGCATTGTTGTATGTAAAAGAGAAAATGTAATAATTTCTTAATAATTAAGAGATTTGCTTCAGATAACTCAAATATAAATGTAAACAGCATTCATTTAATAAAAGATAAATTCAACGAGAAATGAATTCATGAAAGAAAGAAATGTTGATTTTCATTCAAACGAATAAAATCGAATGTTATATAAATAAAAATACAATTTTTATTCTTCGTTCATTGACCATAGACAAATCCGCACTTATTAAAGAAATATTCATTTCTTTATTTAGGTAGGGTTTATCATTACTTTAAGAATATTTCTGACAAAGAAATGTTATTTCATATATTTTTAAAAGAATAAGTTTTCTAAAACTATTTTGAGCTTTGATCTTTCTTATTATTCAAAGCTAGTTCAGTGTTGACTTGTGTGTGGGTGTGTTTGTGTGTGAATTTATATATTTATAACTATGTGTGTATTTATGTGCATACATACATATATATATATATATATATATATATATATATATATATATATATATATATATATATATATATATACACGTACAAACATACACGCATACGCACATTCCCACAAAAATATTTTCAACGAAAATCGTTATACAATGTTCAAATGAAGTCTTTTGAATTTTTTTTTACTTCATACTATTTCTACAGGATTAAGTTTGTATCTGTTTATTTTCTCTTCAATTATGAGTAAATGCTTCTGTTAGGTATCTCGGGCGTTGATTGGAAAAAAGTCTCGAAAATAAGACTCTCATTTCAAGACAAACGACTATTGTACAAGGAATCTGTGGTAGATTTGATAACATCATTCTCCTGATATCACTTCATCAAAACAATACTACAAAACACTTTACCATTAAGAATAATGTCCTCGTGGTGTAATGGTTAAAGCGATGACCTGCGGAATCGTAGTACGCGAGTTCGTACTCCAGTCGCGCTATTACGTTCACTTTCGGGCAAATACCCTTGGGAAAGGTATGAACCCCCTTATTCTCCCTCCAGCTATGGATAAATAGTAGGACGGACTAGGTTCTTCAGCCTTGGTGAGGCAACTAGTCTAGGAGAAGGAAAACTCTGAATTCAAACCTGTTAAACTCCGCTTAAAAATTGACCTTGTGTCCTATCCTGCCCGAGCGGAGGGGTTGGTAAATAGTACCATTAAGAATAAATGACATTTGTAGTTCATAGTAAATGCTCATACAATTATTATCATCACATATTCTTTTTTTTTCTCATGAAAAAAAAAAATATCAATAATCAACTGAAGCGCATATAATTGAGCAAAAATGAAAGACCCTAACTCTTTTTAGATTTTCGATAGCTCTGCGGGCGAGCATATGAGCACTTATTTATTGAACATTTTATAAAAGATAGGTAGGTCTACGAAGAGATTTGTATTTTTTCACTTCATTTATTTATTTATGTTTTCTTACATACGTGTATATTTTCAGGTTGTTGCTTTTATCAGAAAACATATATGGCACAAGGCATGGTTAATGAGGCCCTCAATGAGACTTGAACTCACTTGCGTTTGCTGTTTGAAGGATTTTCAGTTGGATATAATATTTTTTGTGTCTCTCTGATTTTACACGAAATATATCAGGTTATCTGCAAAAATGCACATTCCTTTTTGTCATGACCAGTCCTTTTGAAACTTGTTCAGATTTTAACCGATTGACTTCTTATGGAGTTGATTTTGATTGGTTTGGTTTTATGGCATATCAACTATTATAGTTTATTTACTATATATATATTTATCAAAAATATGATTCATAAACATTTTGTTAATAACATTTTTAGACGTGTTTGAGGTCATTTTTTGCACACACTTTAATGGTTTCAAGTATTGCTATAAAACAGAAACGATTTAATATGAGTCATTTGTTTTCACATATTTAAATAGCTATACATGATATGTAAAATATTAGTTTCTACGTTATCTAATTTCTAAATGAGTTTGAACTACTTGTACACGTGTACTGCTATTGTTTCTCTTCTCAGTTAAATTACTTCCAAGTATTGCTATGTATCACTAACAATTGAAGTAATCATCAGACAATTATAGACACACATTTAAAAAATCAAGCAGCACTATTTCTAGCAATACTATTTAATGTAAGTCATTTAGTTGCATAGTTTAAACAGTTCTATCAGGTGCTACCTCTCCGGCCCAAAGTAGACGTGGGAGCGATAGCAATAAGGGATAATCCACACCCCCCAAAGCTTAAGCATTACTGGGGCCTCAACATCAGATTTTTAAGCTAAGTCTTACACTTCTACAGCACCATCCGGCTGGACCTTAGGACACTTGTTGAGGAAGTATCACTAGTCTGCAGAAATATAGTCGGTGCATTCTACTGCCCCAGCCGACTGAACTACAAGACCTATTTACCCAACCCCTCCGCTCGGGCAGGATATGACACAAGGTCAATTTTTAAGCGGAGTTTAACAGGTTTGAATTCAGAGTTTTCCTTCTCCTAGACTTGTTGCCTACCCAAGGCTGAAGAACCTAGTCTGTCCTACTATTTACCCATAGCTGGAAGGAGAATAATTGGATTCATACATTCCCCAAGGGTATTAGTGCTATGTGAAAATGCAATCAGTCTCGTCCAGTATGTGAACTCGTGCCGCCGTGTCCATTTCCTACGACGATAACGACTACACCACGGGCCCATCCTGGACTACAAGACACTCGTTTGGGAGGTCTTACCACCTAGCAAAGATGCAGTCTGTATATTATACAATCCCAGCCAACTGAGTCACCAAGACTCTTCTGTGGGTTTTTTTACCACTTTGTAGAATTGCAGTCGGTGCATTCTACAGCCCCAGCCGACTGGATACAGGACACTCGTTAGGAAAGTCTTACTCCTTTGCAGAGATACACTCAGTGTATTCTACAACTCCTACTGACAGGACTGCAGGATAGTCGTTGGGAGAGTCTAACCCCTTGCAGAGAGGCAATCGGTGTATTCTACAACCACATCCGGCTGAATCAAAGGACACTCATTTCAGGAGTCATACCCATTTGTAGAGATGCAGTCTGTGTAAGTGCTGGCCTTTTCCGACGGAATCTCATCCTGAACTCCCTTAAAACCTCAACATAGTAACCCTAACCCTAATCCTTTTGCCAATCAACTCTGTTGTATTGACATCCTTACTCCTTCCACATCTCTCAGAATTTTATTGCATATCTTTCTTCTAAAGTGTCGTCACGTTGAGATTTCATTTTTAAAATTCACCAACTGTGACAATCAGGATCTAGGGTGTATTCCAATTGCTGTTGTAGCTCTTCGTTTGAACCTGAAATCATAAAAATTGGTCTGTCACCTCATAAGATGTATAGCAATAACATACTGAATTTCCAAGAGTTTACGACAATTTTAAATGCATGTACAAAAAAAAAAAGCCTGGAAACTTATTGAAAGTACTACGTATATTAAATATAGAATTTGTAAACACATATTTAGTTATAAATCTTTAAAGAATTCAACAGTTCTTTTTCCAAAGATTCAGTTTAGTATGAACCAACAAAATTAAATGGTTCCATGTATTGTTATGTATAACTAAAAATTCAATTAAACATCAGTCGTTTGTTTACTCAATATTGCTATGTATCACTAACAATTCAATCATTTGTTTACGCTCAGGTAAAAGCACAAACAGTTCAATTTTCAACTATTCAATTTTGCCTTAGTCATTTGATTGCACTCAGTTTGTATATCAAAGAATTCTATTTCATTCATAGATAGGAACCTTTCAGATGCTAACACTCCGGGCCAGAGTGGACCTGGTAGTAATGGCAATGGAGAGGTACTCCGCATTATTCAAAGCTCCGAAGCTACAGCCTTGCGATCAGATTTTTTAATGTCGTAAACAGGACACTCGTTATTGGGTGTTCTTACCCCTCTGCAGAGAGGCAATCGGTGTATTTTACAGCTCCCCTCAAAACTGACTAGGCTGTAATTTAATGATTCTTTTGTTTGCCTCCTTTGTTTAATCGAATATCAACTTCTGAGGGTTATTCAATGCCAAAGCAATACCTGTAGGACAACTGTAGTGTTACTGTTTAACCCCTAATGATTTAATGAATAAGAAGGTACGTACCATTTCTAAGGGTATTAGTGGGATAATCTACGTAATAGCGTGATTTGGTTTTGATGACGCTTACACGATGTCATAGTCCAGAACTTCAAGTCGAATTCTCATTTGGATATTTCCTTATTTTCTAGTTATAAAATGTAATTGGCGGAAATGAATCATTTGAAGAAAAAAATATTATTTTAGTGTTGTTGGCTCTTTTTAAAACTGTTTCTTTTAGATCATGTCAGACGTTTCTGTTTGCGTATCGATCCCGAAAATAAAGTATTATTTTATTCATAAATAATCGCTGTCTCTGGAAATGCACAACTTCTGCTTTTGCAGAATTTTCTTTTAAGGTTTCATTTTTAGTTATGGTGAAAATAACACAGTTGTCTGCTTTCTCTGTAACATCCAGTACTGAACAACATCGCTAATCTTTATCAATAATAAGTTTGCCATCTGTTTTAGCGTAGAGACGTTGTTTTGCATTTGTCTTTAAATGTCACATTCTCTTGACACTATTTGTATTTTTATCAAATAACCGTATCTAACCCATGTACTTGCAATTTCTACACGTTAGCATTGCAATGTTATGTTTAATTTCCGGAGACTTGTTTCGGTGCAGACATGTTTGTGTTATATTTCACACACACATTTTCTCTTTCTGATCTTCTTTTTATCATGTATATTTTACCGCTATGTACGATGTATGATAGATAGACACAAAAACTAGGGAACAGAGACATGTGTACAAATTTTAAACAACATTCACAAAGGTATACACCCTTTCCAAACATTTACAGGGTTATTTTAATTTATTTTATAATTGTTTCCAAGTGTTGAAGACTTAAATATCTGAAAAAAAAAAAGAATATTATCATACATCTGTAAATTTCCATTACCTCTGCTGAAGGGCTTAACCCTGTAAGAGATCATAATGCTGTTGTATACAAGGGTTCAATTCCAGGTCAAGTCATACCAAAGACTCGAAAAATGGTATATGATGCCGCCTTTCTTAACACTCAGCATTATAAGATATGGATCAAGGGTAAAGGGGAGCAATCAAGTAAAAGGAGTTGCGATCTTCCCTACAATTCGGTGCAGTAGCAATTGGAAAAGGAGCCTTTAGGTCAACCTAGACTACGGTCACAAACTTTAGTTATTTATGTTTAGTGTAACATTTTCCGTAAATGTTAAGCGGAGTAGATAATCCATCAAACATTTAGCTATCCGAAGAAAGACATGTTTATAAAGGTTGGGTTGGGTTCCTTTGTTTAATGGCATTTCAATCTTTGTAGGTTATTTAATGCCAAAGCCATTCTCCTAGAAGAACAGTAGTCGTACTATTTAACCCATAACTGTGAGGATAAGGGGACTCATACATTTCCCAAGGGTATTTGCCCGAAAGTGAACGTAATAGCGTGATTGGAGTACGAACTATCTTACTACGATTCCACGGTCCGCCGCTTTAACCATTACACCAAGAGGACACCCCTCACAAGTTTATGAGGTTCACCATCTCGTCCACTGCTCAATATATAATAACAGGTGCTTGATCTAGTATTCTGGATTAAAAACAGCAGTTATCTATTATTTGCTGAAATCGCCAGACTCGATCAGCCATTTCAGTACTGGAAAATGGCACACACGCAAGGCAAAAGGAATAATGGAGTGATCAGTAAAACCCAACATAAGACAATGGGACTTCTCCATTCGTGCTCTTTTGATGATTAGAGTAAGAGGATACAAATTTCAATTTCACAGAGAACAAGAGCTTCTTTCAAAGATAAGGAGTAGTCGGTTTCAAGAACACTGCATAACCAATTGTTAACAAAGTGAAACTTTTCTCTTTTATTCAAAAGCTATACGTTTGAATTTAATGAATTTGTTTTTCGTAGAAAGATGACAACAGAAATATACCCGTGTTATATAAAATATGTACGGTTCGGGACACGTGTAGCAACCATTAGCGGGAGTGACATGATACTTCAGAGTTCTCGACTATTGACCCTTGACTTCATAATTGTGCAGGTCAAGTATTCGCCAATGGTCCGGGAAACCTGGGTTCAATCCCAGGTAGCATCATATCAAAGACTTTTAAAATGGTACTCGATACCTCCTTGTTTAACACTCAGTAATATAAGGTACGTTTCAAGGGTAAAGTGGACCAATCCAGGGAAAGGAGTAGTGCCCTCCCCTAAACTTCGGTGTAGTACCTATTAAAAAGGGAGCCTTCTGGTTGCCCTCGACTACGGTGGCCAACTTTACTTACAGATCTCGAATGTTGCTTGCACGGTCCTAAGAAGTCTGTTATAACATATGAGCTTGCAAAAAAAATCTTGCATTAGAAAAGTACAAAAGAATTGAAAGATATCTCGAATTTCTAAAAAAATAGAAATCTGTTGCAGCACTTACAAAGATACGCAATCAGGATCACTCGAGTTTTGTTTCCTAACGTTCGCTGTCAAGAATTAAACTTGAAGTTGTGCATAACGCAGAACTAAGAAACGGAGAACTTTCAGGTACGTTCAAGAAACAACTGTGTCCAGAACTAGTCGATGCAGTCTTCTAAAACAGGTCGGGACATCAGTGAGACTTGTGACAAAAATACACATACAAAAGCGTCTGAAATGCGGAGACGATAAAATGAGCAAAGAACGTAAAAGAATAATAGATTATCAACGCTTGAGACGCTAACAAACAATTAGAAGTGTCATACATTTAACTGCTATTGGAGGTTTTATGGTTCGTTTTGTAAAAGTGCAAGGTAGTATTAAAATGACAGCAAATTATTATCCAGCCTTTCTGAGGGAACCTTGAAGTAAAGAATCTTCTTCGAGAGAACCATTATATCTATGCAAGATAATGCTCCCTCACATACGGTTCATAAAAACGGAGTACCTACAACAATTGTTATTCTTTGGACCTCGGATAATGAACTAGCTCGTTAATTCTCCAGACTTACAGTCCATCGAAAACTTGTAGGCATTCTGAAGTCTATAGTTTAAGAGAATAGTCACCAATTTAGAAGCAAGGAGGAATTGTGGCAAACAAAAGTGGATATATCACGTGGAATTACGTTAAATGGAAATTGACACGTTCTACTGACGAGCGCCTTATCTAAACTCATTACAAGAAACAGAACACGTATCACTTATTTATAAGCACTGCTATCCTTTTGAAACGTTGTTTATTGTGGATTTTTATTTATTTCATTTTGGTTACTGTATTTATCCATAAAAACCTGTATTTGAATTATTAAATGCGTTGTTTCTTTTTTTTTTTTTTTCTTTTGTTTTATTTTTGTCTAGATAAATTTTAATCTCAACTCGCTATGAATTGTGAAAAATAATTCAAATAAATAAGGTACATGACCGTATTCTCAGGGTATTTCTATTTAAATAAATATGTAAAATACAGCTTGGCTGACAATATGAGATAAGGTAAAAAATCTCACTATGCCGTCACAAAGTGATGCACCGGAAGAGAGTGACCTGTGAACTGCATGACAGTTATTTCCGCTCGATGACGATCACACATACCAAAGACGGCAGAAGTGACACATCCCGATCGCCAGATATCGGAAGAAATTGCGGGGGCCTGGAGGCGTGTCCATATCTACGCGTGGAAGTTTGAAGGTAATATAAGGCCGACGAATTGAACGGAAGAGTGAAAAAATTCCACTGTTCATGAAAGCTGTCCCCGTCGTTGCCCTGTGTGCGTTGTCTCGGTCATCGTCTACTTACATCGAAGAGTTCAAGCCTCATAGACGAACGATTCTAATTCCTCTCCTGACTGATCCTACTTCACACAACTGTCCGTCGAGAAAATAAATATATACTGTTATCAGACCTGACCGATAAAATGTAACGCAGTTTCTTCCAGGCAGCGGTTGTATCGATACTACTATATGGATGCACTACTTGGACGCTAACAAAACGGCTAAAATAGAAACTAGACGGCAATTACACAAGAATGTTGAGAGCAATATTGAACAAGTCCTGGCGACAACACCCCACATGACACCACGTATACGGCCACCTGCCTCCCATCACGAAAACTATACAAGTTAGACAAACCAGACACGCAGGACACTGCTGGAGAAGCAAGGACGAACTCATCAGTGATGTACTTCTATGGACCCCCAAAAATGGCCAAGCAAAAGCAGGGCGTCCAGCAGGGCGTCCAGCTGCAGCTATGTGAGGATACGGGATGTAACCCTGAAGACCTGCCAAAAGCGATGAATGATTGGGAGAAGTGGAGAGAGAGGGTCAGGGATATCCGTGCTGACGGCACGACATGATGATGATGATTATTACTTATATATATTCCGTGTTGTCGTTTGTTTGGTCAGAGAGCGGAACGTAACAAATAAGGTAAATGACCTTATTCTCAGGGTATTTTTGCAGATCCTTACAATATTCCTTATACATTTGAGATCTTCCAGAATGTGTTTCTTTTTTTTTCAATGATGTACGAGAATGTTCAATGTGACAAATTGCCCTTCAACTAAATTTACTTTGGCTTCATATCTCTTTGATGATTATAAATTATAGGAGTACGCTTTTTAATAAACGTAACCCTCAATTTTTTAATAAGTTAGTTGGCGACCGTAGTCGAGGGTGACCAGAAGGCTCCCTTTTCAATAGCTACTACACCGAGGTGTAGGAGAGGGCGCTATTCCTTTCCATGGATTGGTCCACTTTACCCTTGATACGTACCTTATATTGCTGAGTATTTAGCAAGGAGGTATCAAATACCATTTTAAAAGTCTTTGGTATGACGTGACCCTGGATGGAACACCGGTCTCCTGGACCATTAGCGAACACTCTATCCACTTGCTCGGTTGAATTCCTGAGTTTTCTGAACATTACTAGAATGTTCTTGAATAAAAAAGAAACTTAATAAAACAGGTTTGAATTAGTTATATTATTTAGTATCTTTTAAGTAATGTATAAGTTTCTATTTTCAAAACATATTCTAAAATAATAAAAAATATACAATATCAAAAAAATATTCACGCGTTATTTTTCAAAAGTTTTGATAAATAAAGCATTTACACCAGTTTAAATAAATCAAATAAATCATATTTAAAATATAATTAAAAAAAAATAATTTCAATATAAAATGCTTTGCTTCTTATCTATATATGAGCAAATATTTATTTATTTCAGTTGCATAAGCTTATTTACAGCACAGTACAGATTTTCATTCCTCTGGTATTTTTCAGATGTTTGTCATGGTTTCACTACGTAAATTGTACTTTCTAATCTGCAGAAATAACGATTTTTTTTTACTTGACGTATCACTTCTCTGTTTATCATGGACAGATGCAGTATTTTTACCTATATTGGTTGATACGGTTGCTTAAAAAGTAACATACCTTCTTTTTTTTTAATCTAAACTGAAATTTGTAAATATCCAAGACACCCACAACATATTTTTACAATTAGAATAAATATAAGCCTCTTATTTTTATTACTCGATAGGTCGAAATTGACCGTAAGTGTGAGAGAGATAGAGAAGAAGGACGCGGACACAGACTGACAGAGGACTGCTAATTTGACTTTTTCTTAGCTACATTGTGAATTCTGTATTCAAAGGTTTATGCGTCATTGACACGTAGTTCTCAACCTGGGTGCCCGGGCTGCTGTCACCCCCTCTGAACATTCGCACACCGCTCTCCGAACTTATTGAATGCCTGATTGACTGATTGACAGTGACTGACCGTTCTATTTGTGGGAATCAATGTATATATAATGTCATGACGCCTACCCTTTCGTTCCTGGTCGAGATTCACGTGATCTACTATCGGTTGTCAACCTACTTAACTTGTCCTCAAGTTTGCATAGCTGGAATATCCTTTTTAGTGATCCTTACTTGAAGTGTCTGTCAAAGGTCAATATACAACAACTTAAAGCGATGGAAATATAGTTAGGAATAAGCAGCATTCAGATGTCGCTCTCCAAAATGATTTTATTTGTTCAAATCGATTAAGAATGTGATTGCAATTTAGCTACGGGCGGACGATGAAGCCATGGGACTTTCTTTCTAAGTAGCAGGCTATGATAACATCGACGATTCAATTTTTGAAATAGGGGAAGTCCGGCCATTGGTCTAATGAGTAGAGTGTTCAGGTTTCCATCCCAGGTCCAGTCATACCAAAGGCTCAAAAAATGATACTTGATGCGGCTTTGCTTCAAACTGAGCATTATAAGGTACAGATCAAGGGTAAAGTAGAGGAGTCCCCGAAAAGGAGTAGCACTTCCCCTACAGCAGGGTGTAGTAGCTATCGAAAGGGGAGCCTTTGGGTCATCCTCCACTACGGTCGTCAACTTTACTATTTTAATTAGTACTTCCTTCGTTTAACTTCCATTAAATCCAAAGTCTGGAACAAAAAAATAATGTTCCTCTTAAACGCAAACCCACTAAAATAATTGATTAAAAATTGTTTTTTTAATCTAAATATATTGCTCTAATAGAAAACATACTATTAAAGGGACTAGAGGACTTGGAAGTTACAGAACGAGTGTAGTCCATCCAAAGCACAGTATTATTGAAAACGGCCAGAATATTGAGAAGTGCTCTGGAGACTTTAGGAGACTTGCTGTCACAAGAATTCTAGTCGAAGATCATCAGCTAACGCTGATGAGAAAAGCTCTCAAAGAGTAAATAATAATAATAATAATAATCCAAATAATTACGTTGACAGGCATTGAGTGTCAGGAAAAGAAAGAGGAAGAGGATTCGCCAGAATTGAACACATTGTTGCCCCTCCTATACAACAACTCAAATACTACATAGAAAAGAAGACTGATTACATCTACCAGAAGCAATAGTAACGCCACGACGAGCATCTGAAAGACAATAACCAGAAAACAAAAGTAGATAGGATAATAACCCTATGGACGTTTTAAGCGACTAATAAGCAATATCTCTCACGAGAAAACGTGGATGTGGCTATGAGGGAAACTGGATCTCATCTTATAGCAGCACAAAACACCTTCATAAGTACCAACTAAATCAAAGCAAGAATAGATCAAATGCAACAAGACAGCAGATGTAGGTTATGTGGTGATAGAGACGAAATGAGCAATCGCATAATAAGCGAATACAGCAAATTCGCACAGAAAGAATATAATACTATGCTCTATTGGGTGGGCAAAGTTCTAAAATAGGAATTGTGCAAGCAAATTCAAGTTTGACCATACGAACAAATGATATACGCACAATCCAGATGCTGTCATGAAGAATGATACACAAAAACTCCTCTAGGATTTTGAGATACAAACGGATCACCTAATCTCGACCAGACGACCAGAACTTATACTAATCAAACAAATTGAGCGAACTTGCAAAATTGTGGACTTGTGTGTTTCAGCGGATCACAGACTAAAATTGGAAAATGCGTCGACCTTGGTACGAACTTGAAAAACTGTGAAACATGAAAGTATCGATTGTACCATTTGTAATTGGTACTCTTGGTACTGTCACCAAACATTTTTTCAAGGACTGGAGAACGTGGAAATAACAGGTCTGGTGGAGATTGTCCAAACTACAGCATTATTGAGATCAGCCAGAATACTGAGAAAAGTCAATGAGACATGAGGAGACGTGTTATCACTTAACTCCAGAGAAAAACCATCAGCCAACGCTGATGTGGAAAACACTCCAGGAGTAAAATGATTATAAATCACAGAGAGATTATGAGACTAGGCACAACTGAGTGGGAAAGATTATCCCTGGGTATTTGTGTAAGAGGTTCACATTTGTGCATACAAACAAATGATATATGCACAACCCAGAATCCTTCCTGGAGAATGTGACGAACAAAAATTTCTTGGATTTGGCGATACAAACGGGTCACTGAATTTTGATCAGACGACCATACCTTGTGATAATCAACAAAAAAACCCAAAAAAAAACTACAGCATAGTGAAATCTGCTGTTGTGGCTGATCACAGCGGACAACTGAAAGAAAGCCAAAAGAACGATGAGTTGCAAGAGATCTAAAATAACGGTGGAAGATGAATGTGACGGTGATACCAATTTTAATCGGAACACTCAGAGCAGTAATCAAAGGAAGATTAAAGAGACTGGAATTCTTGACATTAAGAGCACGAGGGATGAGCATCCAGACTTCTGCCTTGGTTAGATTGGCCAAAATACTAAGAAGGATCATGGAGACTTTAGACTTGCTATCGCCCAGGCTTCTGTGGAAAACCATCAACTAACTCTGGTGGGAAAAATTCTCAAAGGAGTAAAATAATCTCTCACGAGAAAACATGGACGTATCTAAAAATAAAAAACCTTCAGAGAGAAACTGAATCTCTTCTAATGACACCACAAAACAATGACGTAAGGACCAGCTACATCAAAGCAAGAATAAACAAGACCCAAGAAAATTTCAGTACATATTACGTGGTGATAGAGACTAAACGATCAATCATATGATGAACGAAAAGAGTAGATTAGCACAGAATGAATATGAGAGTAGACACAACTGGGTGAGGAGGGTGATCCATCTGGAATTATGCAAGAAATTGAAATTTGATCATACGAACAAATAGTATGTGCACGACACAGAATATATTCAGAAGAATTAATTGCACAAACTTCACTGGAATTTTGAGATATAAACAGATCACCAAATATTGGCAAGCCGACCAGAACTATTAGTAGTCAACAAATAAACAGAGAACTCACCGAAATGTAGATTTTCCCGTTATGGCTGACCACAGAGGAAAATTGAAAGAAAGTGAACAGAAAAATAAGTTTCTAAACGTTGCTCAGGAATTTAAAAAAAACTGTGGGACATGAAAGTGACGTCAATATCAAGTGTAGTTGGTGCTTTTAGTACTGTCAACAAAGGATTGGTACCAGGGCGGGAAGACTTGGAAATAAAAGGACTACAGTATTATTGAAATCTATCGGAATACTGAGAAACGTTCTGGAGACTTGAATAAACTTCCTGTCACTCAAACTATTGTAAGAAACTATCGGTTAACGTTGGTGTGAATAAGGGGAAAATCAATAATAGCAATAATGTTAAATTAGCAATAATTGTAATAATAGTTATCAAAGCACCGGTCATATCGATACTGCTGTATATATGCACAACTTGGAGGCTAACAAAACGGCTGGAGAAGAAGCTAGACGGCAATTACACAATAATGTTGCGAGCAATATTAAACAAGTCCTGGTGGCAATATCCCACAAAGCACCAACTATACGGCCACCTGCATACAATCTCGAAAACGCCAAGTTAGACGAACCAGACACGCAGGACACTGCTGGAGGAGCAGGGACGAGCTCATAAGTGATGTACTCGTATGGACCCCCATATATGGCCGAGCTAAAGCAGGACGACCAGCTAGAACATACATATAGCAGCTATATGAGGATACGGGATGTAGCACAGAAGACCTGCCAGAGGCGATGAACGATAGGGAAAAGTGGCGAGAAATGGTCAGGGATATCTGTGCTGGCGGCACGACATGATGATGATGATGATTATTATTAGTTATATGATTATCAATGATTTATTATTAAAAGGATAAGAATGATTTTAACAGTAATTAGAAAGACAGTTTTATTAAAGAAATACAAAAATATTAACAAATTAAAAAAGACTAAAATTTCATGCTAAAAAAATTCAAACTGAAGATAAATTTAATATTAATAATCTTGTTTATTGCCAGTTTTTCCTTAATAAATAATTTTTTCTTCAAATAGAATAGGTTTATTTATTGACAAGTTTTTATCTACTGAAGGTTTTATGAACCTGGTTAAATACTTTTTATATACATAACCATGTATAACATCAGACGATGATATTACAAAGGGTATTGAAACCAACTTCCATCCCAAATCTATCTGACTCTGCCTTGTTCATTGTTTATATATTTATTGATTGATTAAATGATTTTTAAACGAGTAAAAGTTCTTTGAAAGAATATTTTCATAAAGTGTTTTTTTACTGTATTGTATGATGGCAATCTGAAGAGGTTAGTTGGTCTTACGAGTGGTCAGTTGAAATAAATTTACTATTGCCATATGTCGATTTGTTAAGTTCTTTTTTAATTATATATATATATATATATATATATATATATATATATATATATATATATATATATATATTAATTTCAAAACTTCCTACAACTCCTAGATGAACACTTTAATAGAGATAATCCATTAAGTAGGATTTTTAATAGAAATACAGTAAAAATTAGCTACCCTTGCTCCAAGAATATGAATAATATTTTAAGCAACCATAATTGGAAGTTACTAAATGAACTAATTGCCAAAGATAGGAGCCCAGACGTGGCGTCTTGTAATTGTAAGAGTAAAGAAGAATGCCTCATAGGCGAACATTGCAATTCGAGAAATATCGAATACCAGTCATGCATTTCTCCTTTAGAACACAATGAAAAGACGGATAAAGAGTATATATAGGAATCTCTGCGGGAAATTGGAAGCAAAGATAGTACAATCACAAGCATTCTTTTTCCAATCCGAAACATTGATACCAGACTGCTCCATCAAAATATTTTTGGGACCTTAAAGATCAGGGGCTGTCTATTAAATTAAGTGGAAAATAATCAGGCACTCATCTACTGCAAATGGCTTCAACGGTAGATGCAACTAATGCTTAGATGAGAAAATTAGTATTATCAATTTCAAAAATCGAAAACTACTGTTGAACGAGAGAAACGAGCTCGTGTTTAAATGTAGTCATAGAGGAAGATTCAAATTATCCTTATTGACAGCCACTGAAACATAAGTTCCTTTTTAATCGCTAGGACAATGATAAAGTTTTATTAGAAACTAATAGCGATCAATTCGATAGTGGATACCACCGCGACGAGGAAAGATAACGAGAGATGATGATCAGATAAACGTAGAATATTAATCCAAAAATTAGGGCCTTTGACTCTAGAGTAGTTAATTCCCCTTGACCATTTTTAGGGTCAATTAAAAACACTTCATAGCTGTAGAATTTCTTCACCTTATCTTATTTAGATATCTCGATCCTAAATAAATTTAGAGGAATATCTAAGATGGCAACAGCTGAGATAATTAACAGACATATTAAGTATAAATGTAAAACATGTATGAGATAGCAATTAGTTATACGATCTTAGTCTGTTTGGAAAATCACACCTACTGCTGAAATCCTCTTACAAGAGCGTAAAATTAGGAGAGGTTGACCTGTAGATAAACTCCAATTCTGTTTCTTAATCGATCTAACACCTAACATTTTGACCCCCTCGGCCTACGCCTGTGAATGAAATAACTTGTAATTCTATTTCCATTTATTATTTCTTATTTTCATTTTTTATTTTATTTTTATTTTCTACTTTTTATTTTTATCCTTTTATTTATTCTTCTGAATACGAACTGTAATTCTACATTTGCTGTTCTGCAACTTCGAGAAAAGCACGTAAATAGTCATCTCCGCCGAAATAAATTTATAATGACGACTTAACCGAATTTGAGACATCATCAAATTGCACTATATACATACATACATATATACATATGTGTGTGTGTGTGTGTGTGTGTGTGTGTGTGTGTGTGTGTGTGTGTAATATTCTCCGCCGAAATAAATTTATTATGACGACTTAACCGAGTTTGAGTTTTCATCAAATTATACTATATACGTTCTGAATGTGAATTTTGCTATACCCCATCGAATGAATAGGGAAATAACAATAGCCATACATTGAGCACTCTCATAGATTTATATGATTTTCCTCATATATTCTATGTAAATAATAATCCACCCCCTGTCTTTGGACACTGACTGGATATATATATATATATATATATATATATATATATATATATATTAACAGATTTGTTTTTATTTAGCAGTAATTATGAATCTGATTATGGAGGTTATTATTACGTATCACTTATCATCCAATCAATTGGACTTGGCTATTTGTATAAAGACCCTGAAGGAAGCTGTTTGTACTCCATAGTTCTGTCTATACTATACTTATATTCTTATCGTGTGTTTTTTTTTTTTAACGAAGTTTATTACTCTAATCTAAAACAAATAATTAACACATAATTGTCTGATGTCGTGATTTTCTATCGAAAACTCAAATTTATTCACATTTACATGGTTTCAAATATTATAATAGTATGCAAATAATTCCTACACAATTATTTCGTTTCAAGTATTTCTATCAAATTCCTCGAACATATTGACAAATATAGAGCTTAAAGTCTTAATTTTCATTTAATATAAATAAATTTTACCGTTATATGGGTTGAAGTACTATATAGCCAAAAGTAAAAAATCTTAGCTTCAAATCCTAATCATCACCATGTCACGCCATCAGCATAGATATCCCTGAACCTCTCTCACCACCCTTCCCTATCGTCCACCGTTCTCAGTAAGTCTTCACGGCTAAAACCTGTATTGGCACTGAGCTGCTGTATGTAGGTTCTAGCTAGTCGCCCTGCCTTTGCTCGTCCATGTGAAGGGGTCCATAGGAGTTCGTCACTTACGAGTTTGTCTCTATTTCTATAGCAGTGTCCCGCATGTCTGGTTCGTCTAACTTGGATAGTTTTCGTGATGGAAGGTAGGTGGTCGTACGGCAGCTGCTTTGTTGGGTGTTGCTTCCAGGAATTGTTCAATATTGCTCGCATCATTCTTGTGTAGTTGCCGTCAAGCTTTTTCTCCATACGTTTATTTAGCGACCAAGAAGTAGCTTTAAATAATTATTCCTAATACTAGTAATTTACATTTCTATGCTTTCAAGTGATCTTATATTTCATCAATTATCTTTAAGTAAACCTATTTGTCTTTTAAAGGGTTAGACTCCGAGTGTGATTTAACATGGAACAATCACAGTGAAAAATACTCCACTCTAAATCGTAACTATCAGATGCACTTTAGGGCCATGCCCAATATAGAAAGTATTCTCAGAACGAGTAATATTATAGTTATGATTCTCTATCTAGATTAATCAATCACTTAAACAATTTAACTGTTAAACAGAGAGTTCCTGACGCAGGACATTTTCGATGGATCAGTAAAATGAACAGCATTTCAATCAATTATCATCATCATCATCATATCGTGCTGGCAGCACGGATATCCCTGACCCTCTCTCGTCACTCCTCCCTATCGTTCATCGCCCTAGGTAGGTCTTCAGGACAACAACCTGTATCCTCACATAGCTGCTGAATGTACGTTCGTGCTGGTCGTCCTGCTTTTGCGCGGCCATATGTGGGGATCCATAAGAGTACATCTCTTATGAGTTCATCTCTGCTTCTCCAGCAATGTCCTGCATGTCTGGTTCGCCTAACTTGAATAGTTTTCGTGATAGGGGGCAGGTGGCCGTACAGTTGGTGTCTTGTGGGGTGTGCTGCCAGGACTTGTTCAGGATTGCACGCAGCATTCTTGTGTAATTGCCATCTAGTTTCTTCTCCAGCCGTTTTGTTAGCATCCATGTAGTGCATCCATATAGCAGTATCGATCTGACCGCTGCCTGGAAGAAACTGCGTTTCATTTTATCGGTTAGGTCTGATTTCCATATAGTCGATAGCCTATTGATAGCTGTCCATGCTTTCGTTAACCTCGTTTCGATGTCCTTTTTGGTTGATTCGACGCTGCTTCCTAGGTACGTGAATTTGTCTACTAGTTCAAGAGGGGTTCCTTTTAGAGTGGAGATGTCCCCCGTTTGGTTATAGCACATATATTCCGTTTTGTGTGCATTAACATGGAGGCCTATGCTTGCTGCTGCTCGTTCCAAACTATGCAGAAGTGTTTCGGCTTGGTCAGGTGTATTTGCCCCGACGCCGACTACGCCGATGACATAGCGATACTGGCAATCAATTATAAGTAGGTAATAATTCAGTTTTCTTAATTCGCACTTTCACAACTCCAGTATTCCACAGCTAATCTTTAGAGATTTGCTAAAATGACAAACTAAATATGTCTCTCATCAAAGAAAATCTTCATTATTTTTATTAATAAAATAAAGACGTTGAACCAGAATCGATTCTCTTTTACTCAATATCATAGACAGCAATTTTGAGGTATCCAGAATGAAGATGAATAATAAGCAGAAAACTATTATATATATATATATATATATAGAGAGAGAGAGAGATGAGTTGATAATGATTCTATTTGAGAATATATAAGAGGATATTTTTAAAAATTCAGAAATTCTCAATCCATGCTGATTAATATATAAATTTCTTACAGATAATTTCCGTGTAATTGAAGGACTCGACAAACCGTCACTTGGCTATTATAAATTTATTTCTGCTGGCAACTCAGTAAGAAAAACAAACTTCTTTCTATAGCCATCACACAAATGTGTGATGGCTAGGTAGTTTCACTGACACAACTTTAAAATAGCCAAATGTTTTTTGAGTATTTTCAATTATATATATATATATATATATATATATATATATATATATATATATATTCCAAGTGTTTTGATTGCTTTAGTTCATGAATAATAGCTGTTGTAGTTTTAGTTATAGAAGTCGTAGCGATATGCTTTCATATTGCTAGGTCACTTGAATATTATTCCTTTCTTTCTTCGAGTTATCGTTAAATAAGACTGAGATTGATTACAATGGAGATAAAGCATGTCTGAAGAGCTTAGCTCTTTCTTCTGAATTCACAATTATATTTTATTAGTCCACATCTCTATATCGAATACGTCTCTTCTTTAAAGCACAACATCACCTTCCTTCAAGTAGCATTGCCGTCTACTCAGAGGAGACAACTGATTAAACAAGCTATATATTGTTCACTTGGCTCTTGCTTTAGTTGGCTTGACCTAGGATTGTCATACGGACCGATTCTATAACCAATAACAATTTATCTTCAATTCACCCGGAGGATTACGACAGCTGGTACGAACATATTTCACAGAACATCACGTCGAAAAGCCTTTAGAATCAGATAACCTGTACAGCAATTGCAGATGGGTGTAGTAGGTGCTCAATAGGTGGATTTCTCAGAAGGGACCCATTGTTCGAGAATAGTTGCCATGGGGGTCATTATTTTCTCGGCGTTGAGGAATAGAATGATGATACTGAGTTCAAGATGAGAATAATAATGCAATTTAAAATGTATTAAGCGCGTTTTGGTACTGATGCGGATACCAGGTCAATTTCCTTACCAATATATATTAATCTCTGAACAACTCATGACTCCATGAACAACAAACTATTATTGGCAATGGCGCTGGAGTTAGACAATCATTCTTAAATTAACTATTCAATGTTCACGTATTATTTTTAACACAAGGGAATCAGTTTAACAGCGTATATGTGTCTTTAACTTTTTTATGGTCTGAAAATATTGAAATTAATGTCATTTTTTAAAAAAGGAACTCATTTGCCCTGTAGGCTGGGGATGTTGAATAATACTCCCCCAAAGAGTGTCCTATGTATGTCACGAAAAAATATGATGATTGAGTTCCTGTAATTTTGGAACCTTCGGGAATGCAGAAGACCCCTTCATTGCCATCGATCCCAGGTTCACTCTGCCCCAGAGCGCGAGTACCTGGTAGGATTCTATCTATGGGTCAAATAGAACTAAGCTGTGTACTTATGCTAAACTGAACTGTTTGAAATAGGACTCTTTTAGGATTTACCTGTGTACTTATTCTAAACTGATTTGCCTGAAATAGAAATGTTTTTGTATAAAAATGGACTTGGCAATAAATAACCAACAAATATTGATATGCCGTAAAACACAAACAAACAAACAAACAAAACGAACTTACAAACTAAATTGCTTTTATTAAAGACCGATCATTATAAACTGGTCATGTTAGAAACAGGGGCCTAATAAAAGTGCTGCTTTTGCAAGGAGGGAGTATACTTTTCAAAAAAAATTCCCTAAACATTTGCTAATTATCGGAATTCAGAAAACTTACTCGTAGTTAAATAATTAAAAGACAAGATAGGGTTTAAAATAAATATTTAATGACAAATTTTTGAAGCAGCAACTTTTTTTGAGGATCGTTGCTTTTGTCAATTTAAAAAAGATCTATTTCTTGTCCCGGATCACTTCCCATTCATTGATGTCGTTAATTTAGACTATCTAATAAAGAGTCTCGCTGCGGACTTATTTCTTTCATTCTTCCATGTACAGAATTTGCTCAAATTAATTTCATTTTTAAAGCGACTAATTGAATGAATGTAATAGAGTATAAACCAATGGTAATAATGAATGTGTGTTTATGAAGGAGAACGGGTTAAAAGTGTATTTTTTTAATCTATAAAATTTCCAAAACATCGGATTTTAATAAAAAAAGAAAATGACACTTAAATGATAAAAGATAAGTTAGTATGAACTTTTTCTTCAAAAATACATTTTTAATCCAAATTTTTAAGGCATCATATATTTCACCTTGAGTTAACCCACTTTCTTATTTTATCAAAGTTTCCAATATTGTTGATTTGTTTAAAATATTCGCAAATATCGACTATTTATCGGATTGTTGTGAAAATCCCCAGCAATTTAGAAATAACAGAAGAATATTCTTTGAACATAAGTTTTTACTCAGAATCCAAGAGTAAATAGTTTCAGTTACTTTGAATGAGTAAATGAACATATTAGCGAATATTTTTTACATGTTGAAAATAAATCTATCGAGTAATTCACTTTTTATGAGGCACTTAAAAAGTGTTCATTCAGAGATCTGATATTTTAGTAATTTAAAAATAGTAAAAGAATAGGTTAAATATATAATATTGCCGTTTAAAGCAAGTTTCGTGTCTATTTGGTTTTTGAGATGCATTCAATGAAACAGGAAACAAATAGTTTACTATTTTTTAAAATTTGTACAGATGTATATAAAATTAAAAACTGTTGCAAGCAATATTGAATAAGTCCTGGCGGCAACACCCCACTAACTATACGGCCACCTAACTCCGATCACGAAAAATATCAAAGTTAGACGAACCAGACACGCAGGACATTGCTGGAAAAGAAGTGACGAGCTCATAAGGGATGTACTTCTATGGACCCCGACATATGACCGAGCAAAAGCAGGTCGACCAGCTAGAACATACATACAGCAGCTATATGGGGATACGGTATATAGCCCTGAAGACCTGCCAGGGGGCAATTTAAATGGGAGTGGACCCCTTACGCCATCCGGCTGTGCCGCTCTGTGTTAGGGTAGGAAACGGAGCCTACCACTTGTTCCTGACACAGTTCTTTCCGAGGCTGTGAAAGGTCACTGGATCTAGGAAGTTTACGAAAAGCCGTACGGCATTCACGGACAAACGGTGCTTCATGCTTTGATTTACGTCGACCATCAGCCTTGGATCTGACTTGAGGCGAAGAAAAGTCCTACTCGCGTTTCGTCTCCACACTGCGTCCCCCGACAAGGATCGGCTCAACTATGCAAGTCTTTCAGCGAGCCAATAGCTCTCCAGATAAGGCATACCCAGACCTCCATTGCGCGTACGTTGAATGTTGACTTGCCTACGGACCATCGGCCTTGAACCTTCCCAGAGCAATCTGGAGAGAGATCGTTGCATAGCCAGGCGATGGACCCAAGGCAAAGGAAGTAAATCCAATCGGTAAAGGATTAAGAGGAAGATGTACACGGCGCACACCTCAAACCTGCCCTTTAAGGACAACCTTCTTGGAAGCCAGATTCCACATCAGCATCCACCTAAGCCTGTACCTCCGACAAATTTTGCTCCAGTTGGAGATCGGCCCCGAACCACATCCCCGGGATGAGGACGGGTCCGTAACCCCAGCAAAAGCTCCCTGGCAGGGTATTGCTACCCGTCCAGGCACCGAGCTGCAAAACTTCACTTTCGTAAAAATCGACCTTGTCTCCTGCTATTTGTTCTTACTCAGTAACCGCCTTCTTCACAGCCTCTTTATCCAGGCGGCAGGACACAAAAAACCGTGATATCATCGGTGAACGCGGAAACCCTTGTTGTAAGAAGATCAACAAAAGGGATACCGCGCAAGGCTGGATTTTCCCCCTAATCCCTAAGCCTTCGGAGTAAGGGCTCCAAAGCAAGGACGTAGAGAAGAGGAGACAGAAGCCAAACCTGCCGGGCCGATCATTTGATCCCGGATGCCCTCGATCGCATTCCGTTTACCTGCACCACTGCCAAAGGATTGGGATACATCATGCTAGTCTATCTGCGGAATTCTGGTTTGAATCCGGCAGTCTCAAAAAATGCCAAAACCGATAGTCTCAGATGTCAAAACCGATAGTCATCCCTATCGAAAGCATTGGACTGATCTAAATTGATCTGCTCGGCTTTCGTGTCGTCTTTTGAACCCCTCAAGCGTCTCGAGTATCAAGTGCAGGTTGTCTTGGATCGATCTTCCCTTTACAGCGTAGGTCGGCTCTGGGCTAGTCAGATTGCTACTTACAAGTTTTAAGCGGTTTGCTAAGACCTGGGCCAAAATCTTTAACTCTGTTTTTAGCACAGTTATGGACCTGTAATCACCTAATCCTTCCCAAACATGCCGGACACCTTTCTTCAGCAATGTGATCATGCCCTTGGTAACGCATTTATGGAGGGCTCCCCGCACGAACCAATGGTTGAACATATCCGTCAGAATAGATCCAAATATGTGCAGCAGCCTCAAGTACACATCGTAGGGTAGACCATCTAGTCCTGGCGACTTGTTGAGGCCGACCTCTGTCAACGTATCAGGGACTTCGCATCCAGTAACACCCCTGCAGCTAGTCACTTCCACCACTCCAAGGTTGGAGAAGTCAGCTAAATACCCACAAAACTCCTGAAGAGGGATATCAGGAGAGCGGGAAAAGTGATCACGAAAGTGCGCCTGAAAAGCGTTACACATCTTACAATTCGACCGCAGCACGCACCCATCCAGGGTTTTGACGTATTCGATATACCGACCGGGAAACCTTTACACTTCTTCCTCACGTGCAAATTCGATTTTACAGCTTCGATGAGAACTCTTTTTATATCTAACAACGAATCCCTTGTAGCGCTTAATAGTCTCACGCTCAAAGTCCCTCTTAGCTAGTTCTATATTTAGGGAGTCCCCCCATCAACCGCCCGTGAAAGTCTCTCTTCTATAGATTTCGCCTTTCTGGTCCTATCTAGGCTGAGCTGTTGACCGTATTTAGTGGTGAAATCTCTTATCCTATATTTTAGAAATGCCCACCACCTATTCCCGGTAACCGGCCTCACTAGCGCACGCGTAATTAGGGATTACAGCCGGTCGTGGATGTCCTGTAGCATCGGTAAGGTGGTATTTAACTTTCAGTAGCCGGCTAGACTAGGCCTATTAGCGAACCGCAGATGATCCTAACAAGTTTATGGTCAGCCACCCCTATCATTTGGAACGTGGGACAACTAACGCAGTTACTGTCAGGTCTTCGAACTAATACTCTGTCAGAGTAGGATCCTACTTGGGCAGAGGGCGAACTATCTAGCCACGTCCACGTCTCCCTCCCTGGATGCTCCAGACGAAACCAGTTGAGCAAGTCGTGCCGAGTCATGAGGTTGATCATGCTGCTTTCATAGCTTCTATCCCTTCTAGCTCCCCGACCGAACTTATCTATCTTGGGGTCAAGGATCGCATTCCAATTATGCACCAAAAACTAGTCGCCAATCGCTGAAAAACGGAATCCATCTTCAGAACGATATTGGGTGCATAAACTGTGATCACCCGGAACTTGAAGCTATTAACGACAACCTCGGCCACAACCAGTCGGTTCCCATTACCTACAAAAATCACGTTTACATCAGCACCAATGCTGCGTCCAATTAGCAAAGAGACCCATGCAGTGCTGTTGCTGTATGCAGTCCGCAGCGCAAGTAAAGTGCGTCTTTTGCACAGCAGCACCATCGACACTGAGGATCGAGAGTTCACCAAGCTCATGCGCACACTTACTTGGATTCCTCAGTCCCCTCGCATTCAAAGTGGCAAGGTTTAAAGACATCAGACCCATTTACTTGACTCACTGTCGACTACAGGCCGGAAGTCCTCGAGGTGAAGTTGCTGACGGCTTGACGCAGGGAACCGGTACCGAGTTTACTACCAACTTGGTCGTCTCTGGAAATTCCTACGACAACCAAGGGGCACTTCAATTTTAGGGCCCTTAAGAACGATAGGTGAACATAAATAGGGAACCTACCCAAATAAAAAGGCATCATCTTTTTTAACGCACATCCCTTTGAGCGGCTTCCAGTCGAGCAAACAAAGGTGGTCCCCATGGATGCGCCCCTAAGCAGGTGTTGATTATTGACATTTTTTGCTGGTCTATGGTTTTGAATGATGTTAAAGGTTTCAAAGATTTTTGAGTGTGTGATCAATGTTTATTGTTTTAGGGTCTTCCGTACAGAGGAGGATCTCTGTTAGTCCATGTTGGTGCTCATTTGAGATCAACTAGGCTTTTTGGTGGGATTGTGGTTGTGAAAGGCGATCCCTGGTTTCCGAATGCAGCCGGGAGAACAGCCTAGGAGGTCGAAGAGTGAAGTGTTGGAAATATGGGAGCTTCAATAACAAAGTGTTGGTATGGGGGGTTTCTTGGAATGTGAGGGTTGATGTGGTGTTATTTGTGCTGATCGTTGGGACTGTGGTTTTGGCTGGATCTTTTGAGGTTATGGTTGTATGTGTGGTTGTTTTCCTCTCCTGTTATTCCGGTGTTTCTTTTTCTTTTTCTTATCCTTTTTATGATCTTACATAGCCACTATTAACGCCATGTGCGAAATAGACATATAATGTTCATAACGATAGAACATACAGAGAGCATAGACATCTCGAAATTCGAAAACAGGTAACGACTTCTTGTTCAGGTACGAAACCTTTTTATTAACTTTGAGTTAAAGGTTTCGACATAAGGAGTAGAGACACAATCTCGCTATGCCGTCTTATTCATTTGGCCCCTATCTCGTGCGGCACCCACGGCGCGCGAATTCGTCTCGCCTCAGCGAACCTCAAAAGTCGACTGTCTTCGTCCAGTGTCTAGTCTCAACCCTCTAACTTTCTTCAGATTCTCACCAACCTACGCGCGCTTCCTGTGCGTGACGTCACCCGCACCCTGTCACTCCTTGTCGTCTCGGACTATTGTGACATCTCTGAGTGACACCTCCACCCGCCTGCGCGCCCCTGCGTTAACACCTGCCTCAATGTTGCACCTATCTAACCCATGTGCTGAGCCGAAAGGTTCTCAGCCTAACTAAACTCAAAGGCATTAACCGAAATCCCTTGGCTATTACGTTACAATGATGTAATTCTGATGATTGGATTAGTACTGGTGTTTCTTTAGTTGTTGATGCTCTTATTTCCATTGCTGTTTACGGTGTTGTTCCTGCTTTCGTTATTGCTTCTGTAGCTAATGCTTTTGCTGCTGTAGTAACTGTTGTTGTTGTTATGGTTGTTGATGTCGATTTTGTCAGAGATTTTTTTCTTCCCACTTTTCGCGTTACCTGGGTCCACCCTATTTCTGTGTTGGAAGAATGCCCGGTTTCCGGGTTCGTTTGCTGGTTAGTTAGTTTTTGTTTCGGTGGCTACTGCTGTTGTTATTGGAAGAGGTGTTGGTGATGCTGGATCGGTGGTCTTTTGGGGGCAGGATCTGGCGAAATAGCCCAGCTGTTAACATGTCCTGCATTGAAGCCGGTGAAGAAGTTGTAACAGGTAATGATGGCCATTTTTCTTCCGGTTTCTCTGGGGAGTGGGTTTTCCGGCCATTAAAAATCTCCACTTGCGATTTGCTTTCAGGTTTTTGCTCCTCCATATTTGCTTGAGGCAACATGAAGGAGTGGGGGCGAATGTCTATGAAACAAGAAATGTTCGAATGGAGAAAACGATGTCGAATGATAAAAATACGATAACAACAAAAATGAACGTAGCTTGTTCCACCCCCAAAACAAAACAAACATTCAAAATGATAACGGTTGTTTGTGGTGGGTTAACAAAATCTATAGAAAACATTTACAGATTTAATAAAGCGGTTGCAAAAAATACAGTACAATTCAACAGATATTTTTTTCTGCTTCGGCTTCCCCGTGCTTAAGAGATACGGCGTCTTTTATACTTCAGTGATACCGGAAGTCACGTGGTACGAGCCACTATACAACAACAACGCTATGTATAAACAAAACACAATAGAGACAAATACGAAAAGGTGCATTCTAGTCTCCCTCATAAAGTGACTTTGGAATTGCTAGAAACGACAAATGAAAAACTCTCGCTGAAAATAGCTGCTAAGGTTTACAATTCATATCTGAACTGAAGTCAAGAAAATTGTCAGCTAAAATAAGAGCATTTTTACTTGAAATCAATGATCAACATTATCGTTTGTCACTGTCTTTCGATATATCCAAGGTGTACGTTCAAAACACTCTCAAGACAACTATTTTTTTCGAAGATTTCGCCAAGGTATTAGGATTTAATACACTGAGGAAAGAGGGAACAAATTATATTAGCATATGGTCTCCCAAATAACAGTTAGTCTGATAAACCTATTTACCAACCACTCTGCTTGCGCAGGATATGACACATTGTCAATTTTTAAGCGGAGTTTATCAGGTTTGAATTCAGAGTTTTCCTTCTCCTAGACTAGTTGCCTCACTAAGGCTGAAGAACCTAGTCTGTCCTACTATTTACCCATAGCTGGAGGGAGAATAATTGGATTCATACCTTTCCCAAGGATATTAGAGCTATGTAAAGTGCAATTAGTGTCGGCCAGGATTTGAACTCGTATTGCCGTTTCCATTTCCTACGACACAAAAGCAATAGTTCTCTCAACTGATGGTGACATCAACCCCTTTGACAGAGACGATAGAGTTTTGAAAAGGAGAATTATTCGAACAAGGTATGTTTATTAACAGCCACGATTGAAAGTACAATCCTCAATAGATATTATAAGAGAAAAGGGTTTCACATTAAAAAGACAAGAACTAGACGATACCCAACCCAAACTATAATAGGCAGACAAAGTGGATAATCTAGCGCACCTCGCAAATACACCTGTCCAAGCCAAATTCCAGCTGCGTAGCCTGAAGCAAGGGACAGGACATGTTGGCCTCTACTAGAATGCAAATAAAACAGAGTTCGTGTGTTTTCAACAAGAAGAATATATGTTCACATTCAGAGTCAAACCTTTGAATTGAATTGACCAGTTCTCATATCTCGGCAGCAATATTTCATTTAACGTTGGCATAGTGAATGTATAGACTGCTATAAAGGTGTTTTCGATCAATGAAAATCTGAAAAAGAAAAAAAAGATAAAACTGAAGGAAAACGAACTGAATAGATGACTGATCTAGAAAGGATTTCAACATGAATGATATGCACGCGGAACCACCTTTCCCGTGTGATCAAGCAAAATCAAGAAACGGTTGCTATGACATCAAAGGCCGAAAGTAAACGTGTTTTTAAATCACAAAGGGCACTAAAATGAAGATGAACGAACGTCCAATCTAATGTCTGCTTGTAGTTGATCTGTTTGATATATAGATATATATTTCTTTCAAATACCCTGTCCGGTGGCAAAAGCTGCTTGGTAGCGCCAGGAGTGGCACTTCCGCCTTGAGCTACCGAAACTGTGTTATCACCCGGGTTGGCGGCTGATGAGGTCAGAGTATCGCACGTGCTTTCACGCGTTGCATGTGGAAAATAAAGGTGTTTTCGATCAAATGAAAATCTGATCTCTGATGTAATAAATCGAGTTTTCTTCAAAGTTATATCTGTAATATTACGAACAGGCGCTGTCGTCAATCAGTGAAGGTGTCACGAGACTAGCACCTGCGTGCAGAATGACCTGCAAAGTTAGACGTGATTTTAAAATAACCACATATGTATTATCACGTGTTTCACGACAGTTTCACTGGTGACATCGAATATTCGGGGATCGATTTGTTCCCCAAAATCTCTATATCAGAAAACAAGTCACGTGATTTTGGGGAGTTGAAGGCAGCTTTCAAAACAGGCACGTCAAAAGGTTCCGATGCCCCAACCCATCCTACCCAGTCTGCTATGACAGGCATGTGTCAACAGCCAGCTCTCACCCACACCGCCGTCACCACCAAGAGGAAGGGAGAAGAAGAACGTAACAAAAATGAACTTTTCGAGTTACAAATATCCTAGCCCTAAATGAATAATAAACGACTGCTATATTTTCTTCCCTTACCTTCGAGGTTGAGTATTTCTTTTTCTGCAGACTTCTTTCTTTAAAGCAAAACACGTTGGTCCTACGTTACATATCCATATCAGTGCTGCACCACCTGAACTCCAACGGAAAGCACATGAAAAAAGTTAAATTGGAACTTCACAAAATGATACATGTTATTTTGAACAAATTCCGGGAGCATCAGCCTACAAAATAGAAGCTGTATAACCACTTACATCCTATCTCACAAACCAGCCAAGTTATATGAACAATACATGCTGGGCACTTCAGCAGAATTAAGGACGAACACATTAGCGACGTTCTTTTATCGACTCCTATATATGGAAGTGAGAGTCGACCAAAAAGAATTTACTTATCTCACCTCTGCGCAGACACTGAATGCAGTTTAGAATACATGTCAGAAGCAATATACAAAAAGTATGGATGGTGAGAGAGCAATAGGGAACTCAGAGCTATCTGCACTTCTTAATAATGAAGATGATATGCATGTGTGTGTGTGTGTGTGTGTGTGTGTGTGTAGAAAAATGTGTAAATAATTACATAACATATAAATCTACAAATTGATAAATTTAATTTCTTTCACTGAAAAGCCTGAAGAAAAATGATTAAATGTATAGTCTCTTTTCTTGATGAGAATATGCAATATTAGAAAAAAGATTTGATATCCAGGAAAATAGTTTTAATAAGAAAATAGTTTTTAGCTGTTTGCATTGTTTTAAACCTAAAAATAAATATTTTGTGAGAGTAAAATATATTTGTATGTGTATGTTACTATTTAAGGGTACAAGCTATTTATGCGCTAATATGTATGTTTTATGATTGGCACTAATAGTCAATTATAGGGAATGTTAAATCAGTACAAGCAGCTCTATGGTAAAGAAAACAGGGGATCTATATTTTTGGTTGTAGAAATAAATAAGTGATTTTGAAAATAGGAAAGCTGCAGGGCTTGATGAAATTCCCCCAGAAGTATGGAAAACCAGACAATTCGACGACATATTGCTCCGACACAGCAACGAAGTCTATAATCAAAATCCGATAGATAAATGGATGAAGGCATGCATCCTCCCCTTCCCCCCCAAAAAAAGTGACCTCAGATTAGCCAAGAACGACCGAGGTATAACACTTAGATCCATAGCAGCCAAAATTTACTACGAAACCGCTTTGAACCCATAATTGACAACATTCTTAGGAAAAACCAAAATTGCTCTCGAAGAAATTGATCCACGACCTCACAAATATTGACCATCCGTAGAATCCTAGAAGGCGTACGCGCAAAAAACTTACAGGTGACATTACTATTTGTCGATTTACCAAGGCGTTCGATTCCATTCAAAGAGGGAAGAAGGAACAAATCCTACAAGCATACGGCCTACGAAAAGAAACCGTTACAGCAATAACGATTTTCTACAAAAACACGTAAGTGAAAGTACGTTCACGGGAAGGAGACACAGAATACTTCAACATTGTAGCAGAAGTACTAAAAGCAGACACGCTAGCCCCATACCTCTTTATCATCTGTCTATACTACGGGTTTTGAACATCGATTGGTAAAATCAGAGAAAACGGCTTCGAGCTGACAAAGACAAGAAGCAAAGGTACCCCGCAAAAACAATTACCAACGCCGACTACGCCGATGACAGAGCGAAACTGGCGAATACACCCAACTAGGCCGAAACACTACTGCATATTTTGGAACGAGCTGTCGCAGGCATTTGCCTTCATGTCACTGCACACAAAACTGAATATATAATCAAACAGGTGACATTTCCACACTAGAAACTGAGACTGGTAGACAAATTCAACTACCTAGGAAGCAGTGTCTCATCAACCGAAAAAGACATCGACACGCGGCTAACGAAGGCATGGACAGCTATCAATAGGCTATCGATAGGCTATCTATCATATGGAAATCAGACCTGAACGATAAAATGAAATGCAGTTTCTTCCAGAAAGTGGTCGTATCGATACTGCTGTATGGATGCACTACTTGGACGCTAAATAAACGGCTGGAGAAGAAGCTGTACGGCAATTACACAAAAATGTTGTGAGCAATATTGAACAAGTCCTGGCGGTAACACCCCAGAAGGCACCAACTATACGGCCACTGGTGGAGAAGCAGGGACGAGCTCATAAGTGATGTACTACTATGGACCCCCACATATGGCCGAGCAAAAGCAGGACGACCAGCTCGAACATACATACAGCAGCTATGTAAGGATACGGGATGTAGCCATGAAGACTTGCCAGAGGCGATGAACGATGGGAGGAAGTAGCGATAGAGGATCGGGGATATCCGTGCTAGCTGCACAACATGATGATGATGATGATGATTATAAGGTCTGGTCTTCTGGCCGAGATTAGGTGATCCGTGCGTAAGTCAAAGTTTATAATATTATTATTAGATTAATTTTTAACTAATAATAATAATATCATTATTGTAATCTCAACTTACAACTTATTTTTTACATATTTAAAATCGGTACTTTGACTTCTGCTCCTCCGAATTTTACATCAAAGTCAGTATGGTAAAGTTAATTACGTTTCATAATTCAATTATTTTAATTCAAACCTTTTCCTTGTCAACATTTGAATATTACTTCATTATTTTATTCAATAGTTTTCTTGTGACTTTCTATTTTAATATGCTATTTTTTCCTCGACGCATAAACTACATCCACCATTTAAAATATTTGACGTATAGGATTTTCAAATAATTTTCCATTTTATTCGTGGGGTTAATCGACTGTCTTTTAAACTCCAATAATACTTAGAACTGTTTAATTTTTTAGTAACGGACGAGTAAAATAATGCTCATGATTATAAAACCTTAGTTTCCAGTTAATAGTGTATATACGTATATATTCTGTTTACGAATTAAAAGATAAATGAAATTAAAAAATGTAAGTTTATTTCAATTTCAAAGTTTAATTTGTTTAATGAATATTGTATATTCAAAGCCACAAAAGTAATCTGAATATGTATATTTATATGTTGATTACTGCTAGATATTTTTTTTCTTGTGCATTATGTTACTAAATCAACAGCTGCGTATTTATAAGAGAAATATATATATATATATATATATATATATATATGTGTGTGTGTGTGTGTGTGTGTGTGTACAATATAGAGACAACAATGGATAAAAATGTTTACATCTTGACACGTAATTATAACTTGTATTTTCAAGTGCGATATTTTTTATCAGTAAAATATATTAACTATCTAATTAATTGCACTGGCAAGGATATCGATTAGTATATATATATATATATATATATATATATATATATATATATATATATACGCACAAACGTAACTCTGTATTCATAAAAGTGATATTGAGGGTGTAAACTCTTAGAATATTTAGCGTTGTTGGCACTATGTAGAACCTACATAAAGTTAATTTTGTCAAATGCTGAAGTTATGTTCATGTCAGACGAAGCTGGCAATCGACCCACAAATATAATACATAGGTTTTATATTTATTTTGGTTAGTACGAAAGCGTACTATTATGACATAGCATTATTCATTGCGTTACTCAGTATGTACGGCCTTACTTTATCTAACTGTATTTTTCTCTCCTTACCGGCTCATCAATCTTCTTCTTCTTCTTCTTCTTCTTCTTCTTCTTCTTCTTCTTCTTCTTCTTCTTCTTCTTCTTCTTCTTCTTCCTTCTCTAAACAAGGAGGCTATACAAAATTTTCTACAAAGCACTCTGATATTCTTAAGCAGAATTTTTTTTGTTTGTTTTGACTTGCAAAAGTAGAGATTTTATATCAAGCCTTATTTAAATCTAGTACTTAAACTACTCCCCATCTGTCTTTAATTCAAAACTATTATGATCCATTCACTAAGTCGGACAAGTGAAATTTTCAAGCCCTTGTGTCACGGGCAAAAAGTGATGGAGGGTCGTTTTTATTTTGTTAGAGTTGTTATATACTTGCAGAAGGAGTTTTTTATATTATCATTTTTCGTTGGTTATATCTTATCTTTCGGTTTAGTTGAGCTACGAACTGTTCGGCTTAGTGCGCAGGTAGAGCACACATTGAGTGCAGGTCTTCACGCTCGTGCAGGGAGGATGTGACAATCACATATGTCATAATAAAAACACCGGATAGGAAATAAGACTAGGGTTGTGAATGACGTCATGCCCAGAAGCGATGGACTGGGATTCTTGTGTATTTTGAAAAAAGCAGTTAGTTGAGATTTGGACCTAGACGAGTCCAGTTGTTTGCTGCGGGATGCGCAGCGCGCGTTCGAGTCCAGTTGTTTGCTGCGGGATGCGCAGCGCGCGTTTGTTGGGTCAGTGAGTTGAGAGCTGACGCTGGACAGTCAGCATAGTAAAAACTGTCTCTCTTTCTCTCTCCTCGTGTCGAAAACCTAAACTTAAAGAAGGTAATAAAAGTTTCGTACCTGAACCAAGAGAGTCGTCAGTGATTCGAGTGTTTTTCGGATTCCTATGTATCTGAATATTTTGGCCGTATGTTACAGAGTGCAAGGATCAATCAATTAAGAAAGAAAATCTCAATTAACGTTTTACTGTGTAGTATAGTCGGCGCAAATCACAGCCATTGAAGACTGTGTCCCTGTGATGTGGTATCTAACGTGTTTGACTTTAAGATCTGAGCATGTGAGTTCGAACTCTTGTCACTCTATTACGTTTGCTTCCGGATTAATATTCTTTAGAAAGGTTTAAACACGCTGGAGGTGCTCGCGGTGTAATGGTTATTGTCGTAGGAGTTGGACACGGCGACACGAGTTCAAATCCTGGACGAGACTGATTGCATTTCACATAGCACTAATACCCTTGGGAAAGGTATGACTCCAATTATTTTCCCTCCAGCTATGGGTAAATAGTAGGGCAGACTGAGTTCCTCAGCCATAGTGAGGAAACAAGTCTAGGAGAAGGAAAACTCTGAATTCAAACCAGTTAAACAAAGGTTAAAAAATTGGCCTTATGTTATATCCTACCCGAGCGGAGGGGTTGGTAAATATGTAAACACTCTTATCACCACCCCCAGCAATGTGTTAAGTAATATCAGTACATTTCATCTAAAAGATAAATTTGCTTTAAATAACCCACAAAGATTGATACATCATAAAATAATAAAAACTAACGAACTACCAGTGAAGTTAAAAATTCTGAACTCAAAACAATTGAAATTTGCTTTAAAATTTACTTTACGTCACATTCTGCCAGATTAGTGGGGTTGACTAATTCCTTTCATAAATTACTTAAATAAAACATTATAGATGTAATAAGCTGTGTGAACAATTGCCTTATATAATGCAAGATTTATGCTGTAGCAATCGGAATTGGCAACTCGAATGCAAATTCAGGTCGAATCCCAAGGTTTTTGACTTAACGCAAATGCTTTTGCAAAAAGCATGCCTCCATCTTTTCTTCCTTCTGCAATGATTATATACTAGGTTAGGCTGGACTTTTTAGCTTTGGTTAGGAAACCAACATAAGAAAAGGAAAACTCTGAATACCACCCAACCGTACTCTGCTTAAAATTGACTTTTTGTTTCACCCTGCTAGTGGCATGATGTTCTCAGTAATCGAGCCACAATTAAGACTATCGTGTTTTCTGACATATTTTCTACAATAATCGAATTTATCTTCTCTTATATTCCTATTACACTGTTGTTTGTTTGTTTGGTTGGTAGTTTTTTTACAGCATATAAGTCCTTATAGATTGTTTGATATCTATTCCTGTTTCTACCTGTATATTATAAATATATGATGTGTAAACGAATAGATAGAAGATAATAATTTTTGCACAAGCCAGAGCTCACTTTTAACAGACATTTAAATGATATTAATTAGTGTTCTCTAGCACTAATATTTTTATTTGCACTTTGTTAAATGATTACAAATATTGTTATGTAACACTAATAGCTTTATTTGCCAACAGTTAAAGGGTTTTAAGTATTGCCGATGTACACTAATAGTTTTATTTGCACATGGGTGAATGTTTACAAATCCTGCTATTCAAAAGTAATAAATTTTGTTCATGCCCACCGTAAAACGGTTTCAAGTAATTCTTTCTAAATTTCATCAACAGGAATGATTTCAAGCATATTAAATTATTAAAAAGTCCTGTTTGATCTTTAGATGAGACCCTAATAGGAACTAACAACCCGGGTCAGAGAGTCTCGGAGAGTAATTCCAATGAAGGAGGAAATCACATTCCCAAAAGCTCCAAAACTGTTGCTGCACCATAACATGGTTATTGTGATATCCAGTACACTTGTTAGGAGGGATCTTACCTCTCTGCAGGGACACAGTCGACGTATTGTAAGATTGCACTCATCCAGCTGACTGGACTGTCTTTACATTGGTTTTTCTCCGTTTATATTTCATTATATTATCCCCGTTCTTTCAAAGTCAGGTTAGTCTTTTCTATTTTCCAATGCACCTTATTACTCTTTATTACAAATCGGAAAATAAAGACACTCTCTCTCTTTCTTCTTCTCTCTCTCTCTCTCCCCCTTTGCCCAGCGTAAGAGAAACTATATGTGCCATCCTTGGGAATGTTTATTTAATTCTATTTTTATGGATTGATAAAGCATTGTTGAATAAGACCGAAGGGTTATAAAATGGTCAGGAGACTGAAGAAAAAAGTGAGGGTTGCTGTATTCTTAGTGAAGGGAAATAACTCAAAAATAAATCAACTTCGCTGTTCATGGTCGGCTATGCAGGCCAGTTAGGACAAAGTATGAGTAGAAATACAATATAATATTATCCGAAAGCTACGCTTAGTGATTTACATGTAATGGGTGCAGAAAAGGTTAACTCTGGTCTGCAAATAGATGTAAAACACGCCGAGGCTTTCTCCAAAAGATACAAAGGTTTCATTGTTATGCATCCACACATATATTTTCAAGAGCAGAAAGACTTAGTAAAACAGAACTCCAGTGACTATATTTTATACTTTGTAAATAAATTTACTACTTTTTAAAAGGGTTTCTAAATAGGCAATGTAACAAATGAGGGATTTCTTTTAAATATTTTTTCTGATTTTTTTCGATAAATATAAATACTGCATTGTTTAGTGTTGGTTTATCGCAAAAAATGGGTTTTATGACGTAAAACATAAAATTGAGGTTATTCAAAATGTTAGCAAATTAAACAGTGCTCCAAAATTGAACAGAAGATTTTTATCAAAAGTTTAGTGGCTAAGAAGTGCAATCTGGTGAAAATCTACTGAAATATTTGCGATGTGTTTGAAGAACTCTGATTGAGGAAAAATATCTTTACACATTAACAAAACATGGGTTTGCTTCTAAGAGCCTGTGTCAATAATACAGTCAATCGAGTGGAAATACATTCACTCTCCAGAAAGAAAAAAAGATCTCATCGAAGAGGAATGTAAGCTGATAGATTTCTGGGACATGAAAGGACCCATTATTAATGAATTATTCCAAAACCGCAGTTTTAAGCAGTAATTCAGATTGACAAATCACTTAGGAAAGATTTTCTCTATATATTGAATGAACCTCGTATTCTTGCACCCGTTTATACATAGTCTGCTTCAAGCGTATATCAAAACGTTTCTTCTATCATTTACACTGCTATATACTTCCTTTATATATATATATATATAATATATATATATATATATATATATATATATATATATATATATATATATATATATATATATGTATGTATATATATATATATATATGTATATATATATATATATAGATATATATATGTATATATATATATATATTGTAAATATATATATATGTATATATATATATGTATATATATATATATGTATACATATATATATATATATATGTATATATATATATATATATACATATATATATATATGTATATATATATATATATATATATATATATATATATATATATATATATATATACTTTTTCTCTTAGAATAAAATAATAATCGGTCACATTCAGCTAATAAATGTATTTCCATTCTGTTAAAAAGCATTGATATAAATCAGTGTTCTAAAGGACAAACAGGAAGTTTTTAGATCAAACAAGAAAACGGATTTAAATAACTTTTTCACATTCACAACAGACTTGAAAAAAAACTTGTTTCTTCTATATAAAAAATAACCCTTCAAGTCCAAGTAACAATAAACCTAAACTTAATTTTGGTATGTAAAGGGACATCCCGTTTCATCATCCTTCAGATTTAACAGAGAAAAAAAATTATATGAACAAAAATACATATCAAAACATTAAAGCATTTATTTCAAAAAGTATTTTGACATATTTAATTTTTAGTCCATCAATTCTTATCATTAAAATGAACTAAAAAAATCTAAAACTAATGTCATTTTTATTAATGTTTTTTTTTTTTTTTGTTAACTTTAATTGCTTCGTCTATTATTAAGTGTGGTGTAATGGTTAAAGCGATGGTCTGCGAAATCGTAGTACGCGAGTTCGAACTCCAGTCTCGCAATTACGTTCACTTTCGGACCCTTGGGAAAGGTATGAACCCCCTTATCCTCCCAGCTATAGGTTAAATAGCACAACCACTGTTCTTCTAGGAGAATCGCTTTGGCATTAAATAACCTACGAAGGTTGATATGCCAATAAACAAACCAAACCTAATCTTTATTGTATACTAGAACACTTAAGACCATCACTATTGGGGATGTATATAAATACTATCAATCTGTGTAGGGTCAACGATCCTACTTAGCGTATTTAATATATAAAAATTCACAAGATATACTATTTGAGCAGAATCATATCTATCCATAGGAACATCAATATTATCTAAGCCAATTTTTATCCAAGTAGAGTCATTATTCTTAACTACAGATTTCTCTAGATGTTAAGATTATTTGTTATTATTCATCTCTAATGTCTAAATAGTTTTTTCGCTAAGTTAATACTACCAATTAAATTTCTTTGAGACAGAAGGATAAAAATCAATTCTGGTAAACTGAATAAAAGTGAACTTACTCTAATTTTAAAATTTTTAAAAACATTCAATAGTATTAGTTGAATTCTTTCAAAAAGGATTGTTATGGGTAGATTTTTGTATATCAAAAAGAATACTTTGAATAATACTTTTTGAAATTTTCCCTAACCCACTTTCAGAGGGATTAATTAACCTAGTTATAAAATAAAGCAGCCTTAAATGGGTTAAACAATTTGTTGTTTGAGGGTGTTCTTTGGTATTTCTGGTTATACACTTCTGTTTTTTTGTGCAATTTAGAATATCTGAAGAGTTAGGATACAAATAAGATCCACTGTATCCTTTACATGAAATCTTCTATTTTTTTTCAGTAAGTGATAACTGGAAAGCATAAGATGGATGGAGGGTGTTTTTTCAGTAAATATTCTTGTGTAAATATATCCATTTCCCTGAGGAGGTAAACGTAACCGATAGCTTGTTATTTTATTAGAATTTTTCAGGTGAACCCAAATTAATAGGAGCAATTATGAGACAGTATATATATATAATATATATATATATTATATATATATATATATATATATATATATATATATATACGCCTACATATTTATATATACATATATATATATATACATATATATACATATACATATACATATATATATACATACATATATAAATATATATACATATATATATACATACATATATATATACATATCCAAATAAATATACATATACAGTTATACATATATATATATATAAATATACATATATATATATATATATATATATATATATATATAATATATATACATATATATATATATATACATATATATACGTATATATATATATATATATATATATATATATACATATATGTATATAGATATATATATACATATACATATATATATACATATACATATATATATACATATACATATATATATATATATATATATATATACTTATACATAAATGTATATATATATATATATATATATATATATATTATATATATATATATATATGTGTGTCAGTATATATATATATATATATATATATATATATATATATATATATATATATATATATATATATATATTATATATATATATATATATATGTGGAAAAAGGTAAACGGACGAAAGATATACATTTTTTTTCTGTAATTGATGGTATAATTTTTATTATTTATTTATTTATTTCCGCTAATGCGTTCGACTTAAAATTACCCTGCATGCTACCGCATTCTTTTAAAAGTATTTTTAACTATGAGAATAAAAAATAAAGCATGAGAATAAAAATTTTAAAAAAGGCAGCATCGTTTTACGGTTTGAGAACAAGTTTTTTAACGGTTTACAATTTTAAATATCTGGAAAAAGGCCAGTTTTATGAATGGATGTGGAAATCTTTTAGAATCATTTTTACCTTATAAAACCTTGTTTTCACATAATTGTGTCAAAATGGGTTTTAGAACAGGATTCAATTTACTTTAAACTGTAAAGAAAAAAAAAATTCTTAAACCAAAAAAATGCTGTTGCCTTTTCTTAAAAAAAATTACGATTTCATGACGTAGTTAATTTTGAATATATTCTTCCTGAGTTTCTGATAATGTCTAAGGAATTGCATGATAAACTTCTCAATCATGATGGTTTTATTTTTATTCTTATATCTACAATAATTTTTTAATTGAATTCTTTAGCGTGCGGGCAAATTATGAAGTCGAAACGCCTTAACAGAAATAAAATAAATTGATAAATATTAAAAAATATATCATCAATTACACTAAATATATATTTTTCGATCGTTTACCTTTTTCCACATGTATTTTGTCTGATTCATTTTATTCCCTCAACCCCCATTTATATATATATATATATATATATATATATATATATATATATATATCCCCTAGCGTGTTTTTTTAGCAGCGTTTAAAATGTTTGTATACAGTTTTTCTTCTTGGTGACCTGTTGCGATAAAAATCCTTGTCTGACCTATTACTTACACATCGTTGGAGGGAGAATAAAACGATTCAATTTTTTATAAAGGTTATTTTTGATAGAGTAAAAAACAATAACAACCTTGTCCAGAATTTGAACTCGAAATTCTGAGTCCATTTTCTACAACATTACCCACTACTAAACGAACTTCTCTCTCTCTCTATATATATATATATATATAAAGTAAGTGAAGTTGGCGACCATAGTCGAGGGTAACCCGAAGGCTCTTTTTTCGATATATATATATATATATATATATATATATATATATATATATATATATATATGTCTCTGTGCATATGTAGGTGAGTGTAAATCACTTAATAATAGACGAAGCAAAAATTAATAATTTTCACTTCTTTAACTTGCCTGAAAAATCTCCTGGATAATAGAATTTACTAAGTCTTTTCTTGTTAGAAAAGACTTGTTAGTGTGTAAATATACCCGAATAGATAGTTTATGAACAAGAAATGTTTAAACATTCAATGAAGCAGTATGCAATTTCTGAATCTGTTAAAATATATTTGTAAGATTATGTAAGTAAATAAAAGTAATGTTGGCGACCGTAATCGAGGATGACCCGAAGGCTCCCTTTTCAATAGCTACTAAACCAATATTTTGGGGAGGGCACTATTCCTTTCCCTTGATTGTTCCACTTTACCCTTGATACGTACCTCCTAGTGCTGAGTTTTAAACAAGGAGGTATCAAGTACCATTTTTAAAGTCTTTGGTATGACGTGACCTTGGATTGAACCCAGTTCTATCGCCCCATTGGTGAACACTCTACCCAATAAGCCAATGCTAAATTCTAATTATAAGAAATGCTTACTATCAACAGCCAGAAATTGTGATGTTAGTCTTAGCCCATTCAATAACTCAAAGAGTCTTCACTTTTGAAATAAAAAAAATTGGTGTGGGAATTAAATACAACTTGAAGGAAGAGAATGTTAAATTTTCCTTTAAAAAATCAAGTCGAAAATTTTGAGTAGATATACGAAATGAATCTATAAATCAACTAAATAATTATTGTTACATTTTTTTAAACTTTGACTGGACTTGCAAGTTCGTGGAATTCCAAAATAGATAGCACCTGCGTCGTAAGGTAAACAAAGGACAGCGGAAATGTCACGTGAATTGGGTGAGGTGGATGGCGGAAGGAAGGGTAACTGCGAGGTGCATGGGCGCCCGAAAATGTATAACGAGGAAATTTTTCTGCAATATAATCAGGGACTCTGGTTGATTGTTTTAGTAGTTACTTCTTTCCTAGCTAGATCTACAGGGTAACCACAGGACGATGGAAAAGGAGGGTCATATATGAGAAAGAGATCCAAGACACTCACAGAGAGAGAGAGAGAGAGAGAGAGAGAGAGAGAGAGAGAGAGAGAAACAGACAGACTGACACAGAGAGAGGCAGACAGAGAGAGAGACGGACAGAGAGAGAGAGAGAGAGAGAGCATGAGTAACGAAATGGAAAATGAATAGTGATTCCAGCGATCCAAGCTATGATAGGGTATGACACTTAAATCAAAATAGAAATGTATCAGGGGAAATTGGCCACTGGCTATGATTGAATGAAAAGAGCTCAAAGGGAAGAGTCGTTGAGTGGACGCTGGATAGAAAATAGGAAAAGAAGAGGAATTGAGACTAGTCTTGGAGATGTGAAACGGGACGAAAATGACAGTAGCCGTTTTGGTTGAGCTCTGCGAAGGGGACCCACAGTCGGTGCGTAGATGTGAAGACGGACCCCGAGCAGTCACGTAGAAGAACTATTTTAGAAAACGAGAAGGAGAATATCAAGCTCTGTGTCTGCTTCTCTCTGTCTCTGTCTCTCAGCAACGGTTTATTTCTCTCTGTCTATTGAAATCAATCGACTCAGTTCATACTCTATTTTCTCTCTCTTCAGCGACTACTATGTGGTTAACTAGCGAATACACTTTTGTATCAGCGTAACAACAGACAGTGTTTTGTGCGTTCCTCATTTTTTTTTTCATTGTGAGGTTACAACTGTGGTTGAACCTGAACTTAAGGAGCGGTGCCACACTCATAGACCCTTGAGCACAGTAGAGGTATAAACGACTCAGTGACGTAGCAAATGTCTACTGAGTTCAGTGGTGGTACAAGCGTCTATTTGGTGTCATAACACAACAATCGTCTAATAGGTGCCGTGGTCGTGGAAGAATTCGACCTCGGAGCAATGGCTAGAGAGTAAATCAGACAGAGATAGACAGAGAGAGAGAGAAAGTAGACGTTACATTGTTCTGCAAGTTGGTCGGAGTGGGGCCACACGGTCCCGGGTTGAGAGGTAGCGAAAAGTCTGAATGTGCAAATCTCTCTTATATCGAAAGCGAGAATGATCCAAGAAGAAAATAGAAGAGACTAGCGTATGCCACTGTAATGAAATGACCTGTACTAGCCTCGTGGAGGCAGAACAAAGAAGAAACGAAGATGATTAATGCTTTTAGTCGGCCCTGTGCCAGCCTCTTGTGAATCTTTCAGACACAGTATTGGCACAGAGAAGATTGAAAAACTAACATCTGGAAACGCATTTGGCATCGTTACCAGGATAAGACCAATTATTATTTTTACATTTTGTACCACAATTCTTGTCATTCACAACAGTATTAAATTTGGCGCCGCTATCGGCGTTGGGTATTGGTGACTGTGCTATTGTTACAGTGGTGCCGAAGTAAGATAGTGTTTTAATTTAGTACCGTATTCAGAAGATATGGTTACAAATGGTAATCGACACCAGATCATTGTATCCCATTTGGTAACCGAACCCGAAACAAAAGTATCACAAGGATATGGTTATTGACTTGAAGGACAAAGCTAAATTTCAAAACAAAGTTATTATATATATATATAGTATGGTCTTTGTACTTACATATTATTACAAATGATATAAACAATCGAAAGCGAAGATTTCACGTAAATAGTGTCAGTTATCACACTAAGATAAAATATTTTAAAAAATCACTGCTTATTTTATGATTCGGAATCAAAAATTATTTACATTTGGACAATGTATATAATACAAATGTAATTGAATAATGGTGATTTTTGCCTTCTTGGATTTTCAATTGGTTTAATTTCAGAATTTTCCCTCTCCTACATCAGTTTCTAAACTGAGGTTACTGAGCCCATGCTTTCCGACTTTTAATACTAATGGAGAATATTTATATTCATAATTTTTCAAAGTCAATCAGTCTATACTTTTCAGTTTATGCTATAGTTTTCTTCTTTTAATAGGTGTCTCAAAATAGATGCAACCCATTAATACAATTATGATTTATTACTGAGACCAGCGCAATGATGCTCATTTGGAACACGTCTGGTAAAAAATGCATCTTTTGAACTAAAGACATCTAATCAATGTTTCTTTTAATTGTTATTTCATTTTCCAGGACGTGCATTTTTTTTGAGTTTCTTGTTTCAGTAATAAACCATTATCATATTAATGGTTTACATCTATTTTGACACAGTTTTGAATAATTTTGTATCTAAATTAGTATATCTTTTCCTTTCTTGTCTTAGGCTTGTAATCAAGGATCAATAGTTGTTATAGTATACTATTTTCAAAGCTCGAAAAAATTCAAAAGAAATTTTGCTCTCACAGTTTTGAATGATATTGTCTCCAAATACGTAGTGGCACAAAATATTACTACTCTTTTGTTATAGTATACTATTTTCGAAGGTGAAACAAATAAAAATGTTGTATACTACGCGTATATATATATTCAAACCACACAATACATATACACAAGCGAAAACAGGCGACTCCGTTGTTCAGATACTAACGCATTTATTAACTTCTGACATCGGTTCTTCCACTCGAAGAGAGAGTCATCATTCTTAAAAGTCTTTCGTAATCATAATATGCTAACAACACCCGAACGCTCGGCTCATCTCGTGGTTCAATCTCAATTTCTCGACACCATGGTCGGACCCAACTTCTCAACATCATGGTCGGTACTCATGGTTTGTGGTTAGAAGCCTGGTGTCTCGGTTCTAAGTTAGTATGGATCAAGGTTATGGTTGATGTGTTAAACAGTTCTATTTCAAACTTTTCGGTTTAGCATAAGTTCACAGTTGAATTGTTAAAAACATTTCTATTTCAAGCTTTTCAGTTTTTGTCAAACAGTTCTAATTCAAGCAATTCAGTATAGTGTAAGTGTAGTTGTTTACTCACTGTTGAATATCAAAACAGTGCTATTTCAAGCAATTCAGTTTTGAATACAAACCAATTCAATTTCAAACAATTCAGTTTAGCATAAATTGGTAGTTTAAGTGTTAAAACAGTTCTATTTAAAGCAATTCAGTTTAGCATGTGTACGGAGTTTTGTTCTAGTTGACCAGATTCTACCGCCAGATTGGACCAATGAAGTGGTACTGCACATTCTCCAAAGCTCCAACATTGCTTGAACCTCACCATCTGATTGTTTAATATAATATCCAGGACACACGCTGAGTGGGTCTTACACTTCTGCCGAGATGCGGTCTGTGCATTCTACAGCCTCAGCAGACTGTGAAATCTTGGCATATGACGTGATGTTACATACCAGGTAATGGACCGATGGACTATATTCAATCAATCATTCCAATGTAGTCTTACTTCTTTCGGTGAAGCTAGAAGCGAGTCGTTGTAAGACTCTTTCTGCGTGCACAACAAAGATAGCCATGTCGACATAGTTTAGCTCGTGGATCATGGAGATTTATGTAGCAGTCATTAAGACAGTATCTGATGAAGTCACCTTGTTCATTATAAAGAATTTTCGTTGCCTGTTTGAGTATGAAGCTGAAGAAGACAATGAGAAGAATTTGAGCTAAGACTCAACCCTGCGTCACACAGTTGGCAATCAGGAATAATTCTGACGGATTACTACTACATTGTCTTAGAGCAGCTAAATGATCATGACCAGGAGTATTAGAGACAATAGTTTAGTTCAATATTCAGTTACATTCCTGCTCAGCTAACATTGTCGAATAATTTCGTCCATAAAGAAATTTACATACAGCCTCGGGAATCCTCCTTGAGCTTTCTATCAAAAAACACCATGGGTGGGGTCACCTGGTGTAATGGTTAAAGCGGTAGACAACGGAATCGTAGTAAGCGAGTTCGTACTCCAGCCGCACTATTACGTTCACTTTCGGGCAAATACTCTTGGGAAAGGTATGAACCCGCTTATCCTCCCAGATATGCGTCAGATAGTACCACTACTGTTCTTCTTGAGGAATGGCTTTGGCATTAAATAACCTAAAAAGATGGATATGCCATTAAGCAAAGAAACCAAACCAAAAAACACCATGCCTGTGGTACTCCTGTTGACTCTGAAAGTAAACTAACTCCCAAGAAGGTATTCTACCGCGATTGTTGGTACCAGTTCGTTCAGTAAAATCTTTGCAAGAACATATTCAGATATCTACTGAAGAGTATGATCCGGTAATTCGAGCATTTTAACTTTCCTCTTTCTTCTTGTATAGGATAATGATGACATAATCAAAGAAATCTTACGGTAGCAAGTCCTGCTTCTAGCAACAGACGACATGCTCATGGAGATTTATTTGTCACCATGCGCCCCCTGTTTCCACTTTTCTGTTGGGATTTATTGATTTCGTCTTTGTCACTATTCAGAAGATCTATAGTTTTAGTAGTCTATCTAGGGGTGGGTACATCATCCATTTTTTTATCGATTGTTGATGGAACTAGATATTTACTCTTTCCAGTACAATGCTGCTATCGCTAAAGAGGGACTCGAAATGCTCCAGCCAACGTCATGTCATAGACTCCCTGCCTGTAATGATCTTTTAGCCCTCTTGCCATAGGACTTTAGAATTGATACGTATGGTCGTACACTAACATTAATCAAGGCTTTCCGATGTGTGATTGGAGCAGTAATTTTTCAGTGAGTTCAGTAAATCGAACATTTTTCATCTCCTCGAAGTTTACGCTGGAGTTCACGATATATGAAATGGAACACAAGTTACGCATCAGGACAAGATGGCTGAGCTAACCAAGCTTTATAGGTAGATCTTTTCTTCATCTGCAGTCCTTTGATTCCCAAGTTATTTTCGTCAAACAAGTTTTTATTTTATATTCTTTGAGAAGGACCCAATTTATTCCTCAGATGAATTCAGAACGACAGTCCTTAGTGTTTACATAAGTTTTTTTACGAGAGGGGTCTCTAGGGACACTTAAATTTTTCGCACCTGCTGAAGGTTGCCTGGAAGTTAACTTACTTCTCTCACTGGAAACTGTCAACAGAGGCTTTTTTTAAATTTTGGATTTGAATTATATCTTGAGACTGAAGCAAACGAAGTGGTTGTGGGTATGACATTTTCTGCTGGATATTAGTGCGGATATTAACCATGTTTATATAGCTTCTTTTGCTGTGATATGGTTAGCATGCTTTCCATCCAAGTTGCATTGTTATGTTTGATGTAGTAGGGAAGCCATAAATTCAATATTGTAAATTATAATGAACTTTGATACGTCTGACCCTCCTCACAGACTATCCCACGATATAAATACCAGGGGAAACTTTTAGCCATTTTGAAAAAGTAGATACAGTCTGAAATCACTTTGAAGAAAACTGATGGTGGGAATCGAAATTTAAGATCATCGATGAACAGAACGGACTAACCTTCTTTTTCTTTTGATGTTTTTGTTATCATGATTTCAATGCAATCAATAGACACTCCCCATGCTCACCAAAAACTGTTACTTAGCACTCTGCAAGCGGGAAAGAGTCAGACTGAATCTGGCTCACTTCCAGGAGAAAAGTGTTCGATACAGTGACTATTTAAACGAAGGGAACAAATACAGATTGTTCTTCTTCTACAGAGATGTCATGTTTATTTGAGTAATCGTCTCCTTCACATCTTTTTATATGTCTCTTTCCTTTTTTCAATCTTTTTCAGGCAACCTTTTATTCTAAAAAAGAAAACCTTACTTTTGATATGAAATTATCATATAGACTATGATTATTTTTCTTCGTGAGTACCATAAACGTATTCATTTCAGCTAACATTATGATATTTTTTTAAAAATGTTTTTTAATCTTTCATGATATTTTTCTATTTTTTAGATATTTTTTTCTTTTTTCTAAATATTCTTTTCTTTTTTTTAGTTTGTGGTTCTTTTTTTATTTTGCTGTTATTATTCTTTTTGTATGTTTTTCACCCCAGCTGACGCTGGTGGACTTTCACAGGCATCTGATTAATAACAAGTCTTTTCAAGTCTCCAGGACTCTTTTACTTATCCTCGCCGATTTTCTGTATTGCTGTGGTGTGAATGGTTTCAGTTCATATTCTATTAACCAGTTCATGGAATCTCTTGCTTATTACTATTTCAATACTTGCAAGTTATTCACGCCAACGTCAGCTGTTAGCCGTTCAGTTGAATCTATGTAACAGCAAGCCACCTCAGGTCTCCATGTTCCTATTAAGTATTCTGACCGATCTCAACAATGCTGTAGTCTAAATGAAATCGATTCTACCTCTGATTTTCAATTTTGCTACTTGCCTTTCTTAACGAGTGGAGATCGTTAAAAGTTTAGCAACTACAGTAAATATCACCGTCACCCTTATGTAACATAGCTTTCATAGTTTTGGGTAAGGTCGTAATCTTTGTCTATTTTCTAGGTTTCTTTAATTTCATCACTGTTGTCTGCTGGTACCACAAAATCCTCTAAACGGCAACTTTTTTTGTTTTTTTAATAATCTCTAGTTCTATTCTTCCGGCCGGGATTATGTGACTCGCTTTTATCTCAAAACCCTAGACAATATTATTCATCTAAATCAATAGAGCAGATTATAGTTATTGAATATGCCGTTTTGTTGTGTTATATAATTGGGGAATGATTTTTTTTAATATTATCATTTTTCGTTGGTTATATCTTATCTTTCGCTTTAGTTGAGCTAAGAACTGTTCGGCTTAGTGCACGGGTAGGGAACACATTGAGTGTAGGTCTTCACGCTCGTGCAGGAAGAATGAGACAATCACATATGTCATAATAAAAACCCCGGATAGGAAATAAGACTGGGGATGTGAATGACGTCATGGCCGGAAGCGATGGGCTGGGATTCTTGTGTATTTTGAAAAAAGGTGTTATATAATTGCGGAATGATTTTTTTTTTAATTATCATTTTTGGGTGGTTATATCTTATCATTCGGTTTAGTTAGGCTTAGAAATATTCAGCTTAATGCACGGATAGGGGCCCACATTGAGCGCAGGTTTTCATGCTCACGCGGGGAGGATGTGACAATCACCTGATGCCATAATAAGGAAATGAGACTGGGGATGTGAATAACGTCATGCCCGAAAGCGATAGGCTGAGGATTTTGGGTGATTTTTGAAAAAAAGCAGTTAGTTGAGATTTGAACCTAGACGAAGCGAGTTAATTTTCGAATCTGGGCGAGGCCAGGCCAGGCCAGTTAGGTCTACGAGATGCGCAGCGCGTGGTGGGGTCAGATGGAACAGTCAGCATAGTAAAAAATTGTGTCTTTATCTCCTCGTGTTGAAAACATAAAAGTCAAGAAGTTAATAAAAGTTTAATACCTGAACTAAAAAAAGTCGTCAGTGTTTCGGGATTCCTATGCATGTGAACGTTTCACGTAGCCGTATATTTTACGATTTCATATATCTATATACTTTACGTAATCACATTTTCGCTACGCTACAGTTGTAAAAAAATAATTTCTTGTATAATCATATTTACCGAACACTCCAATCGGGTAGGATATGACAAAAGGTCAATTTTTTAAGCGGAGTTTAACAGGTTTGAATTCAGACTTTTCCTTCTCCTAGACTAGTTGCCTCACCATAGCTGAAGAACCTAGTCTGCCCGACTATTTATACCCATAGCTAGAGGGAGAATAATTGCATTCATACCTTTCCCAAGGGTGTTAGTGCTATATGAAATGCAGTCAGTCTCGTCTAGGACTTGAACTCGTGTCGCCGTGTCCATTTCCTGCGACGATAACCATTACAACACGAGGACCTCCAAAATTCTTTGCATATTAACCATTGGATCACCTTCCCAACCAGTCGTGCCAAATCTCGAACTCTTTTTGCGCTAATTTTATGCATTTGTTATGTGATTTATGAATTCATGTTGCTCATTAACTATCTACGCTTTGACATAATTTGTCCTTAAGTTGTTTTGCGTTAGTTTTAAAAGAGATACCCGTGGTATAACGGTTATCGTCGTAGGGAATGGACACGGCAACACGAGTTCAAATCCTGGACCAGGCTAATTGCATTTCACATAGCACTAATACTCTTGGGAAAGGTATGAATCCAACTATTCTCCCTCCAGCTATGGGTAAATAGTAGGGCAGACTGGGTTCCTCAGCCTTGGTGAGGCAACTAGTCTAGGAGAAGGAATACTCTGAAATCAAACCTGTTAAACTCCACTTAAAAGTTAACCTAGTGTTTTATCTTGGCCGAGCAGAGGGTTTGGTAAATATGGTTAATTTTAAAAGATTTTCAGTTTTTTTCTTAATGTTTCCTTTTCGTAACCTTATGCAGGTTTTTTTAGAGAAATCACGCGAGTTTGCAGCTTGAAATATCCATAAGTTTTTACCCCTATATGTTTCCTAGGTTTTATTTTCATTCTGTTCGTCTATATGCTGCCAATGTTTTTACTAGTCACAGTAATTAGTATTTCTTAGATCTTTTAATGTAGTCCTAAAGTTGTCGTGTTTATCTATCCATGCTTTCGAATAAAGTAAAAAATCTTCGACGGCAAATAAGTTCAATAGTAGATGTAACCTATTCCTGGGACCGAAAATCAATATAATAAATTTCAAAGCCACTAGAAGATTATTAAAATAGGGAAATGAATTAATATTCAAATGCAAAAATGAGAATAAGTTTAAATTACTTTGATAGTGGTATCGCAGTATTGATGGGGAGTAGCACTATAGAAACATGATGACCAGTGTAGAAATTAAAGAAAGCTAGAAGATAGACAAAGATTTCGACCTTATCAGAGAACTAAAAAAGCTATGGAACATAAGATTGACGATGGTATCAATTATAGTTGCAACACTTTTAAATGGACGATATAGCTTTTTGGTTCTTTATTTGATGTAAAAAACCGACTTGTAAACAGCAATTACTAAGGGGAATATAAAATGAGATTTAGTTTTTATTTTCTAGACTTTATTTCAGTTTTATTTGTCCTTGGTTTTCTTGAAAGAATAGATATATAACCTATTGAGAGATTTAAGGTAACGAGTGAGAAATCGATTGCAATATCCAAGGAACCTGTGATAGAGTGAATATACTTGAAGTGGTTATCATGAACCCTAAAAACCCCATGAAGTATAAAGAAAGGACCTACACAAAAAAAAACATTAAAGAGAAAAAGTTAAATTAGATAGGTAGAAATCTTTTCATATGGCCCGTTGGAAATACGTTAAAAATATTACAATATAGGTGACTAATTGAAGCTTAACGAGGATCGAGGACTGCTCTGTAGCCACACGTGTTGACATCGGGGCTGGGGTGACAGCTGTATGCATATTTTTAATTTTTTAAATCTTTTTTTTTTCAATTTATTCTTTTTCTTTATTCACTTGTCCATTTTTTAATATATATATATATATATATATATATAAGTGTGTGTGGGGGGGTAGTGTGACTATTAGTTTCTCTGTGAAGAAATGAGTACGCCATCTGAAGAAGCGGGAAAAATGACTTCGAAATAAATTTACAATGTCACAATAACTGTATTTTGAGTTTTATTCCTTTGTGTTATATATATATATATATATATATATATGTCCAACTACTAACTAATAATTCTGGTGATCGTTCATGTGAAACTTTCGGTGGGTTTCCTATTAGATTTTCGAAATGTTGATTCCACAGATTTATACTTTCTTGTTGGTTTGTATCTTTCAATTTAACTTTGGCTGTGCTCTTCCTTCTACTCACTTCATTTGTTGTTTGCCACTCTATCCTAGATTGCCTATCTTCCACTGAGTCTCTAATCTTATCTATTTGATTTTGTACGTATTCTATCTGTTCTTTTAGATATATGCTTGGTAATTCATTTTGTTCCTTTTTTAGTTTTAGGGCAATTGTGTTTGTTGGGTTCTTCCTATAGATTTTGAAGGCAGTTTTCACGTCTGCACGTTTTCTCTAACCGCTAACGTTTCCCATGCGAATCTATTTTCATTTCTAGGTATCGTTGTAATACAATTTGCTGCTGCCTCGAGGTGCGCATTGACGAATTTCTCATATTCTTCATTCGGTGTACCTTTTTCTGTATTCTCTTGTAGTGTCTCCAATCTGTTTCTCAATTCTAATACATATTTATCTCTAATATCACTGTTGTTAAGAAGGACCCAGTCATAGTGTTTCGTGACCGCTGTTTGTGTGGCATTTTTCGTAGACTTAGTCGTATTTTTGCCGTGGCTATTCGATGATCAAAGGACACAACCTCGAAAGAGGAGTATGCCTCGCAATTCATTGCGCTATTTTTCCATGTCTTGTTTATAAAGACGTAGTCTATCTGTGTTTTATTATCGTTCGCGTATGTGTCGGTCCATAATAATTCCTCCCTTTTTTGATAGTTTGTATTGAGGCATGTTAATCTATTTTCTATCATGAAATCTGTTTGATGTTGTCCATTCCTCCTTGACATGGCTGTACTTATTGTTTCTGCTTTTCCCGATTTGGGCATTCATGTCTCCGCCAATGACTAGCAGTTTGTGTTTCGGAATGCTACGCACTCGGTTCTTTGAAAAATTAAAAATAGGAAAGCCGCAGGGCTTGACGAGATTCCCCCAGAAGTATGGAAGACCAGACAATTCGACGACATACTGCTCCGACACAGCAACGCAGTCTATAATCAAAATCCGATAGAAGGATGGATGAAGGGATCATTCCCCCTTCCATATAAAGGGTGACCTCAGATTAGCCAATAAAAACGGAGGTATAACACTTACATCCATAACAGCCAAAATGTACAATGCACTACTAGAATACCGCACAGAAACCCAAAATCGACAACATTCTCAGGAAAAACCATAATGGCCCCCGAAGAAATAGAACCACGACCTTAATAATATTGACCATCCGTAGAATCCTTGCAGGCGTACGGGCAAAAAACCTACAGGCGACATTACTATTTGTCGACTTTACCAAGGCCTTCGATTCCATACATTGAGGGAAGATGGAACAAATCCTACTAGCATACGGCATACCAAAAGAAACCGTAGCAGCAATAACGATTCTCTATAGAAACACCAAAGTGAAAGTACGTTCACCGGATGGAGATACAGAATACTTCGACATTGTAGCAGGAGTACTACAAGGGGATACGCTAGCCCCATACCTCTTTATCATCTGTCTAGACTACGTGCTTAGGACATCGATTGATAAAATGAAACTGCTTCGAGCTGACAAAGAAAAGAAGCAGAAGGTACTCCGCAAAAAGAATTACCTACGCTGTCTACGCCGATGACATAGCGATTCTACAAATACACCCAACCAAGCCAAAACACAACTGCATAGGTTGGAACAAGCCGCCGCAGGCATTTGCCTCCATGTCAAGGCACACAAAACTGAACACGTGTGCTTTAATCAAACGGGCGACATTTCCACACTAGACGGAACCTCTCTGAAACTGGTAGGCAACCGAGAAAGATATCGACATGCGGCAAACTATTGTAGTTGACCTTGACCCGGCCAGAAATGCCATTCCAACTTGATGCCCCGGAAGGAGGTGACACATTCTAATGGCAGTTATTAGAGGAAATCGCGTGGGTGGAAATTAGCTGATGAAATGGGACGAGGTAAAAAAAAATCCCATGGTACACTCATAGACTGATGCACCGGAAGAGAGAACGAACTGTGAACTGCATGACAGTTATTTCTGCTTGATGACGATTAAACATGCGATTCCAGGGATCGACTAGGCGATTGAGTGGGCGTTGACCTATTATATACCTCCGTCAAGACAGAAGTCAGAGAGTTGCAGTTACAGATCGGACGAGTTATAGACGAGATGTGGTAGGAAAAGCCACATCAGGCCTTGGGGCCTTGGGGCCCTGATGAGTTGGGGTCCAGAGAAGATGCTGATAAGATGCAGTAAACAAATCCATCACCCAGCAGAGTGGGCTTCTGGGCCTCCGGTTGAGCATCAGGAGAACAAGGAAGACATAACGCTGACGGCCATAAATGTGGGGGTCAAAATATTTCAGTTCTGTTCGGTCACCAGCCCCCTCTCACACGCAAACCTGGAGTAACCTTTTCGAAACCTTACGATAAAGTGAGAGGTACAATATTTTTCTAAAGAAGTCTTCCTGCGTCTGTCTTCATCATTGCGTCAGTAAGCATATAACATAACGAAGGCATGGACTGCTATCGATAAGCTATCGATCATATGGAAGTCAGACATGATTGATAAAATGAAACGCAATTTTTTCCTGGCTACGGTCATGTCGATATTGCTGTATGGATGCACTACTTGGACGCTAACTAAACGACTGGAGAAAAAGCTAGACAGCAATTACACAAGAATTCTGCGAGTAACAATGAAAAAGCCCTGGAGGCAACGACCCACAAAGCAACAACTATACGGCCACCTACCTTGCATCACGAAAACTATCCAAGTTAGACAGACCAGACATGCAGGACACTGGTGGAGAAGCAGTGACGAGCTGATAAGTGATGTACCCCTATTAAACCCCACATATGGCCGAGCAAAAGCAGGACGACCAGATCGAACAGACATACAGCAGCTCTTTGAGGATACAGGATGTAGCCCTGAAAACCTGCCTTAGGCGATGAATAATAGGGAGAAGAGGCGAGAGAGGGTCAGGGATATCCCTGCTGGCGGCACGACATGATATATATATATATATATATATATATATAAAGATGGTTGTTGTAGGTCCAAAGAAAGAATAAGGATATATTTTAAAATTGGAAGAGATTTGTATTTTTTAACTTGTTTAATTTGTTCTTACATACCTGTTATATATATATATATATATATATATATATATATATATATATATATATATGTTTCCAGCTTGTTGATTTCCTCAGAGAACATGTGTGGCACCAAGCCTTTTTAATGGGGTACTCAAGGAGACTTGAACTCACTCTTTTTTTCAGTATAAATGACCCTTGATCGGTCAAACTTGTTCTATAAAGGGGTTGTTGTTTCTCTTTCCTGGAGTGTGTTTCTTTTGGTAATCAGATATATATATATATATATATATATATATATATATATATATATATATATCTATATATATATAGAGAGAGAGATTTCGCATATTCTCAACATCATAGCCATTTCTGATCTTTTTTTTCTTTTTCTGGCAATAGAATTTTCAATTCATTCCATTTCTCTTTGATTCCAAAAATGACTGCATGAGATATTTTGTATGTATAAAATCATACAGCCGGAAATACACGTATTTTATTAGATTTTCTTTCGACGGATAAAGTTTTTTTTGGGGAGGGGTTATCATGTATTTAAAAAAAAACATCATTCCATGTTCAATATTGCGATTGGCCTTTTTGACACAAGCACTAACTGAAGGAAAACATAAAACTGAAGTAAGCGTGTTTCACTTATGTTAAGCCTGATCTTAAAGCAGTAGAAATTTTCTCGTATTTTTATCTAGATTTTGAGTTGAATATCCTAGTGAATATAAGGAAAATGTAATTAAAAAGTGATTTCCCCTCTTGAATAATGTTCAAGATATTTCACCTGAAGAACCTATTCAAATCAGAGAGAGTATACTATGTATGACAATATGAGTCTTCTTTAGAACAATTTTGGTAAAGTGACTAGCGGAAAAGACCAGGAAGATATTTTGACCTTTCCTTTATTGATATAGTGGGCGACATAAATTTATCACACATTTTACATTGTCATCAGTAAGGAACAAGTGAGCCTAGACAAGCGATAACCATAGTTCCATTTAGTTAATGCCTTACCAATTTCTCTTCCGATATTATCAAATATTATTATGAATTGTACCAGCCATATTTCAAAAGTTCATTAAAATACGAATAGTTATATATGGAGCTATTTTTGCCATTTATTTATGAATGATATCCTTTATTTCTTATATGTCATCATCATCATCATCATCATCATGTCGTGCCACTAGCAGGGATATACCTGACCCTCTCTCGCCACTTCTCCCTTTCATTCATCGCTTTTGGCAGGTCTTCATGGCTACATCCCGTATCCTCACATAGCTGCTGTATGTAAGTTCGAGCTGGTCGTACAGATTTTGCTTGGCCATATGTGGGGGTCCATGGGAGTACATCACTGATGAGTTCGTCCTTGCTTCTCCAGCAGTGTCCTGCGTGTCTGGTTCGTCTAACTTGAATAGTTTTCGTGATGGGAGGCAAGTGGCCGTATAGTTGGTATCTTGTGGGGTGTTGCCGCCAGGACTTTTTCAATATTGCACTCAACATTCTTGTGCAATTGCCGTCTGGTTTCTTTTTCAGGCTTTTAGTTAGCGTCCAAGTCGTGCATCCATATAGCAATATCGATACGACCGCTGCCTGGAAGAAACTGCGTTTCATTTTGTCGGTCTGGTCTGATTTCAATATAATCCAGGGCCTATCGATAGCTGTTCATGCTTTCCGTAGCCGCGTGTCGATGTCTTTTTCGGTTGATGAGACGCTGCTTTCTAGGTAGGTGAATTTGTCAACTAGTTTCAAAGAGGTTCCGTCTCGTGAGAAAATGTCGCCTGTTTGGTTGTAACACATATATTCAGTTTTGAGTGCATTGACATGGAGGGTAATGCCTGCGGCAGCTTGTTCCAAACTATGTAGTAGTGTTTCGGCTTGGTTTGGTGTATTCGCCTGTAACGCTATGTCATCGGCGTAGTCGGCGTCGATAATTGTTTTTGCGGGGTACCTTCTGCTTCTTTTCTTTGTCAGCTCGAAGCCATTTTCTCTGATTTTGTCGATCGAAGTTCTAAGCACGTAGTCTAGACAGATGATAAAGAGGTATCGGGCTAGACTGTCCCCTTGTAGTACTCCTACAACAATGTCGAAGTATTATGTGTCTCCATCTAGTGAACGCACTTTCACTTTTAATCAGTGAATAAATTGACTGGAATTTTAAACCCTTTGCAGTATCTGTTTGTTATCCAGAACAGAATCATTCTTACTGTAACATAGCCATACAAGAATAAGTGAAATGTATATAAATTTTTCATAACATATATACATATACATAGAATATAGGAATCCCAAAACACGAAAAACACTTACGACTTCCTTGTTTAGGTACGAAACCTTTTATTACCTTTGAGTTTAAAGGTTCTTTGACATAAAGAGAGAGATAAACATGCTTTCTATCCTGGCTTTTCCATCTGCACCCCCCAACACATGTGGCACCCGCCACAATGCCACTGGCCCGGCTTCGGTAGGCAAGCGAAAGCCAACAGTCTTCTCCCGAGGCAGAAGTCAACTACTGCCTGACTTTTTCAAAATCCCCCAAATCCTCCGTGCGCTTCCAGTGCGTGACGCCACCCGCACTCTCTAGCCCTGTTTCCCATCTGGGCTATTGTGACATCTCTGACTGACACGTCCGCTCCGTCAGAGCGCGTGAACACCTGCGTATATGTTGCACCTAAGTAACCCATGGACTGAGCCGAAAGGTTCTCAGCCAAACTACACCCAAATGCATAAAACGAAATCCCTCTGCCATTATGTTTTATTACGTAACATGAAAGGAACATGAACAGCACTCGGTGGAACAGTTACACATTCTGCGGTTTTCAAGAACGTTTCGACATCAAACAAAGATTTACACTGGTCCCAGCCAAATCGTATGTCATCGGAACTGAAAAAAATAAGATATTTTTTTTAAGGCAGGTAGAATTATAGTTTGTCAAAGTTCTTGAATGCCACATAGGTAACAGTTATAAATATGGGCGGGATAAGTGTTGCAATCTCTATTATAATCTTTTTGAAATAGATAACTCTAATTAAAATTAACTGTCTTTAATGTATCGAGTTTTCTTCTTAATTAGGCCAAGAATTTTCAACTCCCGACATAAAGTTTTAAAACTTACAACAGTTAAAAGTGTTCACAAATGAGAAACTAGGTTTCATAAATTACCTCATATTTGATTAAGATATAAGTGGGTCAAAGGCGTTCATGAAAACTAAAGCATAATATACAAATGACAATAAAGAAATCGAAACTTCCTTCCAGGCTGAACGACCTTTTATAATGAGAAGTTCGAGTTAATCAATTGTCAGAAGATTTCTCGCAAAGACTATGGTTATCTCATTTGTTTTGGAACATCTCTCCATTAATAAAATTGAAATATCAATTTCAATATTGAAGCATAGTTTAATCCGTTCTTTTCCTAAACATCAACATTTTCATGATATAAAAAGAAACATAAAAAATTACGTACAGATTTTATCAATATAATTGATGTAGCTCATGAAAGGTTTCAAAAATTTATGACCACTTAATATTGGTTAGGTATCTATAAGCATCAATTACACCCTGAGAGTGGCGGATCAACTTTCAACGAGGGATTGACAAAGATCTCGAGATAGTTTTTGCTACCAATCATTCACTATGTAAATAATTCAATTTCAATAGATGGTGTATGATTTTAAGCTATGAGATACTGAACCTAACTTATCGATTATGTTCAAGGCAGAACATTGAGAGCCATGAATTCCTTTTACTTCAAAATATATATTTTTGATTTAAACAGTGTGCTTTGTGACATTGCCCTGTGTAAAAATAATTTTTTAATTTGCACTTGAACAAAATTTATGGAACTTTGACAATAAGGAAAATAATTACTTCTTCGGTGTCTAAGCCATTGAATTTTCATTAACATTTTTGATAAAAAAAATGTTTTGTTTATAACTCTGTCTCTTTTGGGTTGTGTTTAATTTCATGACTATGCATTCTTTTTTCTGACTTCCGAAAGAAGCAGACACTCACTATTTACTTGATTCATGACTTCAGCTTAACCTGCGACAGAAAATAATTATGCATATTTCTCACATACGTAACAAGTGAATATAAACAAAATGATTGCCCGGTCGGCCTGGGTTTTAGAATACATGGACTGCACATCTGCAGAGGTAAAAAAAAAAAAACCTCCAACGAATGTCCATGATATGACACTAAACAATCAGATGGTGAAATTCCAGTGATGCCAGGGCTTTGGGGAATGTGGAACACCACTGCATTGCCATTGCTTTCTGGTCCAGAATGGTATCATCTGATAGGGCCCTATCAATGGGTTAAATAGAACTAAACTGCAAACTTATGCTAAACTGAATTGTTTGAATTAGAAATGTTTTGACTAAACTGAATAGATAGAAATATAATTTTTTTACAGTTAAACTGTGTACTTACATTTAAACTGCGTACTTATGCTAAGCTGAATTTTTTAAATGGAACTGTTTTTAAATTGGAACTGTACTTACACTAAACTGAATTGCTTAATATAAAACTATTTTGATATTTAACTGTGTGTAAACAAAATTATATTCATAATAGATAAACTGAATTAGCTGAATGAGAACTGTTTGACTAAACTGAATAGCTCGAAATAGAAACGTTTTTAACAATTAAACCGTATACTCAAGCTAAACTGAATTGTTTGAAATAGAACTGATTATTTGTTTAAAATGGATTTGGCAATAAAGGACCTACAATGTTCGATATGCCATAAAACCCAAAAGAACAACCAACCAACCATAAACAAAATGAATGTAAACAAACTCAGTAATTGCCAAAAAAAAATTATTTGTGAAAAAATCATATTAATAAATGTACAAAAATAGGAGGGAATGAACATTTTTGTGGATCCTAAAGATTTGAGTTAGAGCAAAGCATATCCGAGAAGCAGGTTTTTGGACATCAGTTTTTCAAAGTTTGGACTAACCTTATGCACCCTCGTGGATATATTCCGATGGGCGAGAGATGTAGATAGGCCTGTCAAAACATTGAGCAATTTTCAGTTCTCGGTATCAGCCCAGGAAGTTAGTTAGGCCCATTGATTAGACATGAGTCTAAGTCATGTACATGGTCAGTCGGGATATTAATCGAATCGGAGAAAAAGATTTGTTAGAACCGACAATATGGCGAAAAGAATCAAACACGAGAAGCATTTATTTCTTAAAAAATACATACGCAGGAACAATACTAATTTTTCACTAGATTAATTACAATTGAAGCTAGCAGAAATATCAAGGGGTTTTCTACTGTGTAATGTAACGATATGTGCTGGTGCCTTCTTTTCAAAAGAGAGTATCCGAGAACACTTGAATGTGACCAGAATCATTTACAAGACAGAAAATATTCAAAATGAACTAGCTGGTCCCAGTCAAGCGGGATATAGTTATGATTGATATGTCTTGGGTATTTTTTTTTCAAAACACAAAGGCTGAGTCTACATAAAAGATTCCACCGTTTTGCTCCTATGAACAAAGAATCACAAACTGACGACTTCACCTTTCATTCAAGCTAAGAACTCTTGTATTTAAATGTTCCTTCTCTTCCTTAGTCCCTGCTGCTTTTACTCGGATTGCTGTTTAAAAAAATAAAGATGTTACTGCCAAAACGTGTCAAACAGGATCTTTTTTTATAACAATGAGTTTTTTTTTCGAGACGATCGTTCCAGTTCCATTTTATTCTGCACCCAGCTATAAGCAATCATATAAGAAGCTATATCTCCAAGTCAACCAGGTGCTGGTTACAGCTGCAACGCCACAGTATATTTCGTGGGGATTAAAATAAACAATACGAAAAAAATACGAGAAGAAAACATACAACAAAATTCTAGATGGAAAACAAAATGAAATATCCCACAATTCTACTTTCACAACTTAAAGTTTCGTTGCCAAAAATTGAGAAAAAAGTCTCTATAGTCTTTGTCATTCTGTTGTATATACAAGCATTTTTCAGCCTCCATGATAAAAGCGATCATACTGTGGAACCTTTATGCGTAACCTAATGTCAAAATATTTATACATACATTTATAATCCCAAGGCTTCGCCCCGCCACCGGTTTTCCGGATAGTCTCCTTCCATTTGTATCTGAATGTTGAATCAGTAATAAGCAAAAATTCACATTTCACATGGCTTGTTGGCCACATAAATAATTGACAAGTATTGACACGCATAAATTCACATTGAACATAGTGAATCAATGACAAGTAACGACACAACTGGCATCGGGTCTTCGAGCCTGGTGAACCTCTGCCCGGCAGTAAATGATTCTCGGCTCATATTCCCCCTCCTCTAATCCATAATTTAAAAAATACACCTTGTCTCAAAAATTACCTTTGAAAAATGATTATATATACAGGGAGACCCCCACAAAAAAAAAAACAGAACCATATATTTTTGACTGAAATTCATAAATTTAATTCTAGTCTTTTCTTTTTTTCAGGATATGAAGTAGATTCTCGGTATGAAAAATTGGGACCATCGTATTCACCAACATGTCCAGACGTTTAAGTGTACAAAATTTGAATTATTTTGCTTTATTTCTGTAGAAGTAATAAAATGGTTTATGGGCTCTGTTTTTTTGTGGGGGGGGTCACCATATATATATATATATATATATATATATATATATATATATATATATATATATATATATATTACGTAGGTGAATTGTTTGTAGGTAAAACCGTTTTAAACTAGCCAATTTCATTTGTTTGGATACATTTAAATGGTTTGTTTTTTTAATTATAAATAGATTCAAGTATTACTTTCTAATATTAATCATGCTATTTGATATTAAGCATTTGTTTACACATCGTTAAATTATTTCTAGTAAATGACTGAATAGATATATTTGAACACTAGATGGGACCCAAACAGGTACTAACACTTCGGTCGGAGTGGACCTCGGAGTATTCCATATCATCTAAAGCATCAGAAACAGAGTCTCACTATCAGATTATCTTGTGTCATACACATGATTCTTGATCTTATCCCTTTCCACAGGTGCATTCGATATATTCTATAGCCCCACCCAACTACGTATGTTGCTTGTTATGTTTTCTTTTCTCAGACTACCAGATGACGGGGATGTATAATTAACGGCTTCTTAGTTTCCACAAATACTAGAATACTGAAAAGATTGTCGTCTCTTTCCCGATCATTTTAGCCTACACCATTCCTCTATAATTATCGGATAGTTCCCTGAATTAAGATGCAGTAATTGTCTTGGTAAACATGCAACAGTCAGTTCATAGTCTCACACTAGAGCGGTCGACTATGCGGCACAAAAACCGAATTAGAAATAGCAAATATATTTCTACAGTGTGTTACAATCATTTTTTAATGCCGTGTGCCAAACATGATAAATGCTTGTAGATTAAACGAAAAAATATTAAGTTATGTAACTTAAACCACCCTGTATACTTTGAGCCAATCAGTAATTATAATGTAAATAACGAAAGCGTAGACAGTCAACAGAGCTTAGTGACTCTCAGTTTCTTGTCTATCTAGGAATTTGTCAAATGATCAAATGGGCAAGAAATTGACCATCACTTAAAACTATTGACCCTGTGTGATGCTATCCTCACTATATATATAAAGAGTATTATTTGTATATAATCGTATACATTACGCTAAAAGAAAATAAGTGATCTATCTCTTTATCAAAAATATTTACCTTAATTCCTTGAAATTCTCAAGATTGAAATAATTCAAAGAAATAGCAACTGGTTTTAAGCTTGGCCACCAGACAACTTCGGAATCTCCTGCAAGAGATCCCTTGGTTCAATTGAAAATCATGCTATTATCCTTGCCTTAAGTAAAAGACTAGTTTTATTGATCCTACCTTCAAATAGGCCTGACACATAATAATCAACAGAGAGTAATTTGTGCAGTTGCTATGGTAGAAGAGGTCACAGAAACTTTCTTACAGCCACTTCTGGCTCCTCTTCCTTACGTGGAATAGCGCAGTGTCTTGTTTCCAGACGTTGGATCTTCCACAAAGCACTCTCTCGATTCAAAGCAGTAACTCCATCAGTATATTCACTTGATGTAAATGTCTGTGTTGAGTCACAGGCTACAGGAAAAAATCAATGGAGGCATAACTTAAACATCACCAGTGACATCCGAAACGCTATGACGTTGACCGGGTGTTAGCTTTTAATCATTTAAGGGATGTGCCCGTGATGTAATGGTCATCGTCGTAGGAATTGGACACGGTGACACGAGTTCAAATCCTCGACGCGACTGATTGCATTTCACATAGCACTAATACCCTTGGGAAAGATATGAATCTAATTATTCTCACTCTAGCTATGGGTAAATAGTAGGACATACTTGGTTCTTCAGCCTTGGTGAGGCAACATGTCTAGGAGAAGGAAAACTCTTAATTCAAACCTGTTAAACTCCGTTAAATTGACCTTGTATCATATCCTGCTCGAGCGGAGGTGTTGGTAAATATGGTAAGCTTTTAATCATTTTCGGTACATCTTGTGAAACGTGAACAAGCCGACGGTTGTTCTGCGTCTTCACCATCTAATCCAGGTAGAATTTTTTCTCATTTGAGAAAAAACAATGCGTTTTCACTGTGAGTTGATACTTAAATTTATTGAAAATCTGTGGGTATAGTTTTCCTTCTTGTTTTTTTGTTTTTTTTTATGATCTTCGATGACATAAGTCCTTTTACTTAAATAGCGAATGTCTTCATATACTACTGGCCTGATAAGAAATCGAAACATTCCAATGTCCGAACTATAGACAAGATTGACTTGTTCTTCACCAAATAATCCTGGAATTTTTTAATCAGAAAGACCAGAATGAGGCATACGAACAGTTAAATGTTTCTAATCACTATTAGCTTTATCCGACTCTTTTGCATCCACTGCACTGTCCTTATATCCTTAGATTGACACCCAACACACGAATTGTCGATTACAGCGTGAGTAAAAATAATTACAGCATGATGTTTCCAAAGTTTTGGAGCAGTGAATTGCGTAATGGACCAAATTTCCTCGCTTGACTCTAGTCGACAAAACCAGAAAGAAGGAATTCTCGTATCATAACGGCTAAAGTGATGGACTGCACCGTTGATATAATCGAGTTCGAACCCCAGTCACGTTATTTCGTTTACATTTGAACAATTAGGTTAGGGAAAGGTAAAAACCTTACATCTTGCTAAATATGAGTGAGGTCGCATCACTGATATATATATATATATATATATATCATCACAATCATGTCGTGCTGGTAGCACGGATATCCCTAACCCTCTCTCGCTACTTTTCCCTCGTTCATCGCCTCAGGCAGGTCTTCTGGACAAAATCCTATATCCTCACATAGTTGCTGAATGTATGTTCGTGCTGGTCGTCCTGCTTTTGCACGGCCATGTGTGGGGGTCCATAAGAGTACATCACTTATGAGTTCGTCCCTGCTTCTCCAGCAGTGTCCTGCATGTCTGGTTTGTCTAACTTGAATAGTTTTCGTGATAGGAGGCAGGTGGCCGTACAGTTGGCGTCTTGTGGGGTGTTGCCGCCGGGACTTGATCAATATTGCTCGCAGCATTCCTGTGTAATTGCCGTCTAGCTTCTTCTGCAGCCATTTTGTTAGAGTCCATGTAGTGCATCCATATATCAGTATCGATGCGACCGCTGCCTGGAAGAAACTGCGTTTCATTTTATCGGTTAGGTCTGATATCCATATATTCGATAGCCTATTGATAGCTGTCCATGCTTTCGTTAACCTCATGTCGATGTCCTTTTCTGTTGCAAATCCTGGACCAGGCTAATTGGATTTACCATAGAACTAATACCCTTCAGAAAGGTATGCAAATATTCTCCATCCAGCTCTGGTAAAAAAGTATGACAGACTGAGTCCTTGGTGCGGCAACTAGTCTAGGAGAAGGAAAAATCTGAATTCAAACCTGTTAAAATCCGTTTGTATCATATCCTGCCCAATTGGAGGGGTTGGTAAATATATATATATATATATATATATATATATATATATATATATATATATATATATATATTGTGTCAGTTGATTTATTTACAGCGTTACGAAAAGTTAATCATCAGGTTTAAGTTTTCAGTGAGTTCTAGATCCAATGCAATTTTGTGTTGTGACCAAAACATCCAACCAATGTATTCATCTCCATTACCAAATAAAATATACCATTACATATATATATATATATATATATATATATATATATATATATATATATATATATATACACACACCTGAATGAAAAATCAACAGCAAAAAACCAAAAAAGAAATAAAACCAAAAGAAACACAAATATAAAAACAAAAATAATCTTTATCTTGATTGCATTATTGTTTCTTTTGCATTCCTTTTAACCTAATTTCTCATTTTTGTCGCCTTGTGTATTTCACAAGACACTTTCATTCAACTCCCCGTGTATCCTTTATTTGCTAAGTGGCGAATTCCCTTAACTGTTTTATGATTAAAAGTCACGTTTAATGGATACCACTAATAGATTGAGTGTTTATTTGGTGACAATATTGATTGGACGAGGAAGCGTTTTCCTTTATTGAAGATGTATTCACTTGTCAGTTTATCTAATATCTATTAAGTGTCATCATCTTTTTGTGCTACTGCCTTGAGGTGAGGATCAGACATATTATTTAAAAATGATCACGGCTGCTATAAACGAACCTATGCATAATCACAAGGAACCCGCCGGCCAACCGTAAATTTATACAATGCGTCTTTGTTTAATAACGCTAGCGAGTGATTCACTACGCTTTATTGTCTTTTTCCCAGTAATGCTAATGATAGCGACTTGGTTTGGTTTGGTTTAGTTTAATTTGATCTGGTTTATTCGTTTAATATCAAATCAACAATCGTAGTTTGTTTAATGCCAAAGCTATCCTAATATAAGAATTACAGTGAAGTTGTTTAATTCATAGATGGTTAGATATTAGAGGGGTTCATGCCTTTCTCTATATAATTATTTAGAAAGTGATGGAAATAGTGCGACTAAAGTTAATACTCCCTTACTTCAACGCCGTAGTGGTTTATTGATGATGTAAATATTACCATAAGATTATTATCAAGAGGACTCCAACGTCTACACTTAAAAGAAAACAATCCGTTGTTTTTAACCGAACATATATATATATATATATATATATATATATATATATCTTTCTCTCTTCCCAAGACAGACATCAGCAGTCACATTGTGCTAATTTTTTTGAGCACGGTATATTGACTTCTTTTGCCATTGGCTACAGCCAAAAGCGAGATTTCTCTAACATTACTGTTATTAAAAGGGTCTAGTGCTGGGCACGGATTACGCGTGTTCAACATTAGAGCCGATTGTATGGGATGTTCAATGGATCTGATGGTGGCCGGACAAAGACCATCCGTTCAAAACAGCATCGTTGTATTATTCCCAAATATATTTATGAACTTTTGGCTACTTTATTATCGAAATTGAATAGATACGTTATTTAATTGAGATCAGACTAAGTATGTTTGCTTGAAATTAATGGATGATTTTTAATCCATTTTAAATAACATTGACCGAGTTGTTGGTCGTGCCGCGTCGGAGTAGCACTTGTCCCATCTCCGCCCCTGATATATATATATATATATATATATATATATATATATATATATATATATATATATATATGAGGTATTCTTCAATCCAGTAAATCTGGAGTAGGGAACAATTCAGTCAGGACAAATACATTATTCAAATTTCGAATAATTAAATATTCCTGGTAAAGACCAAAATGTAAAAAAAAATCACTGAGAAAATAATATCATTTCAAGAAAACAACAACATCCCTCAAATCTGGTTGGAATTCATTTTATTTTTTTATTGGACCTGATGAAGTCCTGTTAAAAATTATTTTAGAGTCCTTGATTCATACCAGTGATCTTAACAGGATGGAAATAAATCTATCATCCTAATGTGACTGAATATTGATTTTTTCTTGCAATATATATATATATATATATATATATATACTCTCTAAGCACTACAAGGGTCTTCCTATACTTCTGAAAATCTCGGGTTAAGTGATTTTCCAACAATCTTTCGAAGATTTCATTAGTGAGAAAGAAACAATCCCAAATTTCTTAGCGAAGTTTAATTTTTTATTAATGCCCTCAAGAGTTGTATGAATCTTCTTCATTTTACTTTATCGGTTTGTGCTAAACATCACCTCTAACCTTCTTTTGTTAGAATTACTTCGGCATTGAATAAACCTTACCGGTGTATATGCCATTGAAACAAGTAAACTAAACGAAGCCAAAAATGTCTTTTGAAAAATCTACTTCTATCAATTAAAATCGAAACTGGTTTGCTTATGGGACAGTTGCTCTCATTTGCTTACATTAGTTTGGCAATACTCTTTGTGAAATAATCCATCTACTTTGAACTTTCAGTTGTTCAAGTGCAAAAGTTATATTTATTGTGTTTTGTGTCATATTTTTAGTATTTGCCAGCTGAACTTAATATCTATTGAATTATATTAAAAATGACAGTATCCCTTGCCCAAAAGAAATAAAAAAATTAAGACATTTACAATAAATTCATTCTGAGTTTTTTTTTTTCCGATAGACGATATTATGTTGCAAAAGTTAACCGTTAAAGAGATTAATTTTACTTTAAGAAATCAATAATACAACCAGTCTTCCATACAATGATATCGTCAAAAAGACATATCCCACGAAAGGATTAATTAAAAATGAAAACATTGAGAAATTTTAGAATTCAGTTTAGATAACAAAAATATAATTTTCTTTTTTCTGAATATATTCGTCGTTTAATATTCAAATAAACAAGTATGTAATCATTTTCCTTAAAAAGAGAAATATATACATTAATTTTCTCTTTCTTTTTAGTTACAATTACAAAGCTTCTGTAAACAAACAATATTAGACAAAAAACTTATTCATCCAATGAATAATCTTTTTAAAAGATGTACCTCATTAATTTAAAAAAAAAAAGATTAATGAAAATTATGATACAAACTTTACTTTTAGTCGGCGCACCTAAAAACATAATAACTGAAAATTAAAATTGTAAAAAATTTGAATTAAAAAATAAATAGATAAATAAAGAAAATAAGTTAAGAAGTAAACGCAAATATAAATTTAATACTGACAAACAAAAAAATTGACTTTAAAAATCTAAGCTAAAACTTCTTTTAAATTAAAATAAGACTTTAGTTTTTGAATCATCGGAAAATTTTGTTAAAATTCAATTATCAACCTCTTTTATTTATTTATCTATCTCTTTATCTATTCCTTTGTGGTGAATATTTAAAATCTGCGCTTTGTTGATGTATAAATTGCTGTACATTTTCATCCAACCAGCATCGCTATATTAAAAAATCATTCTTTTTCAGTTGAATCAAATATAATTATCCTCTTTAATTTTACGCAAATTGTGAACACTTTCAAGGATTTGACGCACTTTCTCTGAACCTCTGTTGAATATGTTGTTAAATATCATGCAAATTATTCGAGATTATGTATTTTAAAGAATAAAATCTAATTTCTTAAGGAAACAGCAATATAAAAACGAGAAAACATAAAAATATAATAAACTGATTTATCTTTAACGGTGAAAATAGTAGTTTAAAAATATGTGAAACAACGCTTACATAAAAGTTATTTAAAGAAAAACATTAAATATAGCTCGTGGTAGGTTCTGCAATGAATCTAATACATTATTTTCTTAGTTTATTTGCTAAAAACTTCTTGGCATATTGGCCAATGTTGTAGAAAATAAGTTGGTGAATTCCCGTGATTTCAAAAGTGTTTTAAAGGAATTTGGGGAAAAGAATCAGATGACCCTTCTCCTTGGGGCGTCTGAAAATTGATCTGTTACGTCTTATTCTTCAAGAAAACTAATAAAATTGTCATTAGTATGAGCCACGCTACTCTATGCGACGGGTTCCTGGCCTGGAACATTTTGCAAAAAGTCACCAGGCACAGTTTGGATTAAATTGATCAGAATAGTCTTTCTAATCAATAAAGCAAATAAAATTACAATTTGCAGAAATGCCTCGTCCAGCAATGGGGCAGACACTACTTCCCGTGAGGCATGTAAGAACTTTTTTGATGTAAAATTAATGAGAAATGTTCTTTTTGTACAAAAACAAATAACATTGGCATACTCTCGCCACTGAAGTCTAAATTATCCAAATAAATAAATAACAAATATCTAATTCATCCAGGAAATAGATGAAACGGCAAGTTATAATATAATGGGGGTAATCGTAGTATATTGCTTATCATCATAGTAAGGGGATTCGGGTGTTTCTCTTTCATATAGAGTAATCAAACTAAAGATTAGATATTATCATTGCCGTTCTTTATAAGTATATGCAATTGAATATAGGGTGTCTCAATAAACAAGTGACCTATGTTGCAGCTAATAACTCTGCTAGTAAAAATGTAGCGTACTTGTTATATAATTACGGAATGATTTTTTTTTTTATAAATCATTTTTCGTTAATTATATTTTATCATTCAGTTTGGCTGGGCATTGAAGTATTCGGCTTAGTTCACGTGCTTAGCATTGAGTACAGTTTTCGCTCGCGCGCAAATGATATGACAATCACAATTTTCATAATAAACCCCAGATAGGAAATGAGTCTGGAGTGTGAATAAAGTTATGGGCGGAAGCGATGGTCCTAGGAATTTGAAGATTTTGAAAAAGAGTCAGTTCGGAGTTCCTCCACAAGAAAGAATATGAGCTAATATAGAAAACATGACAAAAATTACCGATTAAGAGTCATCAGCTTTAAGGTTAATTTGGGAGCTAACATTCCGAAAACCTGATTTATTCAGCAGAACTTGGAACGAACAGCAGCAAGCATAGGCCTCTATGTTAATGCACACAAAACGGAATATATGTGCTATAATCAAACGGGGGACATCTCCACTCTAGAAGGAACCCCTCTTAAACTAGTAGACAAATTAACTTACCTAGGAAGCAGCGTCGAATCAACCGAAAAGGACATCGAAACCAGGTTAACGAAAGCATGGACAGCTATCAATAGGCTATCGATTATATGGAAATCAGACCTAACCGATAAAATGAAACGCAGTTTCTTCCAGGCAGCGGTCACATCGATACTGCTATACGGGTGCACTACATGGACGCTAACAAAACGGCTGGAGAAGAAGCTAGATGGCAATTACACAAGAATGTTACCTGCAATCTTGAACAAGTCCTGGCGGCAACACCCCACAAGACACCAACTGTACGGCCACCTGCCCCCTATCACGAAAACTATTCAAGTTAGACGAACCAGACATGCAGGACACTGCTGGAGAAGCAGGGACGAACTCATAAGTGATGTACTCTTATGGACCCCCACACATGTCCGTGCAAAAGCAGGACGACCAGCACGAACATACATTCAGCAGCTATGTGAGGATACGGGATGTTGTCCTGAAGACCTACCTAGGGCGATGAACGATAGGGAGGAGTGGCGAGAGAGGGTCAGGGATATCTGTGCTACCAGCGCAATATGATGATGATGAATGCTCTTTTCGAAATCTCCCCATGAAATAAATATTTATCTAGCAATTTCGCGTTATTCTGTTTTATATCCTAATTCATAAGATTACATTTTCATTATACTTATCATCATCATGTCCCGCTACCAGCGTGGATCTCCCTAACCTTCTCCCGCCACCCTCCTCTATCGTTTATCTCTCCAGGTACGTCTTCATGGTTACATCCTCTATCGGCACAAAGATGTTGCATGTAGGTTCTAATAGGTCGCCCTGCGTTTGCTCGTCTTTTTGAAGGGGTCCACGGGAGTATGTCATTGATGAGTTCGTCCCTACATCTCCAGCATGTGTCCCGCATGTCTGATTTGTCTACCTTAGATAATTTCCTGATGGGTGGTGAGTGGCCACAAGGCTGCTGTTTTCTGGGGTGCTGTCTCCATGACTTGTTCAATATTGCTCGCAGCATTCTTGTGAAGTTGCCGTCAAGCTTTTTCTCCATATGTTCATGCAGCGTCCATTTATTGCATCCACATAGAAGTATCGATACGACCGCTGCTTGGGAAAATGCGTTTCATTTTATCGGTTAGGTCTGATTTCAGTATGACCGATAGCCTATCTTTAGCTGTCAATGCCTTTGCTAGTCGCGAGTTGCGGTCTGTTTCGTTTGATGAGACACTGCTTCCGAGGTAGCTGAACTTGTCTACTAGTTTAAGAGAACTCTCATTTAGTGTGGAGATGTCGCATCTTTGATTGAAGCTCATGGATTCTGTCATGTCTGCGTTGACATTGAGGCCTATGCCAGCAGCTGTTCATTCCAGACTATAAAGCAAGGTTTCGGCATGAGCGAGTGTATTGGCCAGAAGCGGTATGTCATCGACGTAGTCTGCGTCCTTAATTGTTTGTGCAGAGTATCTTCTGCTTCTTTCCTTTGTCAGCTAGATACCGTTGTCTTTCCTTTCATCCATAGAGGTTCTAAGCCCGTAGTCTAGACAGATGATGAAGAGGTGTGAGGCTAATGTGTCTCCTTGCAGCAAACATGCTTCAATATTGCTGTGTCCCTATCTGGGGAGCGGACTTCGTGTTTCTTTATACCATATGCCATGCTAATCAACCGAGTCTCTAATCTTATATATATATATATATATATATATATATATATATATATATATTGATAAATATAATGATATATGGGTTTTTTCACGACATTATTTCTCAAAATATTTAGTAATATGATATTACTGCCGATGGTTTAGTGGCACGATAATGTAAAGGTCAAAACATATTTGAATCTTATATATTCACTAATTCTACAGATTTCTCAAATCAAGCAGGTAATGAGACCCCGTGGTATAGACGCGAATATACTGGACTGCAATATCATTTTAAACGAATACGAAGTGCATTCGTGATTATACGTCGACTTTTGGAGAAATACTCTAGATAAAAGCATGGAGCCATTTATTTGCCTAGATATGATTAAATTGTATTCCTATCGATCTTTAAGGATGAACTTGCCATTAGATAATCCACGAAGACTGAAATAATATTTAAATTAGACACCAATTCAAATCAAACTACCTTTAAATTCTTGGGAAAATGCCTGGTAATTTTTATCACTCCTTGGTTACATTCCCCAGACGCATGTTGATACCAAGTCTTGTTCCACGTGATATTTTTCTTTTTCACAATTATCAAATCTAATTTTATTGTTCATAAAACTAGTTGAATTGGATTAGAGTGCACCTGAGTATATTTTTTACTATCATGTACTGAATTTTTTTTTGTTTTACTTGAATCATAGAATATGTATTACGTTCTCTATATGTACCGTCTAGAGCGTACATACAACAACTCTGTGCCGATACAGGATGTAGCCTTGAAGAACTGCCGGAAGTAATGGACAATAGAGAACGGTAGCGATAAAGGGTCAGGGATATCCGTGCTGATGGCGCGACATGATGATGAAGATGATAAGTACGGTGCAGTGCAATACATTTGATAATCGCCACAAATATATCTTTACACGTCAAAGAATTTTGATAGGATTATTCCTTTTCTTTGTTTGTCTGAGAATATTTCAACACAATAGGTATGCCTCTAGATTACCACGAGATTGATCTTTTCAATCAATCATTGTCAATGTAATAATTATTATCCTTCAACATACCAAATCTAAAATTATTTTTTAAAATTCTAACTCCCTTGAAAACTAGTCTATTGTTAAGCCATCTGTTGGATCTTGTTCTTCTTTGCCTTGTTTCTCTATCTTCTTTACGGGCTGCTTTATTTTGTTCACTAGGATTGTATTTTTCTAGAGAAAGACAAAAATGTTGCTGTATGAAAATATAATTTGCTTCTTTTCTTTTCTTTTTGTTACCTGAAATGTACGTATGGTTAAAGAAAGAAAGAAAGAACGATAGATAGGTAGAGACAGAGACAGGGAGACAGAGACAGAGACAGAGAGAGTCGAAGATGACTGAGTTTGCATACACATTGGAGCTGACTGTATAGGTTTTCTGTGAACCTCTTCCCCTTCGTTCTGCTTTTTCGAAACTTGTATCGGGGAACCTCAAGGTATCGAATAATCTTAGTTTCTCCTTGCTTCTCTACTTTCACGAGTATCATGCAGAGCCATCTCAAGACACTGGGTCGTCCTATTTCCCCTCACTCCTCTACCATCATGAGTCTAGCATCATACCAGGTCGTTCTTCGTCTCCAAACCCTTCGCGGCCTGGTGCAAGCCAGAGCCCAGAACGACGTTTCATCTAGTAGCTGCCTTCCAGATTCTCCTCTTGTTTCCACTCGTCTTTACTGCTTATATAATATCCTGGACGCTCACAGTAATCGACGCATTGTACGTAAACACACCTCCTTTTAAAATGCCTCTAACGCAATTTACGTTGCGCTCTTTACTTTAAGAATAGGGACACTTCCTGTTATGCCATCCACAAAAGTTATGCGGCATTTTTACAAAATCATCTGTGTCCTTTTTACTTTAGGTAAGAGGTGAATGCATGCCACGCACGAAATTCATGCTGCATATGAAAGTGATCTTTAGGCAATACAAAACAGGATAAATAACAAAAACGAAGTATTTTCTTGTATACATAGATAAATTTATTCACTTAGACATCATCTCAATTACATAAATGTCTCATACGAAAAATACTGTGTCAGCTATTGGAACACTGACGGAAATAAAGTCGGAAGATTTAAACGGCACTGGTTTCATTTGTTTAATGTAAAAGTCGACCTTCTAACTTTGAGGATTTCGATTTGGTCTAGTTTCTCAAAGGTTTACCGATATTTGTGTTCAAGGAAATTACTTACTTGACAATTATTGCAATCCTTCAGTGATAACCTAGTATTCAACTGCATTAAAATGTTAATATCAGTAAATCATAGTGATTTGATACAGGTTTTTTTTCGAGCCGTTTAACTATTTTAAAAATCTGCATGACATTCCAAATAAAATATTCAATCTACATTAACAGGTGGAGAATACCGAGTTTAAAAACGGAAGGAAAAAATAATATCATTGAAAGTCTTGAACTCATATTAAATTTTGCCACTTCACCAACCAGATTTACCCGAGGCAGGAGTGACATGAATTTGAACATAATCATTATATATTCTTGTTAATGATTCACGCAGTTAGTTACTGAAGAGGAGGTTCCCGTGGTGTAATGGTTATCGTCGTAGGAAATGAACACGACGACACGAGTTCAAATCCTGGTTGCATTTCCCATAGCACTAATATTCTCGGGAAAAGTTTGAATCCAATAATTCTCCCTCCAGCTATGGGTAAATAGTAGGGCAGACAGAGTTCTTCAGCCTTGGTGAGGCAACTAGCCAAGGAGAAGGAAAACTTTTAATTCAAACCTATTAAATTCTGCTTAAAAATTGACCGAGCGGAGGGGTTGGTAAATATGGTTATTCACTGTCCTAGAAATGATTACAAGAGGGAGTTGCAATAAATAAGCAACAAAAATTAGGAGCGCGAACGGTAATATTAGTTTCATAATAATATTTAAAAGAAATTCACCTTTATAATGAACTTTAAAAAGACGGTATTTTTTAATTACCTGTGAGGCAGCTAACCACATTTAATTCTGACGGTGTGGATCGATTTTTCCAACCACTATGCAACCAGAAGTTTGCTACAACTCACCATTTTTATAAGATGATTCTAACTGGTATTGCATTCAGTTTTTCGTTAAGACTGCTTGCTATACTAAAGAAAAAATATCCGAATGTCCTGTTATTTACACATAGAGTGGAATGTCTTTTTCAAGGCTCATATCGCAAAGAGAAATGAAAAAAGCCCCATTAAAGGTTTGAACTCAGCTAACAGGTTGCGTTTTCTGTTACGAATGCCGTTAGCTAATCCTGCCTTCACGAGAGTAATGCTCGAATATCTTCTAAGTAGTAACAAGATTAAACACAATGACGGAGAGTAGATCGTATAGTGCGGGTTGTCTACTCGGCTGGGACTGTAGAATAGGCCAATAGCATCACTGCAGTAGAGTAAGAACCATCGATAATATCTTGGATATAATATGAAGCATTGTGATAATGTGGCTCAAGTCCTTTAGCTTTTGTGAAAGTATCATACACTTTCAATGTCAGTACTTTCAGTTCCACCCAGACATGAAAATGTAACAACTGTTAGGGTCCCACCTATGGGTCGAATATAACTGTTTGACCATTCAACTGTGTGCGTAAAAATGACTGATGTTTGATTGAATTGAACTGTAAGTGTTCCAAAGCAATACTTGGAACCAGCAACCTGTATACAAACGAATTTTGATAGGAATGATTATTGTTGAACAGCAATACATGGACAGTTTAATTATGTGAAACAAATAAATTATTGATATTACATAGCAATACTTGAAACTATTTGAATAGGAATGAATGATTAGTGTTGGATAGAATTATTAGTGTTAAATAGCAATACTTGACAACCTTTAACTGTATGTAATAAAAAAAGGCCTGACTCCATCAAAAATGTTATCAACAATACATTCCCTTACAACGTATATATATATATAGGATTTGTCATTAGATAAACTGCAGTGTTTGATATGCCATAAAATCCAATCAACCAAATGTTATGCTATTGGTAAAAGTGTTGGTAAAAATAATGCATTGCATAAGACTTGGGAGAAGATATACAGTTTCATGCCATCCTCCGAAGGCATTGATTTTCCTGGATATGTCACTAAACAGTATATGATGGTGGATACTCCTTCGTCGCCATATCTTCCATGCCAACTCGCTCCAGAAGCTATACTTTTTAGGGTCCCATTGATAAGAGGGTAGAGCTCGTGACGTAGTGGCAAAAGTTTTGGGCTACGTCATCATAGTAAAGGAGTCATGTTATCACGTTCCTTTACGGACTAATATCACTGTGCGCATGAACTACTTAAACCTTCTTTCCAGCTATTGGTAAAATATTAGCACAACTGTTCTACAAGAAGGGCTTTGGCATTAAATACCTCGCGAAGGTTGATATGCCATTAAACAAGGAAACAGATCCGAACCGAACACATATGTAAGTCAAATAAATGTTTTAAAGAAATGTATTTCTATTTAACAGAATTGTTTCCCCCACCCCACCAAGAAATGAAAAGAAACGCCTATACAAAGGATATAATATGAAAATATGATCAAAGTTATTCCCTTACGTTTAAGCATAAATAAGTCTATACGGGTTGACATGCCGTTAAAATCAATCAATTAATTAGAAGCATTAGAGCAAAGTTAAACGAAAAGAGCCTCACCCGGGATTTGAATGCAGGTCACTGAGTTCATTTGGCAACGCTCCCTTTCATGACATTGATAGCTTAATTTACAGAAAAAACAAATGCATTTTTAAATCTTTTTTTTTTTTTTTTTATCTTAGCTTTCATTCAGTTGACTTGGCTGCATTTGATTTGCGCAGGAGTGATAAGAGGTTGCCTTTCTAATTTGATAAATTCTTTGTGCAATTGTATCCATAACTAAACGTCTTTGGTCTTTCATCTTTTTCTTTGGTCTTTTTTTTTTATTTGAGTTGTTTCTTTTTATAATTTGTTACTCACTGTTCCCTAATTATCAGGTGGTTTCTTTTTCATCAAAGGTTTATGTAATTGTCTATAGCGGATAATGTAATGAAGTGGACACCCCCAAACCCCAATGTATCTGCTGACCGCCTGTAAGACTAACAAACAAAGAATAACCACCATGTCTCTTGTTGAAGTTTCGAGAAATGGTGACAAGAGGGCTAGTGAATAAAATCTTAGTTTAACCCGTAGTAAACTGTTGAAAACTACGGACTTTTTTTTTATTTCGAGATCAGTGAACCTGTCCAACCACTAGTGGGAGGGAACTACCATCTAAAAATCTCTTCTTCAACTCAAAAAGGCACAACGCTCCTCGTGATTTTTTTTTTACACCGGTCTGAAGGGAGGGTGAAATCCAGTAATAAAGTGAGTAATATTCTACTGATACTACGTATGTATTTTTTCCTTACATATATACTCATAACATCCGATCATTTCACTTTTGTCTGCGACAAATTTCGAACATTTCCAGTATTGCAACAATAATTATTACTATTACCTCCTTCTTCCATCCGACGAAGAATCGACAGTATCTTAGCGGACTTTCAAAAGTTGTCACTTGATCGAAGGCGACGAAAGAAATGATCAAATACGCATTGACAGTTTGGGTCACACCTTTATGTCAGTTTCAATAATTAACTCCTACCATCTTAGTGAGTTTCCTATCAGGCCTTTAAATAGGAAAATATATATTTTCATCTCCTTTAAAGTCCCTATCGAAGCCCCTGTAGTGCCTAGCGTAATGGCTATTATCGTAGGGAATTGAATCAGTGATTTAAAAGTAATCCTCGACGAGCTTGATAGTATTTCACATGATCTTAATACCGATTTATTTTTAACTTTGACTAAACAATCAGGCTAGGATCTGCATAATAGGAGGTGCCCGTAGTCTCATGATTACCATCGTAGGAAATGGACACGGTGACACGAGTTCAAATCCTGGCCGACCCTAATTGCATTTCACATAGCACTTATACCCTTGGGAAAGGTATGAAACCAATTATTCTCCCCCCAGCTATGGGTAAATAGTAGGGCAGATTAGGTTCTTCAGGCTTGGTGAGGCAACTAGTCTAGGAGAAGGAAAACTCTGAATTCAAACCATAAACGAGAGGTTCAATCGAGTCTGTAATATTGTCATTATCCCCAAAAGCTTATAATTCAGACTTTCTCATCACTGTTTCATTTTTTTACGTGATATGTTTTATAATATTGATTTATTTAATAATTAGTTTCTAAGTACAAACTTGCATCTCTTGCAAGATACCAAGTAAATATCCATTCCCATCCAATCGTGCCTTTTTAAACAATTCCACCTGAGTGATTTAACTCACCATCATCATCATCATGTCGTGAGGCTAGCACGGATATTTCCTTGACCCTCTCTCTCCACGTTTCTCTACCATTCATCGCCTCCCACAGGTCTTCAAGTCTACATCCCATATCATCACATAGCTGCTGTATGTATGTTCAAGCTGGTCGTCCTGCTTTTGATTGGCCATATTCGGGGGTCCACAGGAGCACATCACTTACGATCTCGTCCTTGCTTCTCCAGCAGTGTCCAGCATGTCTGGTTCGTCTAGCTTTTATAGTTTTCGTGAAAGGTGGTAGGTGACCGTACAGTTGGCGCCTTGTTGGGTGTTGCTGCCAGTACTTGTTTAATATGTGATTTAACTACATGAGTTTATTATATCATGAACATTTCACTTATTTTCCAAAGGAAACTACATGAGTTTATTATATCATGAACATTTCACTTATTTTCCAAAGGAAAAAAATAGCTGTATTGATTTGATTTTGGTTATTATAACATTCACATGACTAATGCTTTTCTTCAATCCAACCTTTACAAGACAATATTTTTCCCCTTTATTCTTTGCAACAGTTCCCGGGTGATTACGTCATCAATTTCGTCTTACTCGGCTTCTGGGTTCAGCATGGACATTTTTCTTTTCCAATTTTGTTCGTATGCCTGTCTGGCATTCCTTATTTCAAGTTCTTTGGCCAATTTCGCTGTTTCTAGCTGCCATCATTATTTTTCAGCGTTGCACTTTGGGAAATATGTTAGTTCTTTTATTGTTGAGGTAATGCAGTATTCTTCTACTTAATAAGTGCGTTTCTACCTGTTTTTTCCTCGTACAAGAAAGCCTGCCCACATCATCAAATGCTAGTACAACTTTGTACATTGACATTACTTTGCTTAGCAGTTGATCCTGTGATTTGCGTTCATATTTTGTTCGTTTTTACTAATGCTTACTGATGCCATTGTTTATTTGATGCGTTTATTTTTATGGGATTTATAATGTTTATTATCTGGAATTATCCTGATACTCACAAGGAATGTGTCTTCATTTTTGTCTTTGATATCTAATTGTTTAATTAAATTGCGTCTAAATATTCTGGGTTGTGAACCCTGTTTCTTTTTTTTTCAATGAACGAATCTTAATATCATCTGCTAATTGGATTCAATTGCTTGTCTTGGATTTGTTGTATGTCATTATTTATAAGGCTTAGCCTAGATGTGGAAATATGGCAGCATTATGGGCGCCTGTTGAGAATCATACTCACTAAATGTGGTCTGCTAATCTAGCTTGGTAATCATTACAGCAGGCTAGGTATACTATTTATCCTAAATGAATCTCAAAAATGTTGTCATACTTTTAGTTTAAGATAAGCCGCAAATTTAATTTTTCCGATTTTTTATGCTCAAGCTATCAGAATAGTTTTGTAATTTGCATGTCCAAACAGATTTCAGTCACGCTTTGTCGTCAGAATTTATAATACACCGAGTGTATCGAATACAGAGGTATAATATTCCACACCCCAAAGAATAAGGAAGTTTTAGATATGATACTAAGCGACATCTTATTATGAGGCTCCAGTTCTGAAGATATGTGCAGTGTGGAAAACGCCTTAATGACAAAGTCCTGTCTAACACAGAACGATTGTGTACGTGTTAGGGTAAGATCAATTTGTTGGAAAATTATTTTGTAAGATAGGCATACTTGATACTTGATATGATATAATGTTGTTAAAAAGCACATTTTTAAGAAACAACCACACAAAAAATGTAAATAATGTTCGCAATTGCTTAGCCTCTATGCATCAAATAACATCAGATGTGTCACTATGCTATTGAAAAAAAAACACGAATAAGTGGAGATGGCATTAAAATAACTCAACCAAAACCAACCAACCAACCATATTTTGATGCTTCATTTTCTTTTTGTTTTATTCCGTTTTTTTAGGTTATCAAATTATGCGACTTCTCAAATATCCTACGAATTCTGATGTAAACTTTTCAAAGCTCTAGGTATATATAGATTTTAATTTCGACTTCTCTCCGATTATCTTATCAATCCAGGTCCATAAAATTTGGGTATCAATACAAATACAATATAATATTAGTTCTCCTGAAACCCCTCTTGTTCCTGGGCTGCATACAGTTAATTATATATATATATATATATATATATATTTAGTTGTGATAATACCTCCATTTAAATATATATTGATTTGTGTGTGTGTGTGTGTGTGTGTGTTTATTTCACTTAAAACCTGGTGTCTTCTAACATAGTCAGGTTTATGACATGGTAGATATCTATCTTTTCAACCCTTTCTAGAAATCTTCCTTTGGCTTCGTGGATAGGGTATTCGACAATATCCCGGAAGTCCGAGGTTAAATCATAAGTTGTGTCATACCAAAGACTCAAAAAAACAACTTGATATGTTCTTGCTTAACACTCAGCATGGTAAAGTACATATAAATTTTAAAGTGGGCCAGTCTAGGGCAAGGAGTGAAACCTTCCACTACATCTCGATGTCGTAGCTATGAAAAAGGGAGCTTTTAGGTCACTCACGACTAAGGTCGCCAACTTTACATCATCATCGACATAATGTCACGCCGCCAGCACTGATCTTCCTGACCCCCTCTCTCTCTCTCTCTCTCTCCATCCGCCTCTATCGTCCATCGCTCACGTCAGGTCTTCAAGGCTACATCCTGTATCAGCATGAAGCTGTTGTATATAGTTTCTAGCTGGTCGTCCTGCCTTTGCTCGTCAATGTGAATTGGGTCCACAGGATTACGTGGCTCATGAGTTCATCCCCACTTCTCCGTCAGTGTCCCTCATGTCGGGTTCGTCAAATTTTGATAGTTTTCGTGATGGGCGGTAGATGACCGTACACCTGCTCTTTTGTTGGGACCGCTTCCAGGACATGTTCAAAACGGCTCGCAGCAATCTGGTGTAATTGGTGTCAAGTTTTTTTCTCCATATATTTAGTTAGCATCTATGTAGTGCATCCATAAAGCAGTATCGAGACGACCGCTGTTTGGAAAAAATAGCGTTTTATTTTATCGGTCAGGTTTGACTTCCATATGACCAATAGCCTATAGATAGCAGCCCACACCTATGCTAGTCGCTTGTTGATATCTGTGTCAGTTGATGAGACAATGCTTCCTTTATAGGTGAACTTGTACACAAGTTTGAAAGCTCACCCTTTGGTATAATTCAATATAAAAACTCGAAAGTAAAAAAAAAATCAAGAGTAATATTGTCTACAGTGTTTGAAACTATACTGTTTAAAATATTTTTGAGAGTCACCAAGGAATATTATACATTTTGCGAATTGGTGATTAGGTTCAAATAAAGTTAATCGTTGGCAGTTTTTCCAAATGTAACACGCCTTTTCCTTCTCCTTGACTAAGTCTCCTTTTTTATCGCAAGATAGACAGTTTTTTCCTTACTGCAAATTATTTTTTACTATTCCCCAAGAAATCTACCATTCCCTCCCGCAAAAAAATGTCGTCTTCTAAAGTTAATAATGATTATATTTTGTTTAATTTTTAACTCTGAAACCAAGCAATAAGGATCAAACGGTATGTTCAAATATCTATAATTAATAAACTCTGTGTATGTGTGTGTGTGTGTGTGCGCGCACGCGCGCCAAATTCAACAATGAAACAAAACAAAATGGTTCAAATGTTATGTTCAAATACTTATGAGCAACATGCAGCGTGAGCATGCGTGCTAAGTTCGACTTCACCAATTAAAACAACTAAACATTTTCAAGGAACTAACTACTCAGTGGTTTATTTATTAACCCCACAGCTTTTGCAGCACATCAGTTGGAAAATTCTTTCAAGCTGTTATTTAGCAGTCAATATGTTAAAATGACCTATAAAACATTTTTGTCATTGAACTACAAAACTTTTATATAATGAAGTTCTGGGTGGTCCATCGGCTGGGGCTGCAGAATACACCGACTGCAAATTTGCGGAGGTCGGTTTAGACTCTCCCAAAGAATGCCCTGGATATGACACTAAACAATCTGATGGTTCGGATACAGTTATGTTGAAGCTTTGGAGTATGAGGGGTATCCTTTTATTATCATCGCTCAAAAGTCTACTCGTGCCTGGAGTGGTAGCAATTGATAGAGTCCTATCGAGGGGTCAAATAGAAATGTTTGACATTTAAACTGCGTACTTAAGTAAAAGTGAATAGTTTGAAATAAAACTGATTATTTGACTGTGTGTAATCAAATGACTGATATTAATTGAATTGTTAATGATACTTATCAATACTTAGAAAACTATAAAATGGGTGCAAACAAATGATTTATAGTAAATAGAAATATTCGTTTTAGATAGAAATAAGTGAAACCATATAATTATGTAAAAATGAGCTCAGGTTCATTTAAAAAGGTTATTTACAAAATGTGTTTAGGAATCATATATTTATTATATAAGTATAATGGAGGTTTGGTATTAAATGACTTACAATGGTTGATATGCAATAAAACCAAACCAAATCAAACACAAATTCAAGCCTATTGTGTAAGCACTTTTTTCGTAATTTTGTCGCTCTGTATTTTTTTTTTTTTTTGTCGTTGATTCCTATTGTTTTAAATGTTATTCCTTTGATTGATAGGTTGTTATTTTTCCTAAATATTAAGAAATAACGTTCATTAAAGGTTTATATTTACATTTTTGGTTTAGTGGTTTTTTAAACAGTGTTTTTTTTTTCTTTTTCCAAACGGTGCCATTGCATGCGAATACGTTTTTTTTTAAAACAGGTCCATTTGACCAAGAGTTGAGATCCTATCAGGTACGAATAATTTGGGTCAGTCTGGCCCTTGGAGTAAATGTAATGAGAAGGTAATCCATACTCCCCAAAGTTCTAGGAGACGAGCCTCAATATCCTATATAATTAAATACCATATTCAAGAAACTCTTAGGTTAAGGTAGGACTCTTACCTCTTTGTAGAGATGCAGTCGGCGTATTCTACAATCCTAGCCGACAGAGCAAAATGAAATTCGTCTGCAAATATTTGACCTTTCTTTTTAAATGTTAATTTTTATAATAATTATTCCTAAGATAAAAAACACTATTTATAAGCATAATTATTCCTACATATACAGGGTGGAGCGATAAAGTTGTCGCCCGAGAAAAGACGACATGATTCCATTTCCGTTTAATGAAAACCGGTTTTCTTTTTTTGTTACAGACCATCTACCTGTAGCCTTCTATCATGTCTGAAAGTGACACAATGTTCAACGAGCGAGACTGGAGATGCGCCCCTGTACAACTCATGCTCTCTACCGATCCAAGTTATGTTAACAGGACCATTGCCAGCACCCTCAAAATGCAAATCCTGACGGTTCAACGGGCCCAGGGTGATGAAAACAAAGTTTCCGGCTACGGTTATGGTCTTTGGTGTGGTTTCAAGAGAGGACCACATCGTACCACCTCACATCTTCGAAGTCGGCTTGAAAGTCAACAAGAAAGAGTACCTGGATGTGCTGAAGAGTGTAGTGATCCCCTAGTGCAATCAGATGTCCGGTGGCAGACCGTGGGTGTGGCAACAGGACTCGGCACCGGCCCACAAGTCCAAAGAGACCCAGTCTTGGCTTCAGAAAGAGCCCTACGAGTTTGTACCCTTCTCTCACTGGTCTCTCTCCTCCGCCGATTTGAACCCACTGGACTACTTCGTTTGGTTATATGTCGTGAAGATCACCAACATGACCTCCCACAACACCAAAGCCAGCCTGATCACCGCTTTCCGCCGAGCTCCCGCCAGCGCTTATGGAAAAAAGCATGCTCCCAGTTCGGGATACGTATCGAGGCGGTGATTGAGGCTGAAGGCGGCTACATTTAATAGATGTCAGCTCAACAACATAGTCATTTTACCCGAATTGATTTTTTCAATGAAAATTTTAAAATAATGCTGTAATGTTGTTTTCTTTTGGACGACACTTTTTTCGTTCCACCCTGTAGTAACCACAAGGAATCTTCGTTGTAATCGCTTTCATCCAGTATTAAACGCGGTTACAAAAATATACATGTCTGGCAACTCAGCTGTTTTTAAAAACATGACAAGAGTTTCCTCACTTCAAAGTGTGCCAGCCTATTGATGTCCCCCATTACCAAATGGGAGCTTCTTTTTCTACACTAAACTCAACATAATGTATTTTCAATCATGAATTATTTCCATCTATCAAATTATCTATTATACTGAAAAAAAATTGTTAATCTTTATTGTTCGACTTTCACTATGGAAATTTAATATAATTACTCAGCAAATCACAGTTCATTAGTTTCAATTGGATCTGTTTTGTATCTATGATCGAACATTTTATTCTTATAGTCTGATAAAATAGTTTTATTAAAGTGGAAATATTATTGATTTATTTCCCGTTCGAATTGTATTAATTTAGATTTCCAGTAAAATATCGTTGTGTGCATTTAATTCATTAGAATACCATTGCATTACAATTCCCGTATTATTTGTATGAATTTAGGTTCCAGTAGGTATAACATTGCTTTCATATCTTGTATGAATATAATTAATACATCTTAGATTAAATGTAATTGTACTGATCACTAAATACTTCTGTTCTTGGCACTAAAAACAATTTTTTTCTATGTCTGTTAGCTACTTCACAAAACCAAATTTTCAATTGCTACATTTTTGTCTTGTGTGGTAAGTTAATATTTAATTTATGTTTTAGGCATAGGTTATTATTTCAACAGATTCTAAAATAGAAATCTCCACCAATTTATCTCTCTCTCTCACACACACACACGAGCTCATATATATATATATATATATGAATATATATATATATATATACTAAATGAATGCACAACATGTACGCTAACAAAGTGTTAAGAGAGAAAGATTGACGGCAATTGCACAAGAATTCTGCTTGCTGTAATGAACAAATCTTGGGAGCAACATTCGATAAACCAGCAGCTTTATGGGCACCTACCTTCCATCTATAAAACGATCCAAGTCCGACGAACAAAAGATGCTTCAGACTATGAGAGAATTAAAGACGAACTCATAAGCGCCGTTCTGTTAGAACCTCTTCACAGGGACGAGCAAATGTTAGACGACTCGCTAGAACTTACCTACTGCCATTGTACGGACAAAGAATATAGCCTAGAAGACCCACCAAAAGCGATGGACGATAGAGCCAAGTGGCGAGGGAGAGTCATGGAAATCCGTGCTAGAGGCACCCCATGATAAGGTATATATATATATATATATATATATATATATATATATATATATGATTCATGTACTTATTTCTCAGGTTTCGTAAAATTACAAGTTTGTGTTGATTGGGTTGTGGAAAAATCAATTAATTTTTCTTCTGAAATACAATTGTATACGACCCGGAAGCTAATTATTATCATCGTCGTCGACATCATCATCATCATCATCATCTTCAAGGCGTGATGACAGCATAGGTTCCTTTGACACCCACTTGCTATCAATCATCACGTTTGTTTTGTCTTGTAGATGTCACCTAGTGTTCATACAGAGCGAATTTTCAGTTCAACAAATTCTATTGGGTCCATGTTTGGGAGTCCACAGGATAATCTCACTTATCAGTCCGTCCTTACTTCTTCAATTACTTGTGTGATGAGTGGTAAGTAGCTGTAAAACTGCTCTTTTGTTGGGTGCTGCTTCGAGTATCTGTTCAAAACTGCATGCAACGTACATGTGTGCCTCCAATCTAGCTTTTTCTTTTAGCGCTTCGTTAGAATCCATGTTATTTAACTATAGAGAGGTAACGACACTGTTTCACCTTGGAAGAATCCCCACTTCTTCTTCCCCGGAGAGAGATCGGAGAAGCCCATGTATTACTGCTGTGTATCTTGATATCGTTTTCAGTTGATAATACATTTTCTACTGAGCGGCATGAATTGTTCTACTATTTTTGGCGGTGATTTAAGTAATGGCATTGTTTTAATAAAAACGTGTGAACTCTATTTAATTTGAGTCAACGTAGAGACTAATGCCTCTTGTTGCTAGCTTAAAAGATTCATTCTGACCAGGAATATTTCCAAGAAACACTAGGTCATCTATTTAGTTTGCATAAGTAATAGTTTCCACTGAATACCGTTTGCTCTGGCTGTTTTAGTGAGTAGCTGTTCTCTTTCATTAAGTCTACCAAAGTTAAAATATTGAATTCATTAATTAGTTTCTTTTACAAGATTCAGAATGTATATGAAATTTTTACTTAATTCCTTTTTCCATTTAAAAATTTTCTTCTTTTGTATTTTCTTTACGCAATTGGAAATGCATATATATATATATATATACATTTTTGTTGTAGGTCCAAAGGGAGAATAAAAATATTTCAAAATAGATAATTCCACGAAGAGATTTGTATTTTTTAAATTTATCTCTCTATTTTTAATGTTGTTCTTGCATACGTGTATGTTTCCAGCTCGTTGCTTTCTTCAGAGAACATATATGGCTCTAGGGCTTCTTAATGGGGTACTCATTGAAACTTGAACTGCAAACACGAGTGAGTTCAAGGCTCACTGAGTACCCTATTAACAAGCCCTTATGTCATGTGTTCTTTGACCAAAGCAACAAGCTGGAAACATACATGTGTGCAAGAACAAGACAAATAAAAAAAAATTAAAAAATACAAATCTCTTCGTGGACCTGCCAATTTTAATATATATATATATATATATATATATATGAAGTTATTCCATTCCTGTTTTTAAAAGTATTTTAATTTTTTTCTTACAATTTTCGTAGAAACTTCGAACAACATGAAATAGTTGCTTACTATTTATGTTGTATAGCCGTTATACTACTATATATATATATATATATATATATATATATATATATATATATATATATATTTATATATATATATATATATATATATATATATATATACATGCGGGAACATAATCAACAATAATGACGAACGAACACACTTCTTTAGAAAAATATACCTCTTACACTTTATTCGAAAGGGTTACGAAAGGGTTGTGTGTGAGAGGTGAGTTGAACAGACTGCAACATATTGACCCCAAGTTCCTCTGACCATAGCAGCACTTCTTTCTTATTCTTCTGGGCTGCTCAGCCTGGGGTCCTGAGGGCCCAAGCCCTCTGCTGGGAGCTGGTTCTCACTGCCTCGAACTGCAACTCGAACTCCAACTGTAACTGACGCCACTAACCCAACTGTCTGTGGCACCGGGTTATATACTTGTTTGCCGCATACCCGCTTCCCGTGGGCGTCGCAATTCCACCGAATTCAACCCGTCCGCAGGTTATGGCTATATCTTGATGCAACTCCTTCTCGATTGACGGCTTGGTCGAAGGTCAATATGTTACATTTATTTGATTTTGATAATTCAAAACAAACAGACCAAGTATTATATATTAGCATCAGTAGCTGAATCTGCATAAGATAAATTCTTTGTTTGTCTACATTTTTTAGTTACAGAAATATTCGCTGTTTTTCTTAATGAAGATTTTATCTGTGCGTAAAGTAATGACTGAACATTTTTTTACTTGCTAAGTCTAGACTTAACACTCGTTTAAGTTATTTGTGGATTTTTCTTTGAATAAAATACCAGTTTTATTAATCACGGTCAAAAGTAATTTCTTCATTTTATTCTTTTTATCACAAATCACACAAATATCTATTTAAACGTTTATTGTTTACAATAAATGTAAGCTTTCAATAACACTCGAACTCACATCTTTTGTCTTCAGGTAAGCTTTACGTAACCATTGAATTATTTGTATCGCATGAACTTAAAAAGCAGCTATAAAATATTATGCGTATCCTGAAAGTATGTTTCACAATGAAAGACAAGATCTCTTCGAAAATGGACCTCTCAAATGAACAATTGAAAACTACACAGTTACAAGATGAGGCTTGAGAAAGACACCGCTCAAACGTCTGTTTCACAATGAAGGACAAGATCTCTTCGAAAATGGACCTCTCAAATGAACAATTGAAAACTACACAGTTGCAAGATGAGGTTTGAGAAAGACACCGCTCAAACGTATGTTTCACAATGAAAGACAAGATCTCTTCGAAAATGGACCTCTCAAATGAACAATTGAAAACTACACAGTTGCAAGATGAGGCTTGAGAAAGACACCGCTCAAACGTCTGTTTCACAATGAAGGACAAGATCTCTTCGAAAATGGACCTCTCAAATGAACAATTGAAAACTACACAGTTGCAAGATAAGGTTTGAGAAAGACACCGCTCAAACGTATGTTTCACATTGAAGGACAAGTTCTCTTCGAAAATGGACCTCTCAAATAAACAATTGAAAACTACACAGTTGCAAGATGAAGTTTGAGAAAGACACCGCTCAAACGTATATCGAATTTTAATCACTATCCCTTCATCATGTGCATATAATTCATTGATTATTTTGTGCAGACATTCTGCCTTTCGATCGAAGATTTTATTTGTACATGCATTACTTCTTACGAAGATTTTGTCTATATAAAAAAAAAAGATCGTTTTTAAAAGTGTAATATCATTTAGGATTTGACCTTACGTCGTCGATTCCATATCTTTCGTAGATAACCTTTAAGCTAAGCAATTTCAATTCTACAATAATATTATTCAAGATTATTACTAATAAAGATTGACAGAAAGATTGATTTTAAATAAATAAAATGTTTACTTTGTTTAATTGAATTTACTCGGTATTGTTCAACCAACGTGCATGTTCCTTTTGGTATGATCGTTTTAGTGGCATATCGCTTTCAGTGGTTATTTAGAGACGTAGTCATCCTTCGTAGGGGTACACTTTGACTCAAAAGTAAACTCTAAAATATGACTGGAGTTTGAACATGTTTAGTATGATTTTACAGTTCAGCATGTTTTTCGGAGATTCCATTTTGGGATCTGTTGGAAATTTGATAGATACCAAATACTTTTGACCTTCGATAACAAATTTCCCGTATATTCATCAATGGCTCGGGAGACCGGTGTTCAATCCCAGATTGAGTCATACCAAAGACTCAAAAAACAGTATAAGATGCATCTTTGTTTAACACTCAGCATTATAAGATATGGATCAAGGGTAAGTTGTACAAACCAGCGAAAGAATAAATGTCCTCTCATATACTTCAGTGTTGTAGCTATTGACAAGGGAACCTTGAAGTGTATAACGTGATCTCTACCTCTGTAGATCGAATCAGTGACAACAGGATGCAGAGCGGAAACTTTACCACTGAACCAACGGTCCAAGGGCGACGTGGGCCGATAGCTCAGTGGTATAGTTTCGGCTCCCGTGGTGGAGATCACGGAATATATTGCTCATGAGACATAATATGGTTTAAACAGATGCCGAGTGGTTCTGTATATCACACACACGTATTTACCGAATATTTTGGTTATGGTAATTCAATTCACAATATAATTCCTCTACCTAAAAAAATATACGATAAAATCTTACCTTCATCAGCTTTTTGTGGTCTCTGGATGCCGTCTTTAGCAAAGGTTGATTGGGGCAGGTAACAAGAGAGTCAAAAGAATCCCTACACTCACCACTCTTGAATGATATTCAGCATTGTCGTAGCAATTATTATCTCAAGTAATATTCATATAATTTAAAATGGCGGCATTATAATAGATTCCTGGCTGCCTTTATAAAAATAATTTTCATAAAAATCACTCATGATCACAATTATTCATATTCATTTAAAACTTTTAAATTTCGCCTAATAATTATTATAATTATTATTGTCTATCATCTTCTTTAATCATGAATACGTTGCATATAAATCAATTTTACATATCAATAAAGTGCGAAGTTTATTACAAAATCGTTGGCGTAATAAATGTGAACACACAATAAAATGTTCGTGATGCAAAGAAATGCCCATGCACTCTGTGACCCAGGTTAATTATATCATTATAATTCATTTCATAATCCCAGAAATATTTTTGAAAACAAAAAAGGTAGTATCTTTCTCTCTTTTCCTTCTTTCTTTCTTTGTCTTAAATTTAAAAGCGGTTGCCTGTCGCCTCTGCTGAGAAAACTGCCACCTTTGAAATCTTTCAATTTTATTCACTGAGGCTTTGATGTCACCTGCTTTAGAAATAGCCATTCGATCTGTTCATAATTGGCATTGAGTTTTGCATTAAAAATGGCCGTTTTTAGATCAGTAATGTTGATTCATAATATTTAAATAACCATTGATGATAGAATGGTTTATGAGCTTTTCTCGCGCACATGCGCATTTCCTGTCATAGTGAAATGAGTTAACAATTCGGTTCTTTTTGTATATCATTTATTTGATGCAGATAGGAAATGAGAGTATTTGTGAATCCACGGCAATGATTTAAAAATATAGTAGTCTAATCAGAATATGATAAAGTATACTTAAAAGTTATTTTTCATTTCCACTAAAATTGGCCATAACTATGTACCATGAATTGCAACGTTAAAAGTCGAGACGACATATACGCCGACCTTAAGATTTTTTGCTTAAAGTTAAGGGTTAAACGTAAATCTTCTCTATTGGTCATTCCTCAAACATTCAGTTCGTTACTGGGAAAATCGATTTTTTTTTTAATCGTAAATATGATAACCTTTACTAAACATGTATTTAAACTGCTGTGGCATATAATTGATTGGTTTTGTTTTATGGTATATCAACAATTGTAGGTTATTCAAATTCATCTATCAAATATTCATGTATGATTTGTAAATATCCTTTTGGGGATATCATTCTTAAACGAGATAGAACCTTTTACGCAGAGTTATATAATTTCATGTATTGCTATATAACAATGAAAAGTTACCATCAGTCATTTGTTTGCACGCATTGTTTGTTCTATTTGAGCAAATCAGTTGCTAACATTCTGAGTCAGAATTGCCGGGGAACAATGGCATTGAAGGGATACTGTAAAATATACTGGTGCTGGGAAAATACTAAAACTTGCCGACTCTCCGTTGTTCAGGCACGAAACGTTTATTAACTTCTTGACTTTAGTTTTTCGACACGAGGAGAGAGAGAGAGAGAGAGAGAGAGAGAGAGAGAGAGAGACACACAATTTTTACTATGCTGACAGTACTATCTGACCTGACAAACGCGCTGCGCATCCCGTCGCCCCCAGCCGGACTGGCCCGGCCCAGAGTCGGATCTCAACTAACGTATTTTTCAAAATCAGCAAATTATCGGCCCATCGCTACCGGGTTTGACGTCATTCACTCCCCAGTCTTATTTCCTATCCGGTGTTTTTATTATGACATTTGAACGTACTGATATCTCTGCGCGCGTGCGTGAACTGTACTCAATGTGTATACACCTGCACTAACAGCCGAATAGTTCAAGGCCCAACCAAACCGAATCATAAAATAGATTTAACGAAAAATGATTAATATAAAAAAATAATTCCGTAATTATATAACAATACTCTATGTTCCCCAAATCTCCAAGGTTGGAGCCTCGCAATCAAATAGTCTACTAGGAAACACCCAGGTGGTGTCTTACACCTCGGGAGAGATACAGTTAGTGTTTTCTACTGCATCAGCCGACTGGCCTACATACAATTTAAGAAATAATGTTTATGTGCGTATATTCCATTGTTTCATTAAACTGTCGTTACTCAAGTAGTTTACCCGAAATCAGAATTATTTTAGACATATATGCAACATTTAAATCTTACTAATTAAAGCATTTTTTCTAGAGATTCCACAATCTTTTTTGCTCTCCTAAAACTATACAAATTAACAATATACCATAGTTGATTGATTGGCCACTTTGGTAGCATTATGTTTCGGTTAGTGTTTTCAGTACGTTCATCCGTTGTTGAAAACATCTAGTTATATAGCATTAATATAATATTATATTTTTATTACGCTTATATATTATTTTGAATTGATCTCTGTGTTAACTGGTTAATAGTGTACGCTATGCATGAGTTTAAGTTGGAAACGTTTATTGGAGACTGATAGAGCTATAGTAAGTGATAAATATCAATAGTTAGGAGGTGCCTGTGGTGTAATGGTTATCGTCGTAGGAAATGGACACGGCGACACGAGTTCAAATCTTGGACGAGACTGAATGCATTCCACATAGCACTAATACCCTTGGGAAAGGTATGAATCCTATTATTCTCCCTCCAGCAATGGGTAAATAGTAGGACAGACTGGGTTCTTCAGTCTTGGTGAGGCAACAAGTCTAGGAGAAGGAAAACTCTGAATTCAAACCTGTTAAAATCCTCTTAAAAATTTATCTTGTGTCATATCCTGCCCGAGAGGAGGGGTTAGTAAATATGGTTAGGAATAGTCCTCCAGTGTTTGACCACTCTATGTTGCATGGTTGTATTTTAGTTTTGTCGTATATGTTGACTCCTAGGTATTTTTAGGCTTAAAACGTCGACATTTACGCTGCAATTTACGGTAGATCAAAACAAAGTTCAACATCATCAACTGCGTTAAGACAGTTTGTTACTTTTCCTTTATAAGAACTATTATTAAATTAAATTACTATGCTTTGTCACTAGGAATGAATAACGAGTTTGATTAGTGGATTATTGTTGGTGGTGTTGATTGTCCATTAGTGCCTCATCCATATTTTTGGCCTTGTGCTAACACTAACTTCAGATTAGTAAATAACTTATATTGCCATGAACAATTATACATGGATGCACCTGTTTTTTACACCGGTGAATTTCTTCTTTTGACACCTTGGCCGGGTCGGAGGTCAATATGCAACAATCATCCCATAATTATTTTTCAAAATTCCACATGTGGAATTTTTCTTCACGTCCGTCTCCATCCCCCTCTCACAGACATTTTACAGAATAATTTTCCAGGACAATAATACTGAAAAAAAAACACAAAAAGAAATCACTTGAACCACAGCAAAACACAATCTTACTTAGAAGGCGACCTTCTCCCTATGTAACACTTGCCCGGCTATTTGACATCTAAATTTGTTTTACTATCTTTGCGCGGATGGCTATCTTGACATGTGTGCATCAAGGTACAAAAGGGATGCATCTTTTATCCTCCGAAACACAACAGAACCCTCTGTAATTCCTTGAAGAATTTCAAAACCCTAAAAGGACCATACTCTTCTCCCAGATCCTGGTCACGGCACTAAATTAATACATGTTTTATAGCAATGAACAACTATACATACACATATGCCCGCAGAAACATATTCAACACAATAAAGACGAGCGGACACAGTTCTTTAGAAAAATATACATCTCAGTTTATTGAAAGGGTTTTGTGTGAGAGGTGAGTTGGAGACTGAACAGAACTGCAACATATTACCCCCCAACTCTTCTGGCTATCACAGCCTTTCTTTCCCGTTCTCCTGAGTTGCTCAACCGGGGCCCTGGGGGCCCAGCCTCTGCTGGGACAGGGTTCTCATTCCAGCATCTTCTCTCCAACTGACCTGAACTTCCTGTCACAAGGGTAAAATAAAAATTTGACGTCCACCTACTTCCTGCAAGCGTCATAATTCGCACTCAATTCAACCCCTCGACAGTCAAGGTCGACTCCTGATATCTTCGACCGGATGCACCTGTTATTTACACAGGTGCATTTATTCTTTTGACAGCTTGAACGGGTCGGAGGTCAATATGCAACACGTAATCATCCTTAATCCATCATACATTCACATAGTTTAGTGATTAACAAGCGGTCTAATATAAGTGAGTTCGATTGACACTTGGTATTCATAAATCCGGCCTCGAATTACTATTACGCAAAACTTGTTAAGTAATTGTGGTACGTCACTGTGTGCAGGGGTCAACCATCGCGATAAAAAAAACATTTTTAGTGAGTTGGATTCTCACTGGGTTCCCCGTACCTACGCTCTTGTGCTACAAGAAAGTCAAGCTTTGTACATAACTAAACCATTATGGGCTTCTAGTTTAGAATTTGCGTCGAAATTAATGAAAAATATATTTACCAAGATTTCAAATTATGCACTAGTTGAAGAAGGTGTTCCTTGTGAGTTAGTGTCTCACTGTGTGCCCATATAGCTGGCCTTGTTTAAGTTATTTACTAATCAAAGCTTAGTAAATAACGACTACTTATTAGATGCACCGCTAAGTCTTCAGTAAAACAAAATTGATCTACACAGTTCATAGTCAAATTGAGATTGTATATTTTCACAATGAACTGATACCAATAAGGATGGCCTAACATATTGTTCTTCTTGCTTACTTAAAAATGCTTCGTCACTGCTATGCTAAGGGGAGATGATAAGGTAAAAGATGCTATCTAAGTTTCACACCTAAACAATGTTCAATAAGCGAAAGATGGTGGATTTTGAAGTTGAGTACTACCTTCGGTTAGTTTGAGATAAGCATTCACACCTCTCAATGAACAAAAAAAAAAAAAAATACTAAGTCAACGACTTAAAACATACATTTTAAAAAATTAACATCGGCTTCAAATGTTCGTAAAAGAGTGTACATTACTAATATTACATTATTACATTTAAGTATTAAATTTAACTAGTGTCCATATATTTTTTTTTTAAATCAACTAAATGAAAAATGTGATAACACTAAATGAAGCTAAAAGACTTTAGGTCTTATTTTTCCTATGCAGGTATCAATTCGGAACGAGAAAAGCTTCCGTAAAATAATAGCTATTGCTGTTTAACTTAGATATGGCACAAGGCCAGGGGCATAAATATGTTAAAAGGAAATCAATCTCACTAACAACGGTCTGCACAATCTGCTTGCTAGTTATTACATCACCTATGTTAAATAGAATTTAATCAAATATATCTGAGGTAATATTTTATATTTATGAAACTTTCTATAATATCAAAGTCAAATAACTCATGTGCTCGAATGTTATATATATATATATATATATATATATATATATATATATAAGCAGCGATATATTTACCAACCCCTCCTCTAGGACGGGATATGACACATAGTCAAATTTCCAGCGGGGTTTAACAGGTTTGAATTCAGAGTTTTCCTTCTCCTAGACTAGTAGCCACACCAAGCCTGATGAACCTACTCTGCCCTACAAGTTACCCATAGCTGGAGGGAGAATAATTGGATTCATAACTTTCACAAGGGTATTAGTGCTATGTGAAATGCAATCAGTCTCGTCCAGGATTTCAACTCGTGTCGGCGTGTCCATTTTCTACGACGATAAGCATTACACCACGGGCACCTCTTAAAAAATTATTGTCGCCCTAAACCTCTCGTCGGTTATATATATATATATATATATATATATATATATATATATATATATAACCTACGAAAAGTTTAGGGCGACAATAATTTTTTTTCTTTAATCTTAAAAAATGAAGTTCATATTTTTTGTCAGTTTATTCTAAGAGTTTCTTTTTACTCTCTTCAGTACTATTCTCTGTTTGACTGTCAAAATCAAAAGTCTCCTTCTTATCTTTATTTAACAATTCTTCTCCCATTCTACCTCATCGGGTTCGGTTCTGGATTTAAATTGATCCGTCTGTGCCAGTACCTGCTGCTCATTTTTCTCTCCTATTGTTGAGCTACGTATTTTTTGGAGTAGGAAGTTTGGTTTTGCTGGATTAAATTCTTATTCATTCCTATACAAATCATTTTTTTGTTGAAAATGATATGGTTAGAGGTTGCTCTTATTTGTCTCCCCATTAATGCAGAGGTACTTTATAAGTAGACCTCTATACTTTCATTTAATGGTGGAAATACATTTAACCCTAGTTTCACTGTTGGCACATTTCTGCCTGCAATCCCATTCAATTGTGAGTGGTACGGTGGTATATTGTATTTGATGCTATCAATAAATTTTAATCATGAATATAGATTCTGGCCATTGTCTGTCACTATCATTTTCGAAGCTCTTTTTCTTGAGAAAACTCTTCTTTGTACTTGCTTTACGAATATTGCAATTCTGTTAGTTACTTTTTTTACCTAAAATCTTTCCGAGAATGACCCCACTAGTATTGAGAATAAGCCAGTATCTTTGACATGTGCGTGATCCCTGCAATCCTTAATAGACGGTTCTTTTCCTTTGAGCCATGAGTGAACTTTGTTTTTTATTTCTTATTTCAGCACATTTTGGGTACCTTTTAATATCATCCACTTCTTTCGAATATCCCTGCAACCAAGCTTGTAATTTTCACCTTCTGTTTCGTTAACATTACGCTACAGAGAACATCATATACTCACCTAAATGTCATTTCTTAGTATTTGTGGCGGTACTACGCTATATACCTTACATATCATCGTCTATCCAATGGTGAGTTCATGTATCCTTTCTTAGAAGGGTTCCTTGTCATTGAGCAATTACCCCATATATTTTACTTTATTTTCTCAAATATCTTGCTAAATACAGTGCCTTGCCTTTTCCTATTCTATGTCAATTTAAATGCAAAACATCCATTTCCACCAAGAGTAGAAATATATCTTTCGAAATTTCATGATCTTCTACTTTTTCATAACCATATTCTAGATGAATATGAGGTTTATATGTAAATATATTTTCAATTTTACTTTCATTATGTCAAAATCAAATGCCATAACTTTCATTGCCGCTTTAAAATTCACGCTAATATAACACTTGGCAAATATTTTCTGGGATTAAATATTGTTAGTTTGTTTGGGAGTCGTTAAGATGTGTATCAGCTATCTACAAATAACAACAAATATTAATAGATTCACCCAACAGTAGCAGTAAAAGATTGGCCAATCAGAAACGACAAAAGCATATATAACAAACGGCAAGTAACAATTTAGTGTTAGCACATATTCGAGCCTTGTTACTGAGACAACTTAACGCAAAACCCGAAGACGACTCAGAGTTAACTGAATTTACGATAATGCCAGCTTTTTTCTTCTTGTTATTTTTGTCCGCCATCCCGGTGGCAACACCGACAATAAGAGAAATTGTTGACGATTAGGACTCTCCAGTATTTCTTCAAGTCATCGCAGCCTTATTGAAAAAATCGAACACAGCTCTTATGTCCAAACGGTCAGCCCAGCCTCTACCGTCGAACCACATCCACCAAAGGCTTCACATACAAGGAATAAAAGGTCACGAGATCACCAGACAAATTTTCGCCACAGGCAAAAGGTGATTCTCCGGTCAGCCCAATAGAATTAAACTGGTCGTCACTACCAAGTCAATCGTTGAAGGGGAGCCAGGACAGGAATGATTCCGAGCCGATTTAACCCGCTCAGAGATTCCTTACAAGCCCGCATACATAACGGGCCACATCGAGGTCACAAAAATGTCACCAGTGAACTATGAAAGAGATGGGACATGGAAATGCGCGAAATACTTTCAAGGATATGACATTTTGCCTATTCTAGAGTTCTTTAGAACCCAAAACATTATATCTAGTGTTTTCTGATCTCCGAACAAGACTAGCCGGTCTTAAAAGAGAGGGGTTAAAAACTACGGGTGTCCCATTCTGCTACTTTTGCAGAAGAATTTTGGAGACATGATACATTTTGTTACCATCGACAGAGGTGGCGGAAAAGCTCCCAAAAGGCAACATAGTCACCAAGTACTACACATTACTAACAGAATATATGGTGTCCCAAAATTGAAGGTAATGGACAGGAATGTTCCTGTTGCCCAGCCGGGCAATATCCTGCCCTCTTTTATAAGAAGTTTCAGTCGAGTTAAGGACTAAGATCTAGATCCAGGTACAGTAGGTGCACTAGTCAGAGATAACTCCTTTCTGGTCTCTCTGAAGAGGGGTTCAACTCAATCCCCGACTTAATTGCATCAAACGGCTGACAGATGAGGATAGTGGTCGAGGGAACACGGCCCCACTGCTGGTCTTGCAGGCAGCAAGGACACCTGGCAAAAAACTGTCCCTTGAAAGCAACTGAAAAATGCCAAAAAGCCCGTCTGTTCCTGCTGCTGCAACTGCTGCGGCTAATGAAAAGAACCCAGAACCCGAAGTAGAAGGAGGATAGATGGAAATTGTATTCAGGAGAAAAGGTTCATTAGCCACAATCATCCAAGCGGTAACAATATTTACCCCCAAAACACCATTCTCCAAATCACCAGACCTCATATCATCGGATACCAAATCAGCAGTCACCAAAATACCAGACAACCAGAAACATTCGAAAAATACAACCAGGGAAACTGAGGCGTCTTATGTTAGAAAGCCCCTCCACCCCGAAAACATCAGTTCCAGTCTCGCCAACCACAGAGACAAAAAAACAAAAAGATAAAAAGAAACCTTAGACAACGCAGCAGACAACTCTCCTCCACACAAAACAAAAACATCAAGGAAGAAAAAGAAAAAAAGTCGAGAGCTCTCTTCCAGAGATGGCTCTCTAGAAACACTTTCAGAACAAAATAGAGCAACTGCAAAGGAAAAAGCAACCAATGAAATCTCCAAAGATACCCCATCAGATCAGCAGGAACCCATCAAAGTTCTTAATAATTTGAAGAGATGTCAAGAGGGAAGAGACGGGACATATAAAAAAAATTGTAAAAAAAGTGATTTCAAGCCCGAAACCCCTCCTGAAAACTGTACAGACACGATAACTATCCAATACCCAGACTGGTTTGCCCGTCGCTCCCCCTCTCCCCTTCCAGGAATCCCTTACCAAAAACCCACCCGACTCCCCGTCGGAGAACAGTAATACAAAAACAAAAACTAAAAGCCCAACTAGGGCCAAGTCGGTATCACCCGACGGAAAAAAAAAGTTTCCCCCAGAAACTTGAACCTCAAAACTTAGCCTTACAAAGTACGGCCCCATATTCTTCCAGAGTTATTGACTCGAAATTCGACTGCACAATCCTAAGGCATTAGAGTCCCTGTTAAATCTTTCAAAAGCATTGGCCACAAACGAGTGATAAATCCCTGAAAATTCAGGTGTGTACACATAGTGACCACCTTCGTCAGGTCGGTCGACAACTGGCCTCCCCTCCCTATATAGGGCTCTAAAAGTAAGGTTCCTTATGGATGTCGGTGGACTGTCAAATGACGACTGTCTGACTTCTACCCTCGGTACAGGTTCCCTTTGTCCTAACCCATGAAGACTTTAAAACCGTTATTGACTCTAAGCAGGAAGGTAAGTAAAGATGCCGTTGACATTACTAGTCCGAATATGAAGGGACTGGGGGATCAGAAACTTGAGCTCAGTTGAATGTCACCGTGGTGCAGGAGACTCATTTCATTTCGGCAGCGCACGTTCGGGGGCTAGAGGATGACATTGTTGTTTTTTCAGCACTCAGCGGTCGTTGTTGCACAGGAGTCTTTCAGCTAATTGGACGCAACCTTAACGCAGAAGTTAATTTTGTCTTTGCAGGTAACAGAGGGCGGCTGGTTATTGCTGATGTTCCCGTGAAAAGCTTCGCCTTTCGAGCAGTTATATTTTATGCGCCCAGTTATATTGGTAACAGACACTCCTTTTTTCAGCGTTTGAAACCGTTCCTCGGCGATTCGAAACGGATAGTTCTAGTGGGTGATTGGAATGCGATCCTTGATCCCAAGATTCATAAGGCCAGGATATGCTCGTGGGTTAGACAGGTGTGAAATCAGTCTGATCGACTTCATGGCCCGTTTAGACATAATGGAAAGGTTTTGTCTGGATCACTCAGGGAGGAAGATGTGTACGTGGATAGATAGTTCACCCTCTGTGCGAATTAGGTTTGAACTGTGACAGAGTGTTAGAAAGGCGAGCTGACTCTGAATTCGATTATCGACTCACGTTTGACTGGTTTGGGCTGAGTGACCCTAAACTTGTTAGGGTCAGTCTGCGCTAAGAAAATATGCCTAGCCATTATCATCATCATCAAGTCACGCTGGCAGCAAGGATTTCCCTCTCTCTCTCTCTCTCTATCTTTTTCTGTCTGTTTGTCTATGTCTGTCTGTCTGTCTCTCCCCATCCATCGCACACGAAAGGTCTAAACTACATTTTTAGTCTTCACTGAGTTGATATAAATTAGTTCTTGTTAGTGAGTCTTCACTTGTTCGTCCATGTGTTGGGGCCCATAGAAGAACGCCACTTACAAGTTCGTCTTTGTTTCTTAAGCAATGGCCCATGTGTTTTGTTCGCCTTACCTGGATTGTTTTGAGATAAGAGGTTAGGTCCGTACTGCTATTGTTTCTTGATGGGTGTCACTTTCAGAATCTGGTCAGGATAGCATGAAGGATTCTTGTGCATTATTGAGAAACAACAACAAGAAGAACAGCAGTAGCAAACATCAACTGCAACAACAGCAAACAATTGTAATATAGTGCAGCCTCTAAATAATATTGAAATCAGTGCATGGCAGTATGGCTGACAACAGCGGTTCATTCACAGGAATCAACGTGGTAGGTGTTGTGTTAGAAACGTTGACACACTAGATTGGGGGATTTTCGTAAAGGGTCATTCACCCAGCTACTCGCAGAGGGATAAAGAATTATTGACAATCCTTGGGTAGCAAACGCATTCCTCATTTTGTGAAGACTACTATTTTTCGAAAAATAGGACTTTCTCCCATCGATACAAAAATACCTATTTCCATGTTTTGCACCATCTATAATAAAGAGATATATATTTTTTTCCAGTGACCACGTGTCTGAATTTTACCGCCTCTCGATGGGAACTCGTTGTCAACTCTTCATCTCAACTTTGACTGTCCCTGCTTTTTATGGAATCCCCAAAGGCCCCTCAATCCTCATAGGACAATGTATGGCTATATATATAAGCAAGAACAGTTTTTATCATAACACTAGGTTGTTACATTGTTAACATTCGGTCGAATCACTGTTTGACCACTGAAAAATAATCTATAGAAACGCTCAACAAGATATTGGTTGTATTGAGAGTTGACACTTGGAACTTCCATTTCATGGACGTCAGCGTAATAACTTTGGTCATGAACATATTGCAGTTGAGCAGCAGACAATTCTATAGATATTCTGTCTCTCTCGGTTAGATTATAACTGCGTTTATTTTATAGGGAATGTATTACTGCTACGTGGAATGTATTACCACTGGTATGTGGCTGAAGAGAACTGGGTTTAACACGAATTTTCACACGTTGAATGATAAGGTAAAAGGTTAAATATATATTTATTTAAAAAGAAATATATTACTGTTGCATGGAACGTAAATGACTCCAATTAGATAATATTTTCCATTCAATTCATTTTCCTTTCAATGTCAAAATATGTATCGATTCAAAGTGTTATAAGATATATCAGCAAATATATGGTCTTGGCTTGTTTTGATGGCAAATATATGGTCTTGGCTTTGTTTTGATGGCAAATATATGTTTTGATGGCAAATATATGGTCTTGGCTTGTTTTGATGGCAAATATATGGTCTTGGCTTTGTTTGATGGCATATCACCCATTGTAGGTTATTTGAAGTCAAATCCATTTTTATACATATAAACAGTTCAACAGTTCAATTTCAAACCATTCTGTTTGAAATTTCTTGACAGTTTAAAAGTCAAAAGAGTTCTATTCCAAACAATTCAGTTTAGTATCAGTACACTCTTTAATTCTATTTAACCCATAGATATGACTTAATCAAGAGCGTCTACTACGGGCCTGTGGAAACCTGGGAGAGATGGAAATAGAAGGGATACTCCATATTCTCCAAATCTCCAGCATTACTGGAGCCTCAATATCAGATTGTTTGTAGTCATATCCAGGAATCTCATTTGCCAGAGATGCTGTCGTTGAGAACTAGGCCAACCAAATATGTGGAGAAATTATTCTTTGATATCAACAACAAAAGTGGAAAATATCTCACCGACAAAAGTTTTCAAAAATGTCTTACTATATATATATATATATATATATAATGTTTATATTTGTGAAGCATTCGATGATCTGTGATAGTTTTACAAATATATTAGCATTAATATTTGTAAAAACCTTGATTCACTTAGTAGACTACGACAGTGAATAACTTACCGGCATAATCTTTTATTTTCTAATTTAAACGGCTGTAAAGACTTGTGCTACGTCATTATTATCATCATCGTTATTTATATCTCACTTCGATTTTTAGTTAATGGTTACAACAGGTGGTCTTTCACTGGAGTCCGAACGGTGGAATGCAAGTTTTTAACACCAGCTTTAACAAGTGGTCTTTCACGGAAGTCTAAATAAGTGTCATTTTTTTCAGGTCTCCAGCAGTCTTCTGGCTATTCTTGCCAATTGTAATCATTAACATAAGTAAAGTTGGCGACCTTAGTCGAGGGCGACCAGAAGACACTCTTTTCAAACGATACTACGATGAGTTATAGAGAAGGGCGCTACTCCTTTACCAGGATTGTTCCACTTTACCCTTGATACCTACCTTATATTGCTGAGTGTTAAGCAAGGAGGTATCAAGTACCATTTTTTCAGTTTCGATATGACGTGACCAACGACTGAAGCCAGGTCTCCAGGACCGTTGGCGAACACTCTACCCACTAGATCAACGAGCCGGTAATCATTCAAATACTATGATTATAATAATTTAAACCCTTGCGAGTTTTTCACCCGAGTTTTAAATGTGGGCCCTTCACTGGAATCTAAGTGAGAGCAAGTTTCCTCAAGATTTCCAGACTCTTCTGAGTATTAAAGCCGATCCTAACCATATTTACCAACTTCTCCACACGGGCAAGATATGACACATGGTCAATTTTTTAAGCGGGGTTTAACAGGTTAGAAGTCAGAGTTTTCCTTATCCTAGATTAGTTGCCTCACCAAGGCTGAAGAACCCAGTCTTCTCTACAATTTACCCATAGCTGGAGTGAGAATAATTAGATTAATACCTTTCCCAAGGGTATTAGCGCTATGTGAAATGCAATCAGTCTCGTCCAGGATTTGAACTCGTGTCACTGTGTCCATTTCCTACGACGATATCAATTACACCACGGGCACCTCCAATGCCGATCTTAACAATGTATCCTTTTGATTCATCTTGACATTTTTAATTGTTCAAATCGATTTTCCATGCTTAGTGGGAGAGCTTCAAGTTACCCAACTCGAATAGGTTTCATAGCTAAGTCGGTCGGGTTGTAGAATGCACCGACTGCATCTCTATGGAGATATTACAAACCCAACGAATGTTCTGGTTATGGCACTAAACAATCTGATGGAATACTGGAGCTTTGGAGAATGCAGACTACCCTTTTATTGCCATCGCTCCCAGGTCTAATCTGGCTTGGAGTGATAGAACCTGAGTCCTATCTATGGGTTAAATAGAACTAAATAGTGTACTTATGCCAAACTGAATAGTTTGAAATAGAACGGTTGATGTGTATAACAATGTATTCGACATTAAATAACCAACAATGGTTGATATGCCATAAACCAAAGGAAAACCAAATTTCTTCTTTATTTTAACTTCTTGCGTGGTCTTTAAAGCAGTGTTATCTAATGGAATGTTACTCTAATCTCAGTAGCAGCAAATATCCGGCAATATCCAGGACTCTTCTCAGTAATGTAGCCGACCCTAAATGTGGTTCACTTTGGACAGTTTCCATTCTTTCTCTGATTTCCAACATAACCAGCTTCTTTCCAAATACTTTGTGGATCGTTCCAAGTGTGTCAGTCACAATTAATATCCCCATCACTCTTATGTTCCGTTGCTTTCTTAGCTCTCTAGCAAGGAATAACTATTTGTCTCTGATTTTGCTTTCTTTGATTTTCACTCAGGGGTTCGCTGGAACGGCAAAATCCACACAATGGCAACATCTTTTTTTTCTTTTCTTTATTTTTATTGTTTATTATCTCTTGGTCAGGTTGTCTGGGCGGGATTACGTGCTCTGTTCGCATCTCAAAATCCCAGAGAATTTTATGCATCTCATTCTCTTGTTTCTTGCACAATTCCCAGTGGATCACTTTTTCCATCCAGTCGTGACTGGTTTGTAAATCTCTTTTCGCTCGTTTTTAAGATTCACTTACTATTAGGTTAATCATTAATCGTTGTCAACACATTATTTTCAGTGGCTATTCTGCTGCACATTATCGATTTTCGCTTTAATATAATTGGTTCTTAGGACATTGTTTTGTGCTGCTATTAGAAGAGATTCATTTTCTCTTTTGATGTTTCCGTCTCGTAGCCATGTCCAGGTCTTTTCGTAAGAGATTTTACAAATATATCGCATGAAATAGGCACACAGTTGTTTCTTCCTACTTTTTGTTTTTTATTCTTTTTGTCTCTACGTTGTCAATACTGTCATTTCCTGCTGTAATTTCTGAGCTCATTTTTATGTAGTACCCGAGTTGTTGTATTGATACATCTATGCTATTTTCAATGCAGGCACATCCTGTCTCTCTCTTTCTTGGCAGAGTTTCTCGATGTCATCTCTCAGATAAAATTACCTTGCGCTTTGTAATAAACTATCTTGTACTGTGGTTCATTTGTCTGAGTTCATCCATCATCCATTTTAAAAATAACCTCGCGTATCTTACAAGGAGGACTGCTCAGTTGTTTACCTTTTGAAAAGATTCCTTTGTAAAGCTTTCTCGACCGTTTAAGAAAACTCTTTTCTAATTTTTCAATTCACATCTCCACTTGTTTGATAGTATCCGTTTCTAATATTCACAAGTACTTTCTTGATCTTGAAGTTTTATTTCTTCAGTTATTTGTTATCTTCTTTTTTGGCTCATATCGATGCTAAATTCTAATTCTCTATCCTTGTTGTATATTCTCATTGATTGTATAAGTCTCTTATTCTTTTTACATTTTTTACGAACAGTGTCATATGGTTCATGTACGGAAAGTAATCAATCTTTTCTGGCAATTTTGAAAATTTGTTGCACTAAATGCTCTTCCTAATTATATAATCGAGTGTCATTATAGCTATTACAAATAGTAATAGCAAAAAGGCATCCGTTTAGAAGATGCCTAATTAAATCATTAGTTTACTTCTCGAGTTTTTTCACTGGAGATTTAGTGACAGTATGTCTCCTCAAGTCTCCAGGATTCTTCTCAGTATTTTGGCCGATCTCAAAAATGGAGCAGTTGGGGGTTGTCTCCCCACCCAGATGTCTTATTTCCAAGTTCTCCATTCCCTTAATCGACCCTTCAGTGACTGTATCAAGAGCTCCGATTATAATTGGTATAAACTTCATTTTCATGTTCCACGGTGTCTTCAATTCCCTAGTTTAGTTGGCGACCGTAGTCAAGGGCGACCAGAAGGCTCCCTTTACAATAGCTACTACACCGAGGTTTAGGGGAGGGCACTTCTTCTTTCCCTGGATTGCTCCACTTTACCCTTGATACGTAACTTATATTGCTGAGTCTTAAGCAAAGAGGTATCAATTACCATTTTTAAAGTCTTTAGTATGACGTGACCTGAGATTGAACCTAGGTCTCCCATTGGCGTGCACTCTACTCACTGTACCAATGAGCCGATTAATTCCCTAGTAAGGTCGACGTATCTATCCTTCTTTTCAATTTCCTTAAATTTACTCTGTGGTAAGCCGGCACAGCAAAATCCACAGTTATTCAAGTTTTAATTTTTTGGTTGATTATTATAAGGTCTGGTCTTCTGGCTGTAATTAGGTGATCCGTTTATATGTCAATATCCCGTAGGAGTTTATGTGTCACATTCTCCAGGACAGATGTTAAGTTGTGCATATACCATTTTGTGACGCGGTATGCTACCGAGAGAGGGAAAGGGAGGTCAAATCCCCTACCCCTCTATGTTTAAATCAACAGACAGCAAGCTTGACCGTTAATGGAGGAAAGTCAATTCCTCCTACTCAATGAACTGTTGAACAAAGTAACGAATCCAGGTCAGAATGAAGGTCAAAGCTACCCGCACTGCATGACCTATAAACTGTTGGACAAAGAAAATAATCCAGTTCACTCCCGTAGCATGACCGGTGGAAATAGTGGGAGAAGGAAAAAGTCAGATGATTGGCTATAGACCCTTTAGCGCCAAAATGATACCTTTTCGTTGAGGAAATTTGGAAAAGAAACTTCAGTTTGAGGACAGAAATCGGCGTGGAAAGATATGCTGATTTATAGCCAAACTCCGGGAGGTCCCCTGGCTCACAAGAAGAATCTTTAGTTCTGGAGAGACATTGGCAAGAGATAGACGCCAATTTAGCCAAGCTCCGGGAAAGTCTCCTGTAAAAAGAATAGAACAAAATCTTTCGACAGAAGACAACAGAAAGGTACATTTAGCCAGATTCAGGGGATGCCAGTCGTCCGTAAAAGAAAGGAGCCTGAAAATTAAGCCTTGTCAAAGATAAGTATAACTTAAACTGTTTTTCCTTCTACCCTTCCTAAATATTGGAATTATATGTATTCAAAAGAGAAAGAGAGAAACTGAAAGGATTCTGTTTCATCAACCTTAAATTAGGGAATGAACTTTGTTATATGCTTCAGCCCGGTGACTTAAGCATTTTCTTAAGTAAAAAAAAGAAAGTAAGAAAAAAAAGGAGAAAGAAGAAAACGACTGTTGAGAGACATTTATGTTTGATACTGCCCGTTGGCTTAATAATAGCCGATATTTTTAAAAGAAAAGAGAAAAGAAAAAAGAATTGTTTCTTAAATATATCATTATTTGTTTGGTCGTCGCCTATTAAAACTGTGTTATATTTTAAATGCACCACTGTGTTGAAATTCTATTGGTTGTGTTATTTATCTATCAAGTCGCCTTCTTTTCCACGTATCTGTTTCAGCTTGGTATCGCTTTCATTAATTTTCGCTAAATGCCTTATTCACCTTAACACATTATGAGGGAATTTTTGGAAATTCGACCACAGTTGATATTTCTTTTAACCTTAAAGTCCATGCTTTCCGTTATATGAAGGGATAGGAAAACGAAATTGAAATTTCTTACAGATCTCCCAGTGGATCAACTTGCCTACCCTGTCAGGTCTAATTTATACGCCTCCTGAGCTAATTTTCAGCATTTGATATCATCACATAGTCTATATTTGCTATTTTGTTGCCTCTTATCTATTGTTGCTTTAATATGACTGTTTCTTATGGCGTTGTTTTGTGCTGCTATTTGAATAGATTCTGTTTGTCTTTTAAAGTTTGCTTTTCTTCGTTATAACCAGGTTTTCTCGTATGATATGTTGTTCATTAGTCTTTGAAAGCGCACATAGAATTGTTTTTCTTCTCATTTTTGTATCTTCGTAATTATCATTCGGTTGCCCATTGCTTTGTCAGTATAATTTCTGATGGCTGTATTCAGTCCTTATTTATGCTTTTCTATGTAAACCTCGAGTCGGTTTATCGACGCGTCATCACTGTCTTTAGTGCTGGCAAGTCCTCTTCCTCCCTCCTTTCTTGATACATATAGTCTGTCAATGTCGTCTCTGGAATATAATAGCTTACGTATGATCATTATCTTGTTCTTTGGTCTTTTTACTTAAGTTCTTCTCTTATCCATTTCAAAAAGGGTACCGAATATCTAACGACGAGTACAGCCCAGGTATTTATTCCTTTGATAAGGTTTCTGCTAGATAATTTTATCTTGAGTCGCTTTCTAGTTCTCCTGATATATTATTTCTTAATTTTTTTCTTTCCTCTCCACTTGTTTTACGGTGTCAGCCTCTAAGATACCCACGTATTTGTACGGTTCCTTTTCTCCGATTGTTCTAATCCTGTCTTGATTTGGTAGTTCCATTCCATCAGTTTAATGTCATTGGCTACTTTTCATAACTATTTTTCTTTCATAACAATCATTTTTATGTCAAATTTCATTCCAATATCCTGATTGTATATTCTAATTGCGTTGATTAGAATGTTCAGTTCTTTTTCATTTTTTGCAAACAGATTGATGCCATTCATGTACATTTGGTGATTGGTCATTTATTGCGATCTACTAAGTTTGTATCCGGATGTTCAATTTTCTGCGTATGTGGTTAAGTAGCATCATGGTAATTATGAATTGTAACAGTGATAGTTCATCTCCTTGAAATATAGCCGTTGAATCTTTGCTTCAGCTAAGCTTCTTCCTCCTGCTGTCAATTCCACCCTCCAGGTTTTCATGGTTTTCTCGATAAAGTTTATGACTTCACATGCTATTTTGTACATTTGAAGGCAGTTTATTTTCCTGCTTTGGTGGATCATACTATTTGCCTTTTTGTAGTCAATCCAAGCAAAAGCTAGGTTTTTTGGTCTAGTCATACTCTTGTTTATGATGAGCTGATCTATGTAAAATAACTGTTGTGCTACTTCAGATGGATAGAAAAAATCAGTGAAAAATTCAATAGACCTTTTTAAAAGGCTTTCGATCGTATGGAAATCAGACCCGACGGATAAAATGAAACGCAGTTTCTACCAGGCAGCGGTCGTGTCGATACTGCTATATGGATGCACTTCTAGGACGCTAATTAAACGGCTGGAGAAGAAGCTAGACAGCAATTATAGAAGGATGCTGCGAGCAATATTGAAGAAGACCTGGCGGCAACACCCCACAAGGCACCAACTATACGGGTACCTGCCTCCCATCACAAACCAGACATGCAGGACACTGCTGGAGAAGCAAGGACGAGCTGATAAGTGATGTATTCCTTTGGATCCCCGTATATGGTCAAGCAAAAGCATGACGACCTGCTCGAACATACATACAGCAGCTATATGTGGATACGGGATGTAGCCCTGAAGAACTTTCAGAGGCGATGAACGATAGGGAGAAGTGGCGAGAGAGGGTCAGGGATATCCGTGCTACCAGCACGACATGATGATGATGATGATGATGATTATTTGTGCATTGAATAAGAGCAGATATTTCACATTTATGGTTCAGATATAAACTACCACATATGATTAAAAGACATTATTAACATTTAACAGTGGTAAACTGCTCGGAGAAATGCAAATATATGACATCATTCTTGCATATTCAATTATCACTTAAATATGATTGACGTAAAATGCGTTCTCTGTTGAAATATGTTTCCTTCCTTTTCTCTCTTTCTTTCTCTTTCTGGATGAAATTATGCTGAAAAATACCCGCCAAGAATAAAAAGCGATGGACTGATAAGCATGAAACATTCATACAATTCCAGTTATTATTTTGCTCAGTCGGCTGGGGCTGTAGAATACACCGACTGCAGCTAGGGTGAGGGGTAACCCCTACAAATGAGTTTCCTGGACATGACACTAAGCAATCTAATGGTGAGGTTCCGGGGATGATGGGGCTTTGGGGAATGTGGAGCACACCTTCATTGCTATTGCTCCCAGTTCCACTCTGGCCCGGCGTGGTAGCATCTAATAGAGTCCTATCTATGGGTTAAACAGAACTAACGGCATACTTATGCTAAACTGAATTGTTTGACTAAACTGAATAGTTTTAAAGAGAAATGTTTTTGACAATGAAACTGTTCTTACATTTAAACTTATTCTAAACGGAATTATTTGAAATGGAACTGTTTTTTGACATTGAAACTGTACTTACACTAAACTGATTTGTTTAATATAGAACTGTTTTGAAATTTAACTGAGTGTAAACAAAATCTGTACTTATACTAAACTGAATAAGCTGAATTAGAACTGCTTGACTAAACGGAATAGCTTTAAATAGAAATGTTTTTCACAATTAAACTTTAGTTACGTTTAAACTGCGTACTTATCCAAAACTGAATTGTTTGAAATAGAACTAACTATTTGCATAAAAATAGATTTGGGTTTAAATAACCTCCAGATGTTGATATGACATTAAACCAACCAACCAACCGACCAATAATTGTTCTCTCTGTTCGCAAATCCTACCTCTAATTTATTTTATCTCTCTCTCTCTCTCTATATATATATATATATCATCATCATCATCATATCGCGCTGGTAGCACGGATATCCCTGACCCTCTCTCGCCACTCCTCCCTATCGTTCATCGCCCTAGGTAGGTCTTCAGGACAACAGCCTGTATCCTCACATAGCTGCTGAATGTACGTTCGAGCTGGTCGTCCTGCTTTTGCGCGGCCATGTGTGGGGATCCATAAGAGTACATATCTTATGAGTTCATCTCTGCTTCTCCAGCAGTGTCCTGCATGTCTGGTTCGTCTAACTTGAATAGGTTTCGTGATAGGGGGCAGGTGGCCGTACAGTTGGTGTCTTGTGGGGTGTTGCTGCCAGGACTTGTTCAGGATTGCACGCAGCATTCTTTTGTTTAATACCAATGAAAAACTAGAAAAATGTATTTTTCATCATTAGACTCAACTGTTCATTTAAGTGTGTGAGAGAGAAAAAATTTTTTTGCGTCATTAAACTCAAAAACGTATTTTGGTAGCTCTTTACTGGAATTGAAATTAAAGAAAAAAATGGGGAAATTTTGAATACAGTGAAATTAGGCTAAATACCTGCTGGTCAAAAGACAAAAACCATAATTAAAAAAAGTCAGTCATTTGTGTTCAAGCACAAGCACAATCTCACATCTCCCACTGGCATCTACCGCGTTTCGTAAGATATAAAACTGTCAAGGGCTAACATGTTGACCATATAAAAGTGTAAAACTGTCGGGTTACAAAAACAAGGTCTCTGTCAATATGCCTTCGATGATGCTATTGGACATAGCAAACCTGTTTTAACAATCTTTTTTAAGACCCTGATGGTAAATGGAATCTTAATTTCAAGTGGTAGGTCCAAGAAAATTTCGTCAGTGTCGTGCAGAAGGATTCACCGAGTTGTTAGACAAGACATCAGCTGGACCTCGAGGCAGATGAAAAGTCTAACTGACACAAAATGCAGCTTAATATTAACATGACGGCACTTCCATGAAGAAAGGTTTTAAAAATCGTAAACGTCTATAAAGTTCAAGTCCCTTTCTGCATCTCAATACAGCTTGATTAAACATTGCTGAGGAGCAACAATCATGTACCAACGAAAAGTGGAAGAATGTTTTTTTCTTTGATGAGAAAAGAAAAATTAACCCAGATGTTTCAGATGACTTTTATCATTACTAGCAAGATAAGAATATACCACTGTTGACATTTTCTACCCGGAATAGTGGAGGAGGTTCTATCATGATGTAGAGTGTTTTCTCATTCCAAGAAACAGATTGGATTTCGGTGATACACATGTGTCAAATCGTGGCTGCTTACATTAACCTGGTGGAGTGAGTAGCCATTTTTTTTATTGAAGGTCCTCGCGTGAATAGAAATGGCTGGATTTTTTCTGCAGTACAGCGCAGCAATCCATAATACCCGTAAGACAAAGGACTTTTTCTATGGCTAATAATGGAATTCTTTTGGACTTTGGCTTTTGGTACTTTATAACGAGAAAAATCTATAGAAATACACATTGATTCTAAATAGAGCATGGTCTTTGCGAAACATGCTGCAGACTTTTATTTCGACGATACGAAAACGAATTTTTTAAATCATTCACTCTGTTGACTGTGAAACTCAGTATAGAGATTACTTGGTGGATATTTTGTACATATTTATGACTTCTATTAGATATAGTAGTAGATGTTTGGCCAGCTAGTATTTTTCTGCATTTAATATTTAATTGTACCCTATTATATGCACAAATGGAGGTGCCCGTGGTGTAATGGTTATCGTCGTAGGATATGGACACGACGACACGAGTTCAAATCCTGGACCAGGCTAATTACATTTCACATAGCACTAATACCCTTGGGAAAGGTATGAATCCAATTATACTCCCTCCAGCTATGGGTAATTAGTAGGGCAGACAAGGTTCTACAGCCTTGGAAAGGCAACTAGTCTAGGAGAAGGAAAACTCTGAATTCAAACCTGTTAAACTCCGCTTAAAAATTGACCTTGTGTCATATCCTGCCCGAGCGGAGGGGTTGGGTAAATAGGATTATATGCACAAAGTACATCACTTATGAGCTCGTCCCTGCTTCTCCAGCAGTGACCTGCATGTCTGGTTCGTCTAACTTGGATAGTTTTCGTGATGGGAAGCAGGTGGCCGTATAGTTGGTGTCTTGTGAGGTGTTGCCGCCAGGACTTGTTCAATATTGCACGCAGCATTCTAGTGTAATTGCAGTCTAGCTTCTTTTCCAGTCGTTGCTCATAAGTGATGTACTCCTATGGACCCCACATATGGCCGGGAAAAGCAGGACGATCAACACGAACATACATTCAGTAGCTATGTGAGGATATGGGATGTAGCCCTGAAAACCTGCCAGAGGCGATGAAAGATAGGGAAAAGTGGCAAGAGAGGGTCAGGGATATCCGTAGTAGCGGCACGACAAGATGATGAGATGATGATGATATGCACAAATATCTTTAATTTATCTTTTTTCTTTTGCTATTTTTCATTTTTACGCTCTACGCAAATTGGAGTTTGAAAATAGCAATGAAACGGTATATTCTTCATTTATTTTCATTAGCCTAAAGACTTTGGCTTGTTGTATATATATATATATATATATATATATATATATATATATATATATATATATATTGAAGTATGCTTGAATAAATAATAAATATTTTCTTAATATCATTTCAAGTTACCTGATAACTGTCTTGGTTTCAGGATGGAATTGGTAGTTGAATTTCCGGAGCGCTTTCTGACCTTTCATAGGCCATCATCAAGGGTTGTTTCCATGTATAATGAGTGTTTTAAAAGAGTTTTGAACGATTTTAGGATTTTTAAAACGTACCAAAATTTCGTAAACGCAGAGTTGGGTTAAAATGAGATGTTGATTTATATATATAAAAAAGATTGCTATCAACGGAAATTGAATATCATCAAGAAATATGGAATATTTTTTTTTAAATAAGGGCATTTCCAAACAAATTTGGTAAATTCATCTACCAATTCGAATCTGACACCAAGACACTTTTAAGGAAACTTGAAAGGATTTTATTAAAATATTATAGACAAAATGTTGTTTTTATAATCTAATGAGACATGGTGAAATGAAAGACTACTGCCAAACTACACACACACACACACACACACACATATATATATATATATATATATATATATATATATATATATATATATATATATATATACGCATATATTTATATATATATATATATATATATATATATATATATATTGACACTATGGCTTTTCTATCATCATCATTGAGAGTTCTGTATATGTGTATGCGTGTGTGCATGTTTGAGATGAGAGAGAGAGAGAGAGAGAGAGAGAGAGAGAGAGAGAGAGAGAGAGAGAGAGAGAGAGAGAGAGAGATGGAAGAAATTACAGTGGTAAATTATTAGATATTCTTTTTCATTCTTTACGAAATTCAAATTTGACTTGTTGGCGAGTTACTGTAATATTTTCTCTGTCAATTGCAGTTAATGATTCTAATGAGATGTAATGAATCTCATTTGGTTATAAACTAGTACTGTCCACCGATACTTTTAATTAGACCAGCCATCGATTTATTATGAATTACACTGAGATATCTATGAATCCACTTATATAAATATCTACTAATGTATATACCAATAAACATTTGCAAATCTCAGAACATAATATAACATTTTTAACTTAATTTTTAAGTTATAAACTTCAGTGCCCTTGGCTGGATTCAAATAAATCATTACACCTTTACGTGACTTTGGGAGTGAATAATAAAAGATGTTCAATGATCCATGGATTTTGTTTGTAAAGTTAATATATTTTGTAAAGTGAATATATTTTGTTTGTAAAGTGAATGTATTTTGTTTGTAAAGTGAATATATTGGTCCAAGCATTTTACAAGGCAATCCACTACTGAATTGTTTTGGGGTGTGGTATTAGAGAATATTCTGAACATGCTTAATAGAGTTTAATTCAGGTAAACGCCTACACTAGAGATGTACATTGAAATCATCAGGGTTTGTTTTCATGTATAATGAATGTTTTTAAAGAGTTTTGAAAGATTTTGGGATTTTTAAAACGTAACAAAATTTCGTAAACGCAGAGTTGGATTAAACTAAGATGTTGATGTATATAAAAAACAGATTTCACGATGGTGGTTGCTACGTTTCGTTTCAGGAAGAAATCATTACAACGGGTGAATATATTAATGTTAGCTGTTGTAAACATGACCTGAATATTTCAAACGCCGCCACCAAAAAAAAAAATCAGCAGGATTTCTTCCGAACGAACTCCTAGAAAATAAACTCTAAATATTTTTGAAACAATATGGACAATCACAATAAACTGAAGATATTCAGGATTCATGAATATCACCTGTTTTCTCAAATGAGCCAAAAGCTTCATCTCAATTTTTTTTTATATCAGTTGGTCGATTTTGACGGCATGTCAACCTATCCGTTTATTTCAAACTTAGATGTCAGGTAATCGCATTTGATGTAAGTTTATATATAAGTTTTTGTGTTGTTGTTAAGAGGTTTATTCTTATCAGAGTTCTTGGTTTGTTGGGTTTTATGGCATATCAACCTTTGCGGTTTATTTAACGACAAATCAATTTTTATGTGAATAATCAGTTCTATTTCAAACAATTCAATTTATCCTGAGTACACAGTTTAATTGTCAAAAACATTTCTATTTCAAACTATTTAGTTTAGTCAAACAATGCAGTTTAGCATAAGTATGTTGTTATTTCTATTTAAACCATAGATAGGGCCCTATCAGGTGCTACCGCAGCGGGCCAGAGTGGACCTGGGAGCTATGGCAATGAAGGTTTTCTCTGTATTTCCCAAAGCTCCAGCATTACTGGAACCTCACCATCAGACTGTTTAATGTAATATCAAGGGCACTTATTTGGGGGGGGTACCTCTCTGCAGAGGTACTGTCAGTGAATTCTACAACCCCAGCCGACTGGGCAAAAGGGTTCTTGTTATGAAGATCTAATCTAATTCAAATAATTTACACACAGTTGTATGGTTTTGAGTATTCCTTTATAACGCAAAGATTTTATTGTTTCAAAATATTTTTCTTTTTAATCATAATCATTTAAAAAAATACCTAAAAATGGTGTTGCGCTGAAAGATGTAAATAGATCTTGTAACATTTATTAAGTATTTTCTTTCTGTTTTTAGATCCTTGTTTCTCTCTATCAAGTCAGGTGTCCCACTGCTGAGCCTTGGCTTAAGTCGAGAGATGTTCATTAAAGGAATTGATAACCATGAACACGTTTCAGAATATGGCACACATTGGAACTTATTTTTCACATTAGCTACTGACAATGTAAGTTGATGAGAATGATATTTAACTGTAGAAAATATTATTTATTTCCATCGAAGAAAGAAAAGACTCGTTTATTGATCTATCACTTTGTTCATGATTAGTTTATTGATATAAAGTCAATTCATTATCTTTTTGCATTTACCATTTCACTGCGCTCAACCAATCAACAATAATCTCAGTACCACATAAAATTTCATCTGAATTCAGAATGAATATTTTAAGTTTGATGAACAACTTTGAAGATATGGAAAGTATGAAAAACACTTAAATATCAAACTCCAAAATTTGAATTAAAAAAAAAATTTCTAAAATCAGTTTCTACTGAAAATCCAAAGTATTGCTCCTCCTAAAAAATGTCGGGAAGAAAAATGCTGCTCTATTTTCCATTGTTTAAAAAAAATCACGTTTTCTGTGTTAGAAGTTTATAACTTACAGGGTTTCAAGTAACTAACACTAATTCTTCGTAAACATTTATAGCTTTGTTCAACTCTTCTAATAATTTACAAACAGTTCTTTGGGGTCAAGTTTCATATCTAATACAAATATTTTTAAACATATCTCTTTGACGAATAGAGAGGTTCCTAACAGTTACTACCACTCCAGAATAGAGTGGACCTGGGAGTAATGTCAATGTAGGAGTACTTCACATTTACCATATCTCTTAAACAGGAACCTCAGCATCAGATACAGTTTAGCGTCATACCCCCTCAATTTTATGGGAAATTCTACGCTTCTGCTGGAAATACAACCCCACTGAAGTGCGTGAAAAGAAGACCACTAAATCTGGATGAGTGATGCCTCCAATATTTGAGCAGGTTAGGTCATTTTTTAATATTTAAAAATGGGTCTGGAATTTTCACTTGGGAAGATATGTTTTTATCTATGAAAACAAAAACGAATCAATGAATTTGAGAAGTCCTCATAAGTAGGCCTGAATAAAACGGGATCTAAACCACATTCTGATTACAACGCGATAAAAATACGAGAAAAATATGCCGCAACTTCATTTTTCATATGCAAACTAGAATTTGCCAAGATGCGAATTCAATTCATGTATTTTTGACTCAGTTTAATACCAGAGGGCTTCCTGAAGATCTGCGAAGAAGTAATTGGTTTCAATTTTGCCATCAATCATTTAATCCAATTATCTCTCTGCTCAGCATTCTACCGGGACATTCACTGGTTTTTACTTACATATATTCTAAACACACACTTATTTGCATATAAATAACTCTTCGTTTTTCGAATAGTTTCAAGTTAAAGGGAAAAAAACTTTCTTTAATATCATAACATGGTAATTTCTGTAACACACACACACACACACACACACACATATATATATATATATATATATATATATATATATATATATATATATGAAGAAGGAGATATTAATAAAACATTATTAGCAAAAGAAGTGGATATGCAACCAAGAGAAACTTGCGTAGTCTAAATTATCCAAGAAAGACAACCTGTATAATAGTTTTTTTGCAAATATTTCTAATCATAAATGTAGCATGGTGCAAGTGCTACTTGTGAGAAAAAGAGAACAACAGATTTTACGAGATCAGGGAAAAGATACCTGTTGAACTGGTTTTAATTTTATAAATGTTTGTTGAGAAACATGGTTTGGTCATTTGGATTTTATGGCATATCAAACATTGTTGGTTATTTAAAGCCAAATCGATTTTTATGTAAATAACCAGTTCTATTTAAAACAATTCTGTTTAGCATGAGTACACAGTTTAATTGTCCAAAACATTTCCATTTCAAATTATTCAAGCAGTTATATATAACAATTAAGTTTAGGGTAAGTACAGATTCAATATCAAAAACAGTTCAATTTCTCACAATTC
>OY757930.1:18497187-18587187 GCA_963585895.1 Sepioteuthis lessoniana
CCCTCCGCTCGGGCAGGATATGACATAAGGACAATTTTTAAGCGGGGTTTAACAGGTTTGAATACAGAGTTTTCCTTCTCCTAGACTAGTTGACTCACCAAGGCTGAAGAACCTAGTCTCTCCTACTAGTTATCCATAGCTGGAGGGAGAATAATTGGATTCATACCTTTCCCATGGGTATTTATGCTATGTGAAATGCAATCAGTCAGGTCCAGGATTTGAAATCGTGTCAACGTGTCCATATCCTGCGACGAGAACCATTACACCACGGTGAATGACACACAATATTCTTTAATCACCATCTTTTGCAGGAACTCTTTTGGCAACACCCTCGATAGTTGCAGTGATTTGTCTATTGTTATCGCTCACACAGATGGTCACCTCCTTGATTAGTTTTGTTTGGATTTCCTTTTTGACTTAGCAATATTTCTGGGTTATTTAATGTAAAAAAAGAGCATAAATGTTATTGTTCCACCATAAAAATGTTCATACATTTCTCAAGAGTATTAATCCAGAAATGAACATAATAGCGCGACTTGACTTCAAATTTATCTACAACGATATTGCAATCGAGCACATTAACCAATTTATTTCAGAGATTCCAGGTTCACTGAGGGCAGAAGTTATCTACTTTACCAACCCCTCCGGTCGGGCAGGATATGACACAAGGTCATTTTAAGCTGAGTTTAGCAGGTTTGAATTCACAGTATTCCTTCTCCTAGACTAGTTGCCTTACCAAGGCTGATGAAACACAGTCTGTCCTACTATTTATTTGAATTCGTATCTCTGTGTCCATTTCCAACGACGATAACTATTACTCTTCATTAGTTATAGACTGATATATAAACCTCTAGGTTGATTTTGCCTTCATGGAACGCGTCTAGGGTAATTCTATGCCTAAATGTTTGGAAATCTTCATCTCCGTACATTCATGTATACATTTTCGTGTAGTTCCTCTAAAGAGTTTTTTTCACCCAATCTTATCAAATACGATTAATTTTAAAGTAGAATGATTTCACCCCTAGATGAAACTCCTTAATATATTACCTTTATAATCAAGCGGGAAGTGGCTGATATAGATAAAGCAGTAATCTCACTGATCAGAACTCCCGAATCGAAGCCTCATCATTATTTTCTGTTTAGTGTCATAAACAGAGCTGTCATTTAGGGAGTCTGATACCTCTGTAGGGGATATTCAGCCATTTTTATTTGGACGAATCTATGCGAGCATAAACCTATATTACTATATATGCATATATGTGTGTGTGTTTGTATGTGTATGTTTGTGCGTGTGTGCGCGCATGCGTGTCCAGGATAAAGTGCGTAGATAAATTAATAAAACACAGTCCTACAAATTCAGTAAATTTTATTTCTTCAGCTTAAGCGAAAAATCAATTGATGAACCACAAAAATTGCAATCTCTTTTCTCTTAAGAAACCGTGAAAACAGTTTAAGCTTTAAATTACCCTAATATGGTAATTTTAAATTTACGTACTATATGTATCTGTAAAAAGTTTTTATGTGTGCTTGTCACTAAAAGAAAGCAAAGTTTATTCATATGGTAATATATATATATATATACATATATATATATATATATATATATATATATATATATATATATATATATATATATATATATATATATCCTGCTTCTCCAGCAGTGCTGGAGAAGCAGGGACGAACTCATAAGAGATGTACTCTTATGGACCCCCACACATGGCCGTGCAAAAGCAGGACGACCAGCACGAACATACATTCAGCAGCTGTGTGAGGATACAGGATGTTGTCCTGAGGACCTGCCTAGAGCGATGAATGATAGGGAGGAGTTGCGAGAGAGGGTTAGGGATATCCGTGGTACCAGCGCGACATGATGATGATGATATATATATACGTATATATATATATATATATATGAGAGTGTGTGTGTGTGTGTGTGTGTGTGTGTGTGTGTGACGCTAAGCTTAACATTAACAGAAGGAATATTATATATGGCAGCACTTAAGGGGTTGTCATACCTCGTTTTAATACTATTTATAGTTTCTTAATAATTCTATAAGTACGTTGAAATAGTCATAATTTCATCATTACATAATCATGAATTATTTTATTTTCATTGTATTGAATACTTTTAAAATTAACATAATGTCTTTTTGTTTTAATTTCATTGTTTCTCTGTGCACAAAAAAGTCCACTTTTCAGCAGTTTCTCTTCTTTTAAACTTTCAATGGGTCTGCTCTTTTTGCTGGGATTAGGCAATCCCTGTGTTTCTAAAAATCCAAAAGAACTTTGTGCATCTTTTTCTCCGAAACATATTCTAGGTTTTCCTTATATCCTTTGGTAGTATGTCCAAAAATAGATATCTTGCATAATTCTCTGTTTATCCCCTTATCTTCCCTGCCATTTCTAGTATTGGGCTCTTTTGCACCAATTTCCAGTATACGTTTAATAAGTGCTTAAATGTTTCGTCTCTATCAACATATGACCTACACTTGCTATTCTGTGGCGTCTAATCTATTGTCGCTTTAACAAAGTCGGTCTTTATGGCCTTGTTTTATACTGCTATTAGAAGAGATTCAGTTTCTTTCTTAAGGTTTCCTTTCCGTAGTCATGCCCAAGGCTTCTCGTGTGATATTTCATTGGTTTGTCGGTAAAAGTATCCATACAGTGGTTATCTTATCTATTTCAGTTCTCGAGTTATTTTTGTTCTGTTATTGATTACATTCTCTGTTGTTTCTTTCTTTCTTTGCTCTTTTTAATGTTGTCTTCGAGTCCACCAATTTCTGCATCCCCGCTACATTCAATGTTGTCGATACCTCATCCTTCTTTTTTTCTTGACACTTATAATCTGTACGAATCACCTATCTGATGAAATAACAGCAGAGAAGCTCTCGTGAAGTTGAACTTGAGCAATCTTTTTAAAAAATTCACTATGCTTCGGGTCATAGACCTTAACTTAACAACAGTTGATGTTAATGCCAAATAAATCTGAGCTGAAATTTACTTGAAGGACATTCGTTAAGGATACGGCGAGGTAGGGATAAACATCCTCTGAGAATCGAACTCATAACCAATAATTTCATCATGCGAGTTGAATAGTTATTTGCTATTACGAGAGTGCAGTATCAGCAAGGTTTGCACCAAACAGCAATATCAATCTGAATTTCCGCATATGATTCAAGTACGGCGCTTGCACCAATAGAAATCTGAATATATGTATATATATATATATATATATATATATATATATATATATATATATATATATATATATATGTATGTATATATATATATAAATTAGAATATAAAATGAATTCTGTATATTTATTGAACGGATTTAGTTTTTATTTTTATTTTTTTTATTTTTGTTCATTTTTTCTTCGATTGTATAAGATTTTATTCTCTTTAGTGTAATGAAGAAGCTTACATGATAGTTTTATTGGGTTCCATAAGGAAGTTTACTCGTCAGTTGTGGCATTAAATTTCTCTTCCCGCTTAATATGTTCATCTTCGAAATAAAAGCAAAAAAAATTATACTCTTTTTCTGATTTAGTGAATGTGATTTTCCTACTAATAAAAACTTTAATAGGGCTATGTAGATCTATAATAACGGAATGGCAATTACACAAGAGACTATTACAGCATTATGGAAAGTAAAAGGGGGTTCAAGCAAAGTCAGTGAAATTTATACATACATACGTATATATATATATATATATATATATATATATATATATATATATATAGAGAGAGAGAGAGAGAGAGTTCGCTGTAATGAAATAAAATTTCTCTTTTACTTTTTTTTTGCCCTATATACATATATATATATATATTTGCGTGTGTATATGTGTGTGCGTGTGTACGTGTCTGAGTGATTGCATAAATAAAATGGAAGCTCGTAACTACATATATCCATATATATATATATAGAGAGAGAGAATGAGAGAGAGAGAGAGAGAGAGAAAGCGAGAGGGAGAGAGAGAGAGATAGATAGAATGTTGGCTGTTATCAAATAAAATGTCTCTTTTTCTCCTTGGATTTTTATATATATATATATATATATGTGTGTGTGTGTGTGTGTGTGTGTGTGTGTGTGTGTGTGTGTGTGTGTGCATGTGTGTGTGTGTGTGTGCGTGTGTGTGTATGTAATCCTACTTCGTAACTACGCGTGTTAGATAGGAAGACAAATTGACACAGTAGGGACTTACATATATATAAAACTGGATAGAGGGCAAAAAACAAATTCATTTTCTCTCCTTCTCTACCCCCTCTCTCTCTCTCTCTCTCTCTCTCTCTCTCTCTCTCTCTCTCTCTCTCTCTCTCTCTCTCTCTGCCTATGTCTTTCGCTCTCTCACTACATATGCATATTTCTGTTTAGAACTTTCATTGAACGATCAAATTTCATGGTCATTCTCGTCATGGTGTTAATTACCCACCAAAAAATAAAATTGATACTGAATCTTCGATAGGATGCACGATGGTTGAAATCACTATGAGTATATCAACTAATCACAGGATTAAAGGATTTTTTTTTTCAAAATCGAGGGACAAAACTGCTTTACGCATTTAACGGCAATAAAATTCTTTATGGATATATCCACATTCCACAGTAAAAAGATAAAACGTTATCCTCGCTCCCAAGTTGGCTTGCTAGCTATGTAGATAAATAAATTGGTATGGTATGGACATCATTTAGCGCGGCGAGATAGATAAAGAAATCGACAGATAGAGATATCGATACCTTAAAGTCTATCCATAGAGAACTTGTTAATAAGAAAATCCGAACGACATTGTCTTTGTGCTTCAAAATATGGATTTGTATTTTTTTCCATACGACAGTGATGCAATAAAAAAATCTAAACTTAATGAATAAAAAAAATGGTATAATGCAAAAATCGACAAGGCACAAAAAAAACAACTGCTAGTGTAGGTAATGAGTAGAAAAAAACTAAACGTTTAACCAATATATTTAGTAAAAACTGGAAGCTTGTAAAAAAGGTATATAAGGCCAGGCGCATATCGGTGGTTAAAGTGATCTTCAGGGAACTGTGCAATAAACTTAATTTTTAGCATATTATTAAATGTTATTTGCAAAAATCAGAATTCATCCAAGAAAATGAGACGCAAAATTTCACTGATAATATGATATAACAACGGATCACCTAATTCCAGTCAGAAAACCAGACCTCAGTTAAATGTGGAAAAATTGCCTTCCTGTTTATTCTGGCATTCCGACAATCCATAGACTGAAAATAGAAGAAAGTTGGAAGATAAAGAAAGGCTTAGAATTTCTCAGAGAAAAAAAAATCGGAAAGATCAGAGTGACACTGACACCAATTGTAGTTAGTGGGCTTGGGACGGATCACAAAGGACAGGAAAAAATACTGGAAGAACTGGATAATATTAGAAGAATATAGGCCATCCAAGTGTAGCATATTGACGCTTGAGCGAGCCGTCAATCAAGAAACTGATGCATCTGGTCGAAGATATCTGAATACCACCTTGACTTGTGGGCGTGGTTGAATTCGATGCAGATGCGTATCCCCACAAGAAGCAGGTGGGTGTCAAACTATTATATAACCAGGTGCCACAGACACCTTGAGTTACTTGGAGTTCGAGGCAGGCAGAGTTCAGTTCAAGTTGCGGTAACAGTTTGAGTTCAAGTCGCAGTTGGGGACAAGATACCGTAGTGAGACCCATCGCCAGACGGAGGGTCTGGGTCCTCAGGACCCCGGTTGAGCAGCCCAGCAGAATGAGGAAGAAGTGCTGCTATGGTCAGAAGAATTTAGGGTCAATATGTAGCTGTCTGTTCCGTCTCCAACTCACCTCTCACACATAACCAACATCAACCCTTTCGCATACTCTTTCCAGGATAAGGTGTGAGAGGTATATTTTTCTAAAGAAGTGTGTTCGTTTCGTATATTATTGTTGACTATGTTTCCGTGTATAGTTGTATATGTGTATGTGGCTATACAACACAAGTTACAACGTTATAGAGAACGGCCACCATACCGAAAACCATCTTGTAGACCGGATGAGACTTGCTGTAATTCCAACGAAAAACCACCAGCTAACGCTGATGAGAAAAACTCCCAAGGAGTATATTAGTAATAATAAATATTATAACAATATAGACGTGAGGCTATACAGTGATGATATAGGGAAGAAATTTAGCACAGAAAAATGTGTCATACTAATAATGAAGAGCGGACCATGACAAATGACAGAAGAAATAGAACTACCAAACCAAGAAAAAATCAGAACCCTTAGAAGTGGACATTATCAAACAAGAGGAGATGAAGGAAAAAAGAAAAAATTAATACTTAAGGAGAGCGAGAAAACTACTTAAAACCAAACCGCAGAAATCTCATCTGGGCTGTTGCTCTCGTTGGAGACTTGGGACCGTTTTTAAAGTGGGCGAGAGAAGAACTTCAACAAATTGACCAGAGAACAAGGAAATTCATGACGATGCATTCGGCCTTACATGCTCGAGGGAAATTATGTATTACGAAAATATTGCGTCAATGCATCGATACAACGACTCGAAGACAACATAAGAAAGCGAAGAAGACTGATTACACCAAGCAGAAACAATAAGGACAACACAAACATCAACCAAACAAAAATAACTAGAAAACAAAAATTGGAAGGAAAAACAAGTAGGATGACATTTAAAGCGATAAACAAACGAATTATCACACGAGAATTTGTGAACATGGTTAAGAAAGTGAAAACTTTGAGAGAGGAACTGAATTCCTTCTAATAGCAGCACAAAGCAATACCATTAGGACTATATCAAAGCAATACCATTAGGACTATATCAAAGCAATACCATTAGGACTATATCAAAGCAAGAATAGTCAAGACGCAATTAAATAACAGATTTAGATATATGATGACAAAGACGAACCGATTCATCACATTATTTGAGGATGCAGTAAATTTGAGCAGAGAGAGAGCGAGAGAGAGAGAGAGAGAGAGAGAGAGAGTATAAGAATAGACCTGACTGGGTGGGCAAGGTGATCCACTGGGAATTGTGCAAGTCGTTTAAATTTAACCATACAAACAAATAATATGTACAAAACGCAGAATTCGTCCTAGATAAGGAGACACAGAAATTTCTTTGGGATTTGTGGTACCAATGATCGTCTAATCTCGGACAGACGAACAGAAATAATGATAGTCAAAAAACCCATGAAAACCTGCCGAATAGGGGACTTTGCAATAGGGTAAAACTGAAGGAAAGTAAAAACAGAGAGAAGTACATTGAGATATCTAGAGAACTGGAAAAAAATCTATTGAACATTAAAGTGTCAGTGATAATAATTGTAATTGGTGCTCTTGGTACAGTGACTAAAAGATTGGTACCGGAACTGGAGGACTTGGAAATAAAAGAACGAGTGGAGACCGACCAAAGTACAGCGTTGATGAGATCGGCCAAAATACCAAGGAGGGTCCTGTAAACTTGATGAGATTTGCTATCACTCCGATTCCAGTGGTAACCATCAGTTAACGCCGATGTGAAAAAATCTCGAACAATAATAGTAATAATATTAATGATAATAATAATAAACAAAAATGGGAAGGAAAACAATCTTATGGGCATTTTAAATGACTAATAAACAATATCTCACACGACAAAACCTGGACATGGCTAAGAACAGGAAACGTTATGAGAAAAACAGGATCTCTCCTAATGGCAGCACAAAACAACGCCATAAGAACCAATCATATCAAGGAGAGGATAGATAAGATGCAACAAAATAGCAAATATAGGCTATGTGACGACAGAGACGAAACGATCAATCACATAATAAGCAAATGCAGTAAATTAGCACAGAAAGAGTACAAGACTAGACACGACTGGGTGGGCAAGGTGATCCACTGGGAAATGTGCAAGAAATTAAAATTTGACCATACTAACAAATGGTTTATGCCCAACCCTGCACTTTTCCTAGAAAATGACACACATAAACTCCTATGGTACTTTGACATAAAAACGGACCACCTAATCTCGGCCAGAAGACCAGACATTATAATAATCAACCCCCACCCCCCAAAAAACGAGAAAATTGGCAAAATTGTAGGCTTTGCTTTCCCGGCTGACGACAAAATAAAACTGAAAGAATGTGAAAAGAAGGATAAGTACCTCGACCTTGCTAGGGAATTGAAAAAACTGGAACATGCAGGTGACAATTATACCAATTGTAATTGGAGCATTTGGAACAGTAACTAAAGGATTACTAAAGGGCCTGGAGCTATTGGAAGTTGGCGGCTGAATGGAGACCATCCAAACAATAGCATTGTTGAGGACGGCCAGAATACAGAGAAGAGTCCTGGAGACATGAGGAGGCTTGATGTTACTCAGTCTCCAGTGAAAGACCATCAGCTAACGCTGGCCTGAAAATCTCTAATGTAGGCTATGCGGGAACATAGATGAAACCATCAATTACATGATAATCGAACAGAGCAAATTAGCACAGAAGGAGTATAAGACTTGGCACGACTTGGTGGGCTGACTACAGAATAAAACGGAAAGAATGTGAAAATAAGGAAAAATACCTCGACCTTGCTAAAGAATTGAAAAAAAAAACTATGGAACATGAAAGTGACAATTGCACCAATTGTGATTGGTGCTTTTGGTACAGTAACTAAGGGATTATTAAAGGGCCTGGATGACTTGGAAGTTGGCAGACGAGTGGAGACCTACCATACGACAGGATTATTGAGAACGGCCAGAATACTAAGAATAATACTGTAGATTTGAGGAGACTTGCTGTCACTCAAACTCCAGTGAAAAACCATCAGCTAACATTGATGTTAAAAACTCTACAGGAGTAAAAAAAAAAAAATAATGATAATGAAGTTGAAAACTATCAGCTGATGGAGATATGAAAAACTCTCAAAGGAGTAAAGTAATAATATCAATACCTGACGTCATTTAAAGAATAACATATAAGTTTAAAATCTAAATATCATTTCAATTTTCATATAGATTTTTACACACAAATTAAGATTATACATTATTCCGAGAACTATCCCCAAGCACTCACACGCACGCACGCATGCAAACACACACACACTTGCCCCACACATACACACACACATAGATAGATAGATAGATAGATTATAAGCATCTTCCTGAGTTTAATAATGCTTATATTCTACAATCAAGTTGAAGAATACATTGAAAAACTGAAAATACTCTTTGACATTCACATGCATTCACAGACTCATTTCCAGAGATTTAAAGACGATAAAAGAAAGATGCCAAATATATAAACCGCATGAGGTATAGTACCTCGTCTTTTTTCCTTCCTTACTAATAAATTCATTTATTCCTTTTTTTCATTATTTGCTTATGTTGTTTTTACGGGCGTGATTTCATTGAATCAGCGTTATTTTAATTGTTTTGCTATGTAAGGAATACATGTTGGCATAACAACTTAGCCAACAGATGGAAAAACATGACCTTAGAATCCACTAAATTGAATTTATTCTTTGGGAAAATTTATTGCTCCAGTATTCAGAACCCGGTTTTATGAAAATAGAAATATAAAAACATAAATCTTATATTTTTGTCGGTGATAAAAGAGTTTTCTTTTGTAACATGAATATAAATTGAGTACAAGAAGAAGACAGAATAACATTCCTTTCACGTAATTAAAAAGATTCTCATGTATTCTTTGGAATCATCATCATCATCATCAGGTCTCGCTGGTGGCTCGGATTTCGCTGACCCCTTCTCTCTATCCGTCTCTATTGTTCATCGCTCCCATCAGGTGTGACAAACTGCATTCTCTATTCACACAGAGCTTTTGTTGGTAAGTTCTTCCTCGTCGACCTACAAAGAGACGTCATTGAGTAGAAGTCCATTGAAGAACAGAGTTCGTCCTTGCTTCTCCAAACGTGTTACACATGTCTACTTTGCCATAGTTGGATGGGTTTAGAGATGGGAGGTAAGTGATCAAGCAGTTTTTGTTTCATGTGGTGTTGCTTCCACAATTTGTCCACGATTGAGAAAAAGCTTGACGGGGACTGAACAAGAATACTACGAATTATGCACCACTTGGACGCTAACAAAACAGCTCGAGAAGAAGATAAACGGCAATTACACAATAATGTTCTGAGCAATATTGAATAAGTCCTGGCAGCAACACCCCACAAAGTACGAACTATACGGCCACCTGCCTCCCATCACGAAAACTATCCAAGTTAGAAGAACCAGACTCGCAGGACACTTCTGAAGAAGCAGGGACGAGCCCATAAGTGATGTACTCCAATGGACCCCTCATATGGCCGAGGAAAAGCAGAACGACCAGCTAGAACATACATACAGCAGGTAAGTGGGCATACGGGATGTAGCCCTGAATAACTGCCAGAGGCGATGAACGATAGGGAAAATGGCGAGAGAGGGTCAAGGATATCCGTGCCTGCGGCACGACATGATGATGATGATTATGATGATCGTAGTATTCTTGTTCAATTCCCGTCAAGCTTTTTCTCAATACGCTTCAACGGCTTTTTGTGGTGCATCCACGGAGTAATATGGACACTATAACTGCTATGGTGAAATCAATTTTTTATAGGATAGATTAGATTTCCGTAGGATTGATAGCATATCGATAGCAGTTCACACCTTCGCTTGACACACCTTCAATAAATTAGATGCTGCTGATAAGGTACATAAACTTGTCTACTTATTTCTGAGAACAGCCTTTTAAAGTTGAGATGTTCCTTTTCAATTAAAACACATGCACTTCATTTTGTTTGAGTTCCTGTTGAGGACAATGTCTCCGATCGCCTACTCCAGACTATGCAGCAGGCATTCAACTTGGGTTGGTGAATTTTCAAGAAGCCCAAAGTCATCTGAAAAATCTGTTTCCATTATAGTTTCCGGTGGATATCATCTGCTTCTTGCCTTTTTCAATGTGAAGGTATTTTTTTAAAATTATATCTATCTAAAGGGAAACTATCTGCCCTTATTGGATAAAGTTGAAATAATTGATTTGGCTGAAAATAGGAGGTTTAGACGCCTTAAGGAATCAGCTCATATGTTGCGCTACAATGACTTGCTGAGTAGACCACGTATACACTTGAATTCAATGTGGTAACCGATAATTAAGAAGGCTAGATGAAAAAAATCTGAATATGAGCACTGGTAAAAAAATCATATATAATAGTAGTAATCCTAGTCGAGTAAGAACATTAAATTTATAAGTCCCAAAATTCCATTCTGAATTGTTCAGCAGGACAAATAGCGTAACGGTTATAGGCGTTGGTTCCCTAAGCTTCTAAGGAGACAGTCATCTGGAGGTTGCTGGAACAAGGTAACAAGAATACTCAACAGTCGTACCCGCTTATGGGTAACGGAATCACAGGCGACCCCGGTGCATTCAAAGGGCGTATTTCGAAGTTCCGTGAAGGTTCCCCAGTTAGATCAAACACCTGAAAAAGGGCACAGGACATGTCGGCAAAAACATTGTTGAAATAACAATAAAGATGAAGTCAATAGTCCGAAAAAACTTAATGATAAAAAACTTTATATATATATATATATATATATATATATATATATATATATATATATGTGTGTGTGTGTTCAAATTACGTACTCTAGACAGATTATAAACTTATATGATACTCATCTATCGCCTTGCTGAACTCCAGCAGGAATCTCAAAGTAGTCCGTTTCTCTAGCTATGATTCTTTTGAGTATCATAATGACTGTAACAGTTGCTTTTGGGAAACCATAAGCTTGAAGTAATTGTTCCATCTTTCCTATGGATTCAAATGGAAGAATCGAGATTTTTCCCGCAAAATACTTCGTTAATTCGACAGATCGTTAGTATCTGTGAGGTTGTGTATTGGTTTCTCCGATGGACATTCTGATTTTTCGTAAGAACTTTCTCAATTTCATATCGATGCGACTGCGCAGCAGAGCATTATACATTTTACCCGTTAGTGAAGTAAGAATTATGCCTCTGTAGTTATTGACGATTCCGATGCCATTTTCTTTCGGAAGGGAATAGTACAGCCTTTTGTTCATCTGTCTATTGTATTTTGTATATATTTGGTTTTGCAAAATCGAAGACGTAAGTCTTCAAATGTCTTTGTGTTTCATACTTCTGAAGGTTTTTCGTCGAGGCTTGCAGCTTTTCAGCTTTTAATTTTTTCAGCACTACATCAAATTCTTCCTCCAAAAACTGTTCTATTTGGCTATTGACAATTTTTGTGATAGATTTATTTGGGGAGTTTCCAAAGAGATTCTTAAAAAGTTCTTCCAATATCTGTCTCATGTCTTCTTGGCTGGAAGCTTTTTGTTTTGCTCTCAAGGTGCTCTCTGTTTGCTCCCTTCTTTTATTATCTTTCAGGTTATTTCAGAGTGTCTCTCTTCTACCGAGCGTCTTATTTTATTCATCTTACCATGAATATATTCTAATTGTTCTTTTGGGTATGTGTTTCTTCTATTTCTAAAGTTTCTGGGCGTTGGCATTTGTTGGGTTTCTTTTATCCTATAAGGTTACTGTTTTCAACTTATTTTGTTTTTTCCTTTATGCTATTGTCTCACAAGGAACCCTACATTAGCTTCTTTGTTTGGTATGAATTCTGCTGCTTCCAGATGGTCATTAACGAAGTTTTCGCATTCTTCATTCGGAGTAGGTAATATCTCCTGAAGGTTATCGATTTTTTCCTGACAATTAGTGTATATTTATAGGTCATATATCTATTGGTAAAAGAGAGCCTATCATATATTTTGTTTTTGACAGTTTCTAGCTTATTTTTCGTAAAGGCAGACTTATCTTTGCTGTGATAAATCTGTGATTGGAAGATACACCTTCAAAAGTGGAGTGGGTGCAACTGTTCAGAGCACTATTTATACCCTTCCTGTTTATGAACAAATAATCTATCTACGCTTTAACATTATAAGGATAGGTGAAGGTCTATAATTTTCCCTCACTTTTACAGAATTTAGAATTAAGCCATGTAGTCTGTTTTTTGAGTGAAATGCCTATTTGATATTCACTATTCTTTAGAAGCGTTGTGCAAACAGTATGTGTCAGTTTTGTCTTTGCCAGTTTGAGCGTTCATGCCTCCTCAGATTATAAGTACACTGTGTTTTGTAATGATACGAACAAGTGAAGATAGTACGATGAAAAAGGGGATGATGTCCATTTCATCAATAGCAAGAAATGGCTGTTGTGCTGGGGTTGCAGTTAAATGGAGCACACATCATTCTCGGTTGTATTTTCTGAATGTTATTTATTGCTTTTAGGATAAGTGAACAAAGATGCATTCCTACTCGTCCTATGATGGCATTGACTGAGTTTTTTCCGAGTAGATACTTAGACAGACGTTCAATCATTATCATTATCATTTTATTATATTTTTAAATCGCTATGGTAGTGTCTACATCTCTGTATAGTATGTATATGCTATATTCTGTTGCAGACACTGTCAGCTCATGTAACTGGCCTATTTTATTTAAATTCGTAACGTTAAATGTCACAACGTAAACTGTATCATTTGCATTGAAGTAATTTTGGAAAGATTTGAATATATCTGTAGTTGATTTTCTTAACATTTGGACCAGACCTCCTACCTTAAGTGGACCTGCCCCTTGTTTTCCTGCAAGAAAAAAGCGATATGTATTTGTGTGTTTGTGTGTGTTTAAGGAACGAGAAATAAATCTTCGTTTCTCTTTTCATCTAACAATGTCAAATACTTATGTTGATTATACGATTTAAAAAAAAGAGCAATTTTTGTAATTGTAATTTGCCACTTTTCGTTGCATATATATATATATATATATATATATATATATATATATATATATATATATATATATATATATATTATTCGGTCCAGTTAATCTAGAGTTGGGAGTTATCAGGACAAAAAAAACATTCAACAGTGAACATTTCAATTTTCCTGTTAAAGATTTAAAATAAAATAAAATGAAATAATTAGATGAAACCATATGATGTGTACGTACTCTTCAATAGAAGGGTACTGAATTAATAGGCAGGAAAATAAAATTGAAATTAAAAATTTTAGTTTTAAATTTTGAATTTAATCTAATATAAGTATTACTGTATCCTTACGTAAAGTTATTAAAGAAAGTTATATTTATCTAAATTAGTATTAAATCTGGAGTTTTCAGCCAAAAATTAATTAGAATTTTAAAAAATAAAAATTTAAAAAAATTAATTTACAATAATTCCAACCGGCAATAAAAAAAAAACGGAAGTGGGCTAAATGAGGAGAAAACTCTTCACGCCTCTTCTATCCCCTCCCACCCTTCTTTCCTGTGTCTATTCTGAATTATTTTATCCATGAGATCTGAAGAAGTCCTGTTAATATTTTTTAGTGTATTTGATTTATATCAAAAAACATAACAGGATGGAAATGAATTTATGTTCCTAATATGAACGGTGTTATTTCTTCTTAAAGAAATATATATAATTTAATATAATAATCTAAACTTGATTTACTGGATTTAAAATAGACACACACACACACACACACACACACATATATATATATATATATATATATATATATATATATATATGAGGATCATTTTTTCGTATGGGCACTTTTATTGATAGTACACACATGAAACTCTCGTCCCCTTCGAAGTAATCTCCTCCGGCTGCAATGCACTTGTACCATTCCAGCTTCTTCTGGAAGGCCCCATGGAAGTCCTCTCGTGTGAGCGTGTCAATGACCTTCATCACAGCCTCTTTCATCTCCTCAATTGTCTCAAAACGACAGCTTCTGAGCTTCGGGAATAAGCAAAAGTCACAGGGAGCAAGGTCTGGACTATAGGGAGGGTGAGGAACTGTCTTGATGCCCATCTTGGTCAAATAGTCAGGGACAAGGATGGAATTGTGGACTGGAGCATTGACCTGCTGGAAATACCACTGGCCCGATTTCAAGAGTGCTGGCCTCTTCCCAAGGAATATCTTCCAGAACTCCCTTAAAACCTCCACATAATATTCCTTGTTGATTGTCTGTCCAGTGGGAACACAGTGTATGTAGATCATGCCAGTGCTGTCAAAAAAAGCGATCTTCAAAAGTTTGTGGATGGATTTGCACTGTCTGGCCTACTTGGATCGGGGAGAGTCAGCATGCTTCCACTGTGAATATGTCACTTGGTCTCTGGGACATGGGAGTAGATCCAGCTTTCATCGCATGGCATTTTTTCCAAGTTTAAAACATAATCGTATGGCATACCGTTCTTATAAAGTCCAGATTGCATTTTTTTAAATTCATCAGCTGTGACAATCAGGCTTTAGTAGGGTGTATTCCAGTTCCTGATGTAGCTTTTCATTTGAACCTGAAATCATAAAAATTGGCCAGTCACCTCATAAGATGTATCGCAATAACATACTCAATTTTCAAGAATCTACAATTTTAAATGCCTGTACAGAAAAAAAGTGTGGAAACTTATTAAATTCACCACGTATATATATATATATATGTATGTATGTATGTATGTCCGGTGTATATCTGGGAACGCAGGTGTATTGAGGTTTAACGTTTCAGAAACCACTTTTGATGGGCTTCGATATATTCCTTTCAAATATGCAGAGTGTGTTCTTCCTCCTAATGAAAAACAGTTTCCAATCTTGAGCGGAAATGCCCAACCTGAATCACTTATGTAACATTCTTGGCAGTATCATTTGATAGAATTCTATTTTCTAACCGATTGATGTAATATATAACCATTATTGAATAATTGTAATGCTTTCTTAATTTACAAATGTAAAGTAATTATGTATGCTTAATATATATCGTGTTATTCAATATAGATTAAATAAAGGATTTACGTTAAACATGCGTGTTTCATATTTTTTTCTTTTCTTGTCTTTGTCAAAATCATGGGTGTTATCTTTATGAATTAGCAAAGATTAAGAAATTTTCGAATATAATTTTATCATCCGTGTGATAAACTCGAGATATGATAATTTTACTTCTGAACTTGGATCACTGATATTCATAATCAATATATGATATAGATTTTAACACATAAAACATTTTTTAGTAAGGCGATGAAAAGGTATTCTTCTGAACGCAAAAATAAGGTACTATGTTACCACTCTCTGATATCTGATACCTTCATGGGCTTAACAAAATGATGAAACCAACATTTAGGGTAATAGAAATAAGATTTAATTAGCCACTGAAATGTAGCAAGTTGACTGACAATGAAAATAGGATGTATTCGGAGGGGATGTTGCTTAATTAAAACTCCCATAATATATTGACTAAATACAAATTAATCCCCACAGCCTTGGTAATTGACCCCTACTAAAATTGCATATGTCACTATTGCAACATATACGATTTCTTGGGGAGAGTTTGGAATCCATATAGATTCCAGTGTCTATTACAGGGGACTTAAACACGCTAACGTAAATAAAGATAAGCTGATTTTTTTAACGAATGACAAGTTTTACTTGGGTCATGCAATCAGCTGTGTATTTTCCGAGGATGACAAATTAAACCGTCTAATTTTCATACAGAAATAAAAAAAAAAATAGTAAACGAAATGACGGAAAAACTAAACCAACTTATATACATGGATAATTTCAATGTATTTGTAAAAATAAATAAATAAATAATAATAAAAAAAACAAAGAAAAATCTCGAAACCTTGATAGAAGCAATAAGTATATACAGACTCTACACGAGAATAAAATGTTGCATTAAAAATGTGCCATGGTAACATGAATTGTGGGAAAAGACAAGTAACGTAAAGAATAGATCTGCCGAATCAGGAAATTAATAGATCACTTAGAGTGAAGGAAACTTATAAGTACTCAGGAATAGAAGGAGAACCCGAAAAAGAAACCAGAATGAAAGAAAAAAATAAGATTCCTTCAAAAAAACTATGACATTTTCGAAACAGAAATATCATCCCCGGAAAAAAAACAACTTGGAGTTCACCCTAACAAGATATCCTGAACAATTTTTAAAACGGATCAGGAAATGGACCAAAGATTACCGATGTCGATTCATAAGGCCTTACCTCCGATAATTTACATTGACATTAATTATATAGATATACTCTATATATTAAGAAAATATGTAGGAAAAGAACTCGGCCGGCTTGATCATTATGTAGATGCATCAATTCAAGGATTGAGGAATGCATTAAAAATACCAAAAATATCAGATGCAACAACCAGTAAAATTGTTTGCAAAATTAAAACAAACACCGACGCAATAAAAATTAGAAAAAAAAGAAAATGGATATTTATCCACTGTATGGATAGTTTAAGCGAGATTGAACACGAGAAAACCTTGACATGAGATACCTCAATTGAACGGTTGGGTTGTATGGCATACCAACACTTGTACGTTATTTAATGCCAAATCCTGTTTATATATATATATATATAGAGAGAGAGAGAGAGAGAGGAGGAAGAGGTGGAGGAGGAAAGAAAAAGGGAGTTATTCAATACAGAGTTGATGTCATATATTGAACCGCTGGACAAACAACGAAAATCTCGTTGATATATAAAAACATAATTTACATTTTTATTCTTCGACTTTGACGTTTATGTGAAGTAGGAATACAGTCAGAGAGTGTTCGTATATATCTTTCTTCTGTGGCAGGGAAAATTTTTGTGAAGTAGTGCGACGGCTGGAGGACACACACGGGGGAGCTGACAGGTCTGCTTGAGTGACAAGCGGTCTCTCCTTCAGTCCAAAATTGCAGACGTCATATTATCTTTCAAGTCCCATGATCACGCCTCATCGCCAACATATTTTTCTGTTTATGCTTGGTTATCGGAATTTGCATACTTCCGTTTTTTCCGGTAATTTGTTGATCTTATTTGCAAATAGAAATATCTTTCACTCTATCCCTAGGCAATAAATTATATTCTTCGCCATCCTCCTTTATTTTCACTTTTCTGTGAAACCACTTTGTTGATGTTATCTTGCGACTGCATTGAATCTGCTAAGTTCATCCACATCGCCAGCCAAGTCAGTCTATTTCTTAGCGACTTACAGAATTTACAAAAACGTTGCTGTCTCTGACATTGCAGAGAAAAACTACCCGTTAATGCTTGTGTGAAAAAGTCGATAATAATATTATTAATAATAAGGAAAGTAACAAAATGAATAAATAGATTGATAAATAAAGTGATAGAGAATAGAGAATACAAACGATGACCTTTTCTCAATTTTCACTCTCGAACCGATGTAACCATTATCCTTGTGGTGTACACCTCTCAACCCTTGAAACAAATGGACACTTCATTTACGAGTACGTTAATGCCTCTATCTCCTTCTACCGATCATCACCATCATCCTCTCTCTCTCTCTCTCTCTCTCTCTCTCTCTCTCTCTCTCTCTCTCTCTCTTTAAACAAATCTTATTCAGAACGAACTGTGTGAATTTGGAATAGTCTGCAAGTGTTCTGGAATATGAAACGGACAGTCGAACCCATAAATAGTAAACACTTGAACCAAAAAACTGGATTAGTAATCCACAGTAAAAGTCAAGGAGTAAAAATCTTCAGGAATTATCAAGTAACATACTTCTTGTGTGTTTTCTCTAAAGCTCTACCTTGTGGCTTGGAAAATAATTCAGGACTATTCAAAGTAACTTAGCTGACTTTAACCATAACGTAGTCTGGGTTTTCTTAATCTTTCTTCTGATCCCGCCCGTTCTCTTTTCCAGGTGACTGAGGGCTATTCCAACGTCTAACATTACAATTGAAACTACTGTCACCTTCTGGTTACGAACATTTCTCAGCTCCTTGAGAAAGTCCAAGTATTTGTTAACATTTTCGTATTCATTCCTTGATTTCAGAAATAATGTTAAGAATAATAATTAGCTGAAGAACAGTCGGATAAATGCCTTAATAGAATTATATCTGAATATTGATATTATATATTCTATGGAAACATTTTTAAGGATGATGTGAGAAGATAGTACAAAGAATAGATGCCCAAGGATGCTTAACAAATAGACAGCAACAACAACAACATCTTCAACAACAACAACAACAACAACAACAATAATAATAATAATAATAATAATAATAATAATAATAAGAAGAAGAAGAAGAAGAAGAAGAAGAAGAAGAAGAACGCACTCTTTGTTCAGCCGAAAAGCAAAAGCCACTTGATGACAAGATCATTTATTTTTAATTATAACTGTGTCTTGTCTTCTGGTCGGTATTTGTTAATCTCTTTGTATATCAAATCCCAGGAAATTGTACGTGTCTCATTTTCTACGACATATTAGTGTTCGTGCATATATTTTTGTTAGTATGTTCAAATTACATTCGCTTGAAGCATTCCAAATATATTACTCCTCTCTCACAGACACACTGGCTCTAGTATTCCTTTCATATAAGTCTGCTGCTTTCGCTATAAGGAGATCAACAGTTAAACCTTTATCAGCACATGGCTTACATTTTCTATTTTCCAGCGTATTATCTTGCCCAGAAGGATCGGACCGTAGAATACACCGATTGCATCTCGGCAGAGGGGCGAGACTTCCTCAACGTGTGTCCTGATATGACACTAAATAATTTCATGGTTAGGCTCTAGTAATACTCAAGATTTGGGGAAATGCAGAATACTCCATAATTACCATTGTTCCCAAGTCCACTCTGACCTGAATTGGTAGCACCTAATTGTATTCTATCAATGGGTTGAATTTGACATTTAAACTATGCAAATAAATGACTTATGCTAAATTGAATTGTTAGAAATAGAAATTATCATTTAAGCGCGTGTAAACAAATAACTGATGTTTAATTGTTACTGATATATAGCCATACTTGAAACCATTTAACTTTGTTGACTTATGGAAAATTTAATTTTTAGAAGTAGAACTGTTTGATCATTTAACGGAGTGTATCTCTAAAATGTTTTTTACAAATCATATATATATATATGTGTGTGTGAGTGTGTGTGTGTGTGTGTGAGTGAGTGTTAAATCATAATTTGACATTAAATAACCAATAAGGGTTGATGCGATAAAACCAGCGTATTATCAATTTTTGCTTTAACAAAGAGTTTACTTATGAGAATATTTTGTGGTTATATTGATAGATGTTCAGTTTCTCTCCCCAGGACGCTCGTATGAAGCCATGCCGAGGTTATCTTGAGTGCAGGTCATCTGAGTTTGTCGCTTGAAGTATCAATATAGTTCTTTTTGATTCCGTTTCTGTTTCCCAAATTTTATGCGCATTTTTTGTCGGTGTTCTTAAATTATTTGTATGATTGTTGCTATTGGCTGCTGTAATCAAGTTCGCTTTGTTTTTTGTCTTTTTTTTTTATTTGTTTCTTTCATATTTTTGGATTTACAGAATTACTGCATTTATACATTCCCCAATGTTGATATATCCTTTTTTTTTTCTTTTCCGACACAAAGATTGTTTAAAACTGTTGTTTTGCTCTTGGCTATATTGCTATGTTTTGGTTTTCAATATTTTCTCTTTTACCTTCTTTAAGGCGCTCTTATGGAATATTATCTTCTCGACTTAATTTTAGGTGTATTTCAAGTATTATATGTTCATAAAACCTTCCATCAAACCATCCATGCTTGGTCCACAAGTCTATTGCTTGTATTAAATTAAAAACATTCCGATTAATGTCCTATCATTCAATTTTTATTACACTTTTTTGAGTGGTTGTTTTAAAATAGTATTGATTTGTACTTTATTATCCATTTGATTATTGAACATTTCTGCCTTTCTTTGCATTTTTTAATGTACTCTTCGAGTCTTCATTTCGGTGGGTTCACGTTAGCTACCCTGTTGGCGAGTCCTCTTCCTACTTCTCTTCTTTACATATATACTCCCTGCCAAATCCCTGGTGTTAGACTTGGTGCATAGTCATTAGTTTTCTTGTCCTCTGCTCCGTTCTCCATTTAAAATGATCCTGAATATATTATAAGGAGAACTGTCGGGTTGTTTATTCCTTTGATAAGAGTCCTGCTGCAGAGTGTCATTCGGGAAGCTTTCCTTTTCATCCCTGGTAGTATTTTGTTATTCTTTAATTCATCTCCGTTTCTTTGATGGTATCGGTTTCCACCAAACCCAAGTACATGTACATTTCTTTTTCTCTGAGCGTTCTGATTCGTTCTTGATTTGGCAGTTCCATTCCTTCAGTTATTTGTATATTTAAACTTTTCATAAGGTGCACAGCTCACATTCCGATGCAAAATGTCATTCCTTTATTGTGGCTTTATATACTCGTAGTCTATATTAGAGAGTTCAATTCTGTTTCATTTTTTGCACACCGTATGATGTTGTCCATGTAAATAAGGTGATTAATATTTTCGTGCAATTTCCTAAAACGGTAGTTTCTAGTGTTTCTTAGTATGTTACTGAGTGGCATCATAACAAATAAAAGTAACAATGGTGAAAGCAGTTCTCCCAGGAAGATGTTTCTCTGGAATTATATTTTTATTTTCCTTCTTGTAAGTTTTTTTACACCAAAATTAGGTGATCGTTTTTCACTGTAGTCTGCCTGATAACAAATCAGTTCTTCCAAACTCTTTTCAGAGCTCTGGCCAATTTCAAAATGTTTTTTTTTCTATATGGTATCGATTCCTCCTCTAATTTTCACAACTTTCATCTCTCTCTTAAAGCCTTTTAAAACTATTGCGAATTTTCCACACGAATATTTACTGATCTTTCACCGGAGTCGGAATTACAGCAAATCTCCCCAAGTCTTAGGGACTCTTCTAAATATGTTAGCCAATTCTATTTTGCAATGATCTCTATTCTCCCTCTGTTTTCTAATTCCTCGAGTTTTCTTTGAAAGCCATACTTACAGGCGTACCAACTACAATTGGTATTGCCGCCACTTTCAACTTCCACTTTTATTCCTCTTTCTTACATGATCCAAATATTTGTAAATCGGCGCTTTCTATCTCTAGAATCATATAATTAAAATCATTATAAGTAAGTAAAGTTGGCGACCGTAATCCTATTTACCCAACTCCTCCGCTCGGGCAGGATATGACACAAGGTCAATTTTTAAGCGGAGTTTAATAGGTTTGAATTCAGAGTTTTCCTTCTCCTAGACTAGTTGCCTCACCTAGGCTGAATAACCTAGTCTGCCCTACTATTTACCCATAGCTGGAGGGAGAGTAATTGTATTCATACCTTTCCCAAGGGTATTAGTGCTATGGGAAATGCAATCAATCTCGTCCAGGATTCGAACTCGTGTCGCCGTGTTCATTTCCTACGACGATAACCATTACACCACGGCGACCGTAATAGACCTCAACCAAAAGGTACCCTTTTCGAAAGCTACTACACCGGAGAATAGGGGAGGGCGCTACTCCTTTCCTTGGATTGCTCTCCTTTTACCCTTGATACATACCTTATATTGTTGAGTCTTAAGCAAGGAGGTATCAAGGACTATTTTAAAAGTCTTTGGTATGACGCGACCTGGGAATGAACCCAAGTCTCCCAGACCTTTAACGAAGACTCTACCCACTCGACCAATGAGACGGTCATTATATATACAGTAAAATGCACAATGTACAAAAAAATGACAATTAAATAGAAGTGTAAAAACATCATCATCATCATCATCATCATCATAAAAGCAATAACAATAAATTATCAGAATGAAAAATTAAAAAAAGAAAACTGCTCATAAAGGAATTGACTCATTAAGCAAACGTATCCAAGTTTGCATAGACATTTCAGCTGTCCAAGTGGTCACTTTTAAAATAGCTGAGAAAAAAAAAACGTCATTTTAGTATCAGCTGTCTGTTTACGTCTCAAAGTCTTAATTCAGATTCAATAATACAGGATAAGAACGGAGAAACCACAATGTAAAAAGTGAAAACCATCCAGACTTCAGTATTATTAAGATCGGCCAGAATACAGAGAAGAGGCCTGCTCACCTGGGAAGACTTGCTGTCACTCAAACCCCAGTGAAAACCATTAGCTAACAATTATGTGAAGAACTCTCAATGGAGTAATAATTATAAATGATCATAGTGCAAAACAATTCTGTTCAAGACAATGGGACACAAATTTCTCTCCGATTTTCAGATACAAACGGATCACCTAATCCAAGTTAATTGACCCGACCCAGAATCAACCTAATAAACAAAAAAGAAATTATCAAATTGTGGATTTTGTTGTTCCAGAGAACCAAAATAAAAACGAAATAAAGCCGATAGATTGACTAATACTTGGATCTTGCCAGAGAACCAAAATGCAAAAGAAAATGTGAGTTTTAGAGGTACCAACTTTTAGTGGTTCGTCTGGTGCAGTCTCCAAAGTCTTGGAAAAAAGACAGAAGGAAGTGGAAATCAGAGGAGGAATGGAAACCATCCAGACCACACTATTGTTGAAACTGGCTGTAAAACTTAAAATATGTCTAGATACCCGCGAAAAGTTGCTTCCACACAGCCTCTCGTGAAATTCATCAACCAGTGTTAAAATTCCTAAGCAGTGAAATGATAATAGTTTTAACAACAAGAAAACGAATCGCTATCGAACACTGTACTTTAATTGAACACTCAACATTTTAAAAGTAGTTGAAATTGATAAAACAAAAAGGGATGAACGTAAATAAATGATCAAATGACAACAAGCATCATGAAAATGAAACCCGTAAAATGAAAAGAAGAAGAAATATACAAGGCAAAGAAACCATTGCTGAAAAAAATCATCACTTACATAAATAAGCATGAAATGTCGGAAGAATGAAGCGTTGACTTTAATTTTGTGTTTTTAGTTATAAAAACGGAAGAAGATTTTTTTTTATGGTAGACAACTAAAATATTGTATGAAGACTAAAGAACACAAGACATTAAAGTTATCAAATATCTGTTGTAGGATTGAAATAAGTAAAAAGGGTTTAGGGGCTCCGATCATAAATAACGATATACAGGCCAAAAGATAGGTATAAGTTTGAATGAATTATGAATTCAAGGAAGTCTGTGATGATTACGATAAGATGTTGAAGATTTGAGACGGATTTCACTTAGTTAATCTCCAACAACAATCACCAGACATCTGGCAATAATAATAATAATAATAATAATAATAATGCACAACCCAGCACCTCTCCTAGAACATGACACACATAAACTCATATGGAATTTTGACATACACACGTATCCCCTAATCTCGGATCGAAGAGCAGACCTTATAATAATCAGCAAAAAAAAAAAAAGAGAACTTGCAAAATTGTCGACTTTACTGCCCCGGTTGACCACAGAATAAAACTGAAAGAATGTGAAACGAAGGATAAGTACCTCGAACTTACTAGAGGATTTAAAAAAGCTGTGGAACATGAAAGTGACGACTGTACCAATTGTGATTGTTGCTTTAAGCACAGTAATTAAAGGGTTAAAAAGGGCCTGGAGGACTTGTAAGTTAGCGTGCGAGGGGAAACCATCCAAACGACAGCATTATTGAAGACGGCAAGAATACTGAGAAAAAACTAATGAGTAAATAATTATAATCATATATGAAAACATTATTAAATTAAGCAGAATAGAGAAGTAATAAGTTAAGTAGGTCAAATTAACTGATCACAAAACCATATTAATATAGCCACGTAAATAACTATCCTCTAAGAGTCACACCATTTCTCAAGCGCATTCGCATTGTGCCGCAGAAATTCCACATAAGATTGGCTGTCTTTCTTTCTCTGCGTTCTAAACTTCTGTCTATAAGCTTCTGGGACCAACTCTAAGCTTCTGAGAATCACCGCTTTCACCAATTCTTAATCGGCGCAATTTTCCGTCGGCAGAGTTACATATACCCTCTGGGCTTTTCTCGTCGGTACAGTCTGGAGTAACATTGAACAACATCCTCTTAGCCATTCGAGGTTGAGTGCCGTTCACTCAAAATGCGCGAAATATTCATCAACGTTGGCTTCTTCAAATTTTGGGAATAACCTGGCTTGTTTCCCCTCTTCGAAACTGTCATGGCTTCCTCTGCGTCCGCTTCTCGTCAAGTCGATCTCCTGTAAATTCGACTTTTGCTCATTTCAAGCTTTCTCCAGCTCCATCCGATTTCTCTCTGATTCCAGTCGGGCTTGTATTCTAGCCTTATGTATTTCCACTTGCTCTGATATCATTTTTTGCTATTTCCCTCGGTAGGACCTCTAGTATTATTTCTTCAAACACATTCGCGTCTACCATGTGTTCAGTTATATTCCTCACAAGTTCATCTTTCCTCACCGTCTTTTGCAGGTTTAACTCGATCCTCTCGCCAATTTTTATTATTTCGCTTTTCCTTTGTCTCTCGAACTTCTCCATGCAAGGTTCCTCTAAGAAGTTTTCTATCCCGTCCATTCCTTTTTAATCTTCTCAAACAATTATTACAACGAATAATTAGGACTGTTTTGATTATATTCCTGTCACGGTCTCCTAGGGCAGATTTAGACAGCAGGAATTATCATACGATTACAGGAAATAAACATTATTATTAAACATTCCGGACCGAGCCGACATTTTAAGCGTATGTGACGTTGAATTATACTCTGACCTGAAGGGATCGATATCTCGGTCATTGTCCTCTGTAGAAGGCTGTTACGTAAAATGTGTATCTCTGAGGGCAATCTGGCACTTGACACTCCATTAAAAAAATCCCGGACATAAGTCCTATTTTGGGCGTATGACAAACAGATAAATAATGTGGCGGTTAATTCGGCGCTAGACTTATCTCAGACATGTGTAAGGGGATGCCAATTCACTTTCACATACACCACCAAGTCCTTTGTCTTCCTACCCCCTCAGATCACGGAGGAACAAACTTCTAGGTTAGATAATATTAACTGTTGACATATTTCCAAAATTCTCTTGTAATGTTTAAGGAGGCAATAAGACGTTTAGCGAGAATTAATGAAAGCTGTACGAGACTGCGACAGGATAAATGCAAAAGAAGTCAAATCCACCGAGGAAATAAGGCAACCAAAAGATTTCAACTCAAGGATGCATTTAAAATATAATAAAATTCTAATATTCGACGACGAAACAAATAATGATGAGATTTAAGAATAGGTATTTTTTCTTTTCTCTTTTCTTTTTAAAATATAACAAAATGTTAAGCCAACAGGAAAACATCAAACAAAAACGTATCTCAACTGTCTTTTTTCTTCTTTCTCTTTTTTCTTTCTTTCTTTTTATCTAGCTTGAGTAAAAATGTCTAAGTCACCGGACTAAAACATGTAGCAATGTTCATTCAATAAATTTATGAATTGATGAAACAGAAACTTTACAGTTTCTCTCTTTTTTTGAATACATTTTTCCATTACTTAAGGATTGTAGAAGGAAAACGGTTTGAGTTGTACTTATCCTTGACGGCTTTTCAATTTTTCAGATTTCTTTCTGTCCTTTTTACGGCGAGAGACCTTCCTGGAGTCGACTGAATTCAGCATGCTGTTCTAACACTGGCTTCTGTCCAAAATAAAATTCTCCTTCAAATTTCTCAAACGCATGATGGCCTTTTTGGCGCAAACAGCCTGAGGACCAATCATCTGATTTTCCACTCCCACCAACTCGCCGGGTCACGCCACTCGATTGACCTAGACTTCTTTCGTTCAACAGACTAAAAGGCACAGTGTGCAGATAGCTTGCCCTTCTTTCCTCTACCATTTTAACAGTCATTCTAAAGGCCAATTGATTCAAATAAAGGGGTAAGGACATTGACCTCCCCTTCCCCCTCACTCTCTCTCACTCTCTTTCTCTCTCTCTCACTCTCTTTCTCTCTCTGTAGTATACCACGTCACAAAACTCTTGCGAGAAAGAATTTGAAATACTACAGTAAACGAATTAGAAAAGCTTATAGAATTCAATGACATGAAAGAGAATTGAAAATTGGTATTAGAAAATGCTCAAGTCTTTTAATGAAAAGAAAATTATACATAAAACTGAAGAAATTTACTTCCCACATGGATAGCATAGTGACATACAAAGAAAAAGGAAACTACTAAATAAGGAGAGTATTAAAATAAAATAATAAACAGAAAATAAACTGAAACACAAATGAAAAATAATTAGAAAACCTAAGAGAAATAATAAGGAAAAAGAAGTAGAAACCCTGATAGACACGATAAACAAATGCATTAGAAACACAAATTAAAAAGAAAAGAAAACCTCATAGAGATACTAATAAAAAAATAAAAACCTAATAGACACCGATAAATAGAAAATAAGTAGAAACACAAATGAAAAATAATTAGAAACCCTGATATTCCATCAAAATAACACAGGATGAAATAGAGAACAAAGGAAGAATCGAGGCCATCCATATAACAGTAATGTTAAAATCATTTACGATACTTTAAAAAGCCTTAAGATCTTACAAGACTTTAGGATGCTGAAACTCCTCCGTAAAAATCACTGCTAAATGTGGTCTGAAAAATTCGCAGGGGTAAAAATCCAGAGAGGAATCTACAAGAAAGATGCGTTATATCCATTACTATTTGTAATAACAGTGATGTCACTCATTCATATATTAGGAAATGCACAGGCAGATTAAAAGTTCATAAATCGCAAAATAATAATAACCTAATACAAATGAATGACATCAAACTGTTAGCAAACACTTAAAAAAATTTGAATCCCTACTTCAGGCAGTGAGGATATATTGTGATGATAAAGGGATGTGATTTGGTATGGAAAAATGTGCCCAGCTAATAATGAAGAGCAGAAAAACGACAGATGACAGATGGAATCATCATCATCATCATCATCATCATCATCATCATCATGTCGTGCTGGTACCACGGATATCCCTGACCCTCTCTCGCCACTTTTCCCTATCTTTCATCGCCTCAGGCAGGTCTTCTGGACAACATCCCGTATCCTCACATAGTTGCTGAATGTATGTTCGTGCTGGTCATCCTGCTTTTGCACGGCCATGTGTGGGCGTCCACAAGAGTACATCACTTATGAGTTCGTCCCTGCTTCTCCAGCAGTGTCCTGCATGTCTGGTTCGTCTAACTTGAATAGTTTTCGTAATAGGAGGCAGATGGCCGTACAGTTGGTGTCTTGTAGGGTGTTGCCGCCAGGACTTGTTTAAGATTGCTCGCAGCATTCTTGTGTAATTGCCGTCTAGCTTCTTCTCCAGTCGTTTTGTCAGAGTCCATGTAGTGCATCCATATAGCAGTATCGATGCGACCGCTGCCTTATCGGTTAAGTCTGATTTCCATATGATCGATAGTCTATTGATAGCTGTCCATGCTTTCGTTAACCTCAATCAAGAAAAAATCAAAACATTTGAGCAAAAGGTAATTTACAAATACTTGGAAATAAAGGAAGCAGTAGACCACAAAGGGAAAATAAAAGAAAGTTAAAAAAAAGAGATTTTAGTACTTAGGACTTCTAGAAGAAAAAGGACTGCCAATTCAAGAAAGTATAAAGAAAGAGGAGATATGGAATATTGCAAATACTTGGGAAATTTGGAAGCAGACCTCATAAAACAGATTCAACTAAGCAATGTTAAAAGCAGGCCCTATGAAATAGATTTGTCAAGGGAATGTTGGAAGCTGAACCTACAAAACAGATTCAACTTGGGAATGTTGAAAACAGACACAATGTAACAGATCAAACTTGGGAATATTGGAAGCAGACCCCATGAAACAGATTCGAATAGGGAATGTTAGAAACAGACCCTCCAAAATAGATTCACTTTGGGAATGTTAGAAGTGGGCCCCAAGAAACAGATTCAACTCAGGAATGTTTGAAGCAGACCCCATGAAACAGATTAAGAAAATAAATAAATAAGCACGTTAGAGGAACCAGAAATCTCGAAACTAATCTCTCCAGCTGAAATTCCATCAAAGAAATAAATATATATATACAGTCACCCTTGCAATATTTATTGGACCATTCCAAAAATGAAAAATAAAGAGGGAACTAAAGGACAAGGAAATTAGTGATTATCCAAAAGGCTTTAAACCCGTGAGCGACATAGACAGATGCTATATGTCAAGAAAATAAGGAAGAAAAGATATCGCCTGCATTGTAGATTGCGTCGATGCATCAAAACATGGTCTCGAGGCATACATGAAAATGTGTATAAAAGACTCATTACAGTAGCCACTAACAGCAAGAGGAACATAAGAAAAATATAAAAATATAAAAAAAAATACAAAACATCATCATATCGTGCTGGTAGCACGGATAAATAAAGTTAGCGACCATAGTCGAGGGTGACCCGAAGGCTCCCTTTCCGATAGCTACTACACCAAGGTGTAGGGGAGGGCGCTACTCCATTCCCTGGATTGCTCCACTTTACCCTTGAACCGTACCTTATAATGCTGAGTGTTAAGCAAGGTGATATCAAGTTCCATTTTTAAAGTCTTTGGTATGACTCGACCTGGGATTGAACCGAGGTCTCCCGGGCCATTGGCAAACACTCTAACCGCTAGGCCAATGTCCGATTATGGGAAGAAAAACAACTGTGGGTACTTCAAGCGACAAACTATCGATATTGTTGACGAGAAAGCATGGGCATGGCTAAGAAGAGAAAACTTCCAGGACTAAACTGGATCTTTCTGAATAATAGCACAAAGCAATAAGTTTCAATCATATTAAAAGCAAAATCGATGATACACAACAGAATTGCAAGTCTAGTTTAATTGGAGAAAAAGTTAAACAATTAATCACACGGTGAATACAACAAATTAGCACAAAATACTAGAAGACTAATCATGACAGGTTGGTCCACTAGGATTTGCGATAACGATTAAAATTTTACAAAGCTACCAAATGGTATAAGAATAAACTTGAATCTCCACCAATAAGACGGAAATAATTTTCTAGGATTTTGAGATAAAAACGGATTACGTGATCCTACCTAGAAGATCAGACTTATCGTTTAACAAGAAAAAAATAACTTGTCCTCTTTTGAATTTTACCATTCAATCGAATCACGAAAGGAAAACAAAACAAAGCAAAAAAAAAAGAAAAGTTAACAGATGCTTGCCTATTGCCTCAGAATTAAAATAAAAGTGTAACACGTAGGTAGCGATACTACAATCTATGATTCGGGCGCTTGGAATGGTCTACGAAAGACAGGAAAAAAAGACTGGAGTAATTGGAAATAAAAGGAACAATCGAGAATATTAAAACCCCAGAATTGCTAAACATGGCTCGAATAATCGGTATTGTTATGGGAACCTAAAGAGACTTTCTGCTCTCAGACTCACAACAAGGACCACATACAATCGCTTGTGTGGAAAACTCGTTAGAAGCCAGAATAGATAAGACGCAACAAAATAGCAAATGCAGCTTATGCGATAAAAGAGATGAAACGATCAATCACGTAATAAGTAAATACAGTAAACTAGTACAAAAAGAATACATAGTACACACGACTGGGTGTGCAAGGTAATCAACTAAGAATTATGCCATACATTTAAATTTGATCGACGAACAAATGGTATATGCAAAATCCAGAATCCATCCTGGAAAAGGAAATGCATACATTTCTCTGAGATTTTTTGATACTAACGGCTCACCTAATCTCGGACAGACGACCAGATCTAGTGATAGTCTACAAAAAGAGAGAAAGTGCCGAATAGTGCCATTCTGGCTAACCACTGGGTAAAACTGATGGAAAGCGAAAAGAAAGATAATACCTGGACCTTGCTAGAGAACTGAAAAGGCTATTAAACATGAAAGTCACAGTGATGCCAATTACAACTGATGTGTTCGGTACCGTCAATAAAGGATCGGTACCGGAACTGGAGGTCTTGGAAATGAAAGGGCGCGTGTAGACCATCCAAACGCACAGTATTATGATCAGCCCGAATACTATGATGATTCCAGGAGACTTGATGAGACTCAGACTCAGGATGAAAAATCATAATCTAACGCTGGTGTAAAAGAAATCTTAAATGAGTTAAAAAATAAAATCAAAGAAAACGAAAAGAGAGACGAATATCTAGACTATGCCAAGAAAATGAAAAAAAAAGATACTGTGGAACTTTGAGGTGTCGCTGAAATCAATTTTTACGGGTGATCTTGGCACAATATGAAAAAACTTAGCTTGAAGTTAGAGAAATTGAGCAAAGTTCAAACGACAGAATTTTTTATATCGGCCACAATACTGAGAAGAGCCATGGAGATTTGAAGAGGCTTGCACTCAGACACCAGTGAAAGACCATCAGCTACTGTAAAAAAACTCGTAAAGCGTTATATAATAATAATGATACAGGATGAAAATAGTTTTTTTTTTCATTTCAAGTATCAATTATTAACAAAAATATATTAAACTTACATGACAATATATATTCTTTATTAATTCATAGGTAAATAGGATTAATTCATAGTTATGCCAGGGCATTAATTATATTTTAACGAAGATGAATTCGAGATTTTTGTAGTTTAAAGAACGTTGTAGACATGGATATCTTTTTCAAAAATAGATTATTGCTTATTCAAATATTTTTTTAAAAATCTTAATCATCCGGTTAAAAAATAGGAACAACAAAAAATCTACTCTACCCAATTACGATATTTTATCATATTCATTATTAACTATGTTTACATAATTTAACGAAGAGAAATCTATTAATAAAGATAAAATGAATGAACCCGCATGTATTGCTTTGATACGAAGCAAAATCATGTTTTGTATTGTAAAAGGTTAAATAAATAATAATTCGTTTGGAACGGATTTGGTTGGCGGCTATATATATATATATATATATATATATATTATGCTTTGTCGTTGAAAACCTTTTCTCGAGATAATTTCAGATCTGATAAAGAATCAGGGCTGCTTATGCTTTGCTTTGCCCCAAGCATAACCATTATGATTCGGTCTATTATTGTTCAAAGAAGTTTATTAAATCTTAATTGAATTACAATACAAAGATAACCAATAATATTATGCTGTAGCAGAAATTTACGGGTGCGTGTTTTCGAGCATGTGTATATTTGCGTAAAATAGAAATATGCCTCAGGAATCGGATATAAAAGGGATGATCCGAAAGTAATGCTTCCGTTTCCAAAGAAACTACAACTAATATGGAGACCATATTAACATTAGGATAGAACGAATGTTCAGCTACTGATATTTTTTTTCCACCAAGAAAATTTTAGTCGGAGTGTTTTTTTCTCAATACTGAACAAAAGAATTCATGCCACGTACGTAAAATACTACATCTGCAGAAGAAACACTTTTTTTTCCCCTGTCGATGACCATTTCGTCATTTTGGAAATATTTTTGAATATAGTCCTTATCTTCCATCGTCTCTCTGTCTGTATCAGAGCTCTCTTTATTTTCAAGTTTGTCAGCTGCGAGAAACGCGTCAGTTAACTCAGATCACTTATGACAATACTGAAATGATTAACCACGAGTTATCTGAGAGGGGATGTAATTTTCAGAGAATCTTAGGAATGTGACAAATAGAATTTGTTTAAACGCAGGAAAATACTTAGAAAATGGTGTTGTTTACGTAAAAACATATTTTGCCGCTGAAAAAAAATGCTCTACTCAACAATCTTATTGTTGTTCCAGTATATAATGTAGTTTCTTTTTAAGAAAATAAGAAGTTTTGCAATGTATATCGAGATATCAGGTGATATAGTCTATTTCACCATCTTTTGTTTTTAATCTATGATCAGCTGGAAGGTCAATATCCTCTAGTGGACAAGTTCTCTTCTTTATCGTGAGTTAGCTCTCTGTAATTTACTATCATTATCGTTTCTCCTTGTTTTTCAACCAACGTTATCTGCTATTTTTTCGCGGGAGTTCAAGTGACAGCAGGTTTACACAAGTCTCCAGGACACGTCTGTGTATTCTTATCGATTTTGATAATGCTGTTGTCTTAGTCCTTACTTGTCTTTCCATTTTTTAGTCTTCATGTCCCTTAACCAACCTTTGGGGATTGTTCCGATCGCTCCAATAAGTATTAGTACCACCGACACCTTCATGCTTCATAGCTTTTCTAGTTCCCTGTCAATGACTAATTACTTCTCTCTCTTTTCACTTTCTTTTATTTTTACTACGCAGTTTATCGGTAGAGCATAAGTCGCTATTTGGCACTTTTTTTTTTTTTTTGAATTATTACTAGGTTGGGACGTCCTACTGAGATTTGCCGATCTGTTTGTATGCAAAATCCCAGGGAATCTTTCGTATCTCCTTCTCCAGGAGGGATACAGGTTTTGCAGATGCCATTTGTTAACGTATTATTATTATTATTATTATTATTAATATTATTATTATTATTATTAATATTATTTTACTTCGAACGAGTTTTACATACCGGCGTTAGATGATGGTCTTCCACTGGAACTTGAGTAACAGTAAGTTTTCTCAGATCATCAGGATCCTTCTTAGTTTTCTAGCCGATCTAAAAAAAAATGCTATAATCTGGATGGGTTTTATTTTTCTTCTAATTTCCAATTCTTCTAGACCTCTTTTCTATCATCTGGGTACCGTTTAAGTGCACCAAATACGATTAGCATGACAATCACCCTCATGTTACATAACTTTTATTCTAATTTTTTTCTAGATCAACTTGTTTGACAATCATTTTTTTTATTTTCACTTTTTGGTCTGTTAGAAAAGTAAAATCCACTGGATAGCAAATTATCTTCTTGTTACGTAACACTACTATTGGTCTTCTGACTAGAATTTAGTAATCTGCTTGTTTTCCATAATCAAAGTGAATTTTATGTGTCTCATTTACGCGCATGAATTCTGGTTTGTGCATCAACCATTTGATAGAATGACCAAAAACCAGCCTCTTGCACAATTTCCTGTGCATTTTCTTTTCCACCCAAACATACCTTCTATTGTAATCCTTCAATACCGGTTGGATGCATTTGGTTACTAATTGATTAATTGTTACATCTCTTTCTACCCTTAACTTGTTATCGTTTTTGTGATAAATTTTATGATTTTATCGGATATTTTGTATATTTTCAGGCATTGTATGATCCAAGTTTGTGAAACCATATCATAGTTTTTGTTGTGAATCCATGACATGACTATATTTTCTGCTTCGTTTTGGCGACTTTGAGAATAGACTGATGCATATATAGTAGCTCATTTGTCCCTCTCATTCCCTTGCTGCACTTTTTTTTCTTCCTGAAATTGTTCACGGCATTTGAGCGGTTTTTTTTTTATTTCTTCTCTTATCAGTGCGGTCAGGATTTTTCACATCATAATATAATCGGACTGTAGTTCCAGCGGATAGTCTATTTTTGATTGTTCTTCCAGATCAGACTAATTTTCCATTTAGTAATCCTTTTGGTTACGTTCACTTATTCTTGGCATATACTCAGTTGCAATACCAATCTGATGTGAGAGGACAGGAATTTAAAAAAAAAAAAAACATATCCATATGTGCCAACATAACTTGACATTTTCAAATTAGGTTCTTTCTTACGTGTTGCTCTTCACAAATGTCGACGCATGTTCACCCTTGGGCCTTTGTCAGATTTTTCTAATTCATTTTTCATGTAATCATCTATTCAGCTATAATTTTATGTTTTTTCCGTTCCCCTGTTTTGGTTTTGCCCGGTCGACTGGGGCTGTAGAATGCACCACCTGCTTCTCTGCAGACAGGAAAACTCCTAAACGAATGTTCTGGTTATCACAGTAAACATTCTGATGGTGGGATTCCAGTTAGGCCGGAGCTTTTGCGAAAGCGGAGTATCCCATAAATGCCATCGCTCCCTGGTCCACTCTTACTCTGAACGGTAGCCCTCTGATTGGGTCTTATCTATGGGTCACAAAAGACTAAACTGTGTACTTATTCTCTACTGAATTGCTTGAAACAGAACTGTTTTGATATCTAAACTGCGTATTAATGCAAAACTTAATTGTTTGAAATGGAACTGTTTTATATGCTAAACTGAATGGTTTAAAATAACACTGTTTTTAAATTAAAACCTTACCAAAGCTAAACTGAATTGTTTGAAATGGAACAGTTTTGACGTTTAACTGTGTGTAAACATAAAACTATGCATATTCTAAAATGAATAATTTGAATTAGAACTGTTTGACTAAACTTCATCATCATCATATTGCGCTGCCAGCACGGATCTCCCTGACCCTCTCTAGCTGCCTAGAAAACGGGAACGGTTTGTGTTGGTTGAAAAAAAAATGTGCTCCCGGAAAATGTTACCACATTTATCTTGGTTTGATCACGAGCTATGGTTATTTGTAAAGGACGCTTGTTAGAAAATGCACTGGGGGCACGCATAATGATAGTGTGCGTTATTAAAATAATATATACATAAATTAATGGCAGAGATTACGAGAGGGTTAGAAGTAATGAGTTACGGATATAGAAGGAAAGCAAAAAGAGTAAAAGACAGATAATGAGCAATTGGTTAGTGAATTACGCACTAGGGAGAGAAGGAAGGATGCAATTGAAGAACATGTCAAAAATAAAAAATAAAAAAAATTGGATTTGCAGTAAGTCTTTTACATTCAATACAACAATAATTCTTACCCCTTTCTTCTGATGTAAAAAAAAACCCTGAAAAAACCCCTGTCCGTTGAAGACATTATGAGACAGACAGAACGGAAATGAACATTCTTAGGGTTACCCAAAAGTAAACAGACTTTATACTTTTAAAAAAAGTTTTTTTTTTGTTGTTTTTTTTTGTTACATATATGTGTGTATGTAATTTTATCATTTTATTCCTACTTTGTGAACCTTCTTATACAATTGGTTCGATTGTGTGGAGTAGCAAGAGTGGGGAGAAATGCTCTTAAAATGTTCACCTGGGAACATTTTAAAAAATAAGATGGCGAGGGATGTAATATACTAGCTTAGGTAGCGACGGGGTACCGTGGATGAACTTAGCAGATTCAATGCGGTCGCAAGATAACATCAACAAAGGGATTTAACAGGAAAAAGAAAAACAAAAGCTGATGGCTAGAATACGATTTATTACCTATGGATAGAGAGACAGATATATCCATTCGCAGATAAGATCAACAAATTACTGAAAAAAAAAACGGAAATGCCTAAGTTCCGATAACCAGCCATAAACAGAAAAATACGTGGGCGAAGAGGATATTCATATTTCCGCATGGGATTTGAAAAGACAATATAAGGTCTGCAATTTTGGACTGAAGGCACAGATCCAGTGGTCGCTCAAACGAAGAGAAGTCCACTGGTCACTCAAGCAGACCTGGAAGCTCACCGTGTGTGTTCACCGGTCGCCTCACTACTTCACAAAAAGGGCTCCGCCACAGACGAAAGATATGTGCGAACTCTCTCTGGCTGTATTCTTACTACACACAATTGTCTTCGTCGAAGAATGAAAATATTACTTATATTTTTATATACCTACGAGTAATTCGTTGTTTGTCTTCACCGATGACGAGAACGTTGTGTTTCGGGATGGTACGAACAATGAAGGATAGCTCATTATAGAAGGCGATGAGGTCCGTCTCTTCACTAACATTGGCAGGCCTGTAGTATCGGACGATTGTTACGCTATTAAACGTAGCTACGATCATCGTCAGTTGTATCTTCTCGATGCTTTTTGGTAATTTTAGGGCCCGTGGTTTTAAAGGCATACCTACACCTATCGCGGCGTTGAGAGAGTTCTTCCCTGCAGATGCTGAGACAAATGTTTATCCATTGTCAGTATTGTGGTATTTAATATATTCGATATGAATGTATCTGTGTTCTTGTATGCATATTATGTTTATTTCATGATCTATCGCAGAAGCTCTCAGCTCCCGTAATTGGCCTATTCTTTTTAAAGTTCTAACAGTGAATGTGACAATTTGTATTGTGCTTTTAGTAATTATTCTGTTAGATTGAGCTCCGTAGCTGATTTTTCGAACACAGGGGCTACGGCTCCACTCTCATCATGAAGCACACATTTTTTACCCGTGCAGAGAGCGATGCGGTTTGGACAAGTGGTTTGAGTGTGAGTTATGATAAACTTTTGATGGCAGTGTTTTCATTTTCATCAACAGAAGCCACACTAATTGATGAGCAGCAGTAGTTCCTAGATCGAACTATTTGATCTAAGCCGTTGTACCGTGGGATTCGTACGCCCAGCCCTTGGTTAGGCATGGCGTTGACTCGTCACTATGTTTGTCCACCTTTACGCCCACCATGCTGCTTCCCATGGCTTCCGAGACCCCCTCCTACGTGTATAAAAAAAAGTAACTTTGGACTTATACAAGACCAAAGTTACATTTTTTTTAATTCATCAGCGAGTCCTTATTTATGGTTCATTGCATCCTTCGCGGTGTTTTATTTTAGTCGAACTGGGGTTTTCAAAATAAATAAATTCAAAAGAATCAACCTCTTTTAGATCCTTTTTCGTGGTTCAACTTGAGCTTGGATTTGCAGTAAGTCTTTTACATTCAATACAACAATAATTCTTACCCCTTTTTAAATGACAATATCCTAAAAAGACAGAATAACTTACGGTGAATTAACCACTGCCAAAGGTAGAGTGGTTTTGATTTGCTGTCGGTCTTCTTAATTTTGTGTTAATTCATTTTACGGTGGGCTGGAGAATTCTAAAATCTTCCGTCTTTTATAGAGATATACTCGTAGATTTTAGAGGGTTTTCATTTTTTAGCGTTGGGTGGGCATTTTATGTTCATCCCATTTCTAGATTTTTCATCATCTAACTCGAAATTCCTAATTTATTCTTTACTTACTCTAACTTTCGTTTTCAAACACTGGAACAACATTTTAAAAAAATAACCATTTTTACCTCTTTTTCGATGGTTCAACTTTATCTTGGATTATAGTAAGTCTTTTACATATAATTCAGCAATGATTGTGCGCATAATAAAATCTTTCATGTATTTTAAATGACAATATAGCAAAAAGAAAGAATAACTAAACGTTGAAATAGAAACCTTTTGACAATTAAAATGTGTACTTATGCTGAACTGAATTGTTTGAAATAGACCTTTTTATTTGAATAAAAAAGGATTTGGCATTAGATAACCGACGAAAGTTGATATGCCATAAAACCTTTACAAATAAAGAAAAGAATACACTTTTTCTTCAATTTCTTTTTGTTTCTTTATGGTTAATTATTTGCCCTTGTGCTTTTACCACCAACTTGCTTGTAGAATTCTCTTTCGATATATCGGATAGCCCACTTTTGATAGTATTAGCTGACCGTGTCCCAGTTCCTTTTGAGTTTCCAGTCTTTCGCCAATATCATTCGATTTATGTCATCTACTTGTGTTGTCCGATTTGTCTGTGGTTTTCCTTTAGGCTTTTCTTCTTCCATTGGGTCTCCGTGTATTTTTAATTCTTTAGCCGTTTCTTTATTTTCCTTTCTAGACTCATATCCCTTCCAGGTTTTAAATTTCTGTTCAGATTCTTTTGGGGAATACCTATTTCATCACTGACCATTTTTAATCTTGCTTTGATTAACTCGTTTAGTAGGTAATGTTGTCCGTTGGGATATTTTGCAATACTTTCCTCGTTTCTTCGTTCTTTATATTGTTTTTTTCTCCAGTCTTGATTCTTTAGGAATAGTAATTTATTTTTCTGTCCTCACGTTATTTGTTTAATTAATTCTATATTTTTCTGTCTTTGTATGTTACTATTAATGTTGTGGTGCTGGGTTTCTGTGGTGGTTATTTAACTTTTAATGATTTATATTTCAATTCCTTCTGGGGGCTCTCTTTGAAAATGTTCGTCATGATATACCTGTCAACATTCTTTTACAAAATCAGCGTCAGATTACCATCTTTACTGAAAATTACCATTGTTTGTGTGGAGGTGCCCGTAGGAAATGAACACGGCGATACGAGTTCAAATCCTGGACGAGACTGATTGCTTTTCACATAGCACTAATACCCTTGGGAAAGGTATGAATCCAATTATTCTACCTCCAGCTATGGGTAAGTAGTAGGACAGACTAGGTTCTTCAGCCTTGGTGAGGCCACTAGTCTAGGAGAAGGAAAACCCTGAATTCAAACCTGTTAAATTCCGCTTAAAAATTGACCTTATGTCATATCCTGCCCGAGCGGAGGGGTTGGTAAATAGTACCATTGTTTGTGCGGCAAGTTTTTGTCTATTATTAAATTTAGTTCATATTTTCCAGATCTTCAGCATCTTTTTTATACCCTCATTGTGAAGAATTGCTTTTAAATTTAAAAAAATAAAAAAATAAAATAATCGCATTTTTATCTCCTCTAGGCATTTTTTTTTTACCTTGGTGCCTCTCAGCTGTATTGTTGCTTTGGTCTTTAGTGTATAACTGATATTAGAAAAGCCAACATTAAAAAAAATGACGATTACGTTCCTCAAGTTGGCTATCAAAGGATTACCTGGTAATACATGACCCTTGGGTCAGTGTGCGGAGTCCGACATTTATTTGAATTTGGTGTTGTCATTTTTCATGGGTAGTTTAATGTGTCTAAATCAGACCCTAGGATTGATTATCACGTGTGTTCCTGACGCAGAGGTGACCTGGTGCTTTCTCAAATGGAGGACACCTCAGTTTTACACAGAAAATAAAAATAAAAGAAATATCTGAAGAATATTTTCCTTTTGAAATTTATAAGTTTTAACGTAGTAAAGACCGGCAACTTAATTGCAATAATCTCATCACATTTTGATGAAACAAAGATAGTACGGACTTAGCGACATTTCCAAAAGATTTTTGTCAATTCTTTAAATTTGATATTTCAATGTTTCTTGCTAACTCCATTTGTTTTTAAAGTAAATCATTTACATTATTGATAAAAATTTAGGAAAAAATTAGTAACCACTACTACGACTATTATTTTTAGTGTTGTTTGTGTCGTTATCTTTGTTTTTTGTTTTTCTTGCTGTTTATGATGTTTTAACAGCAGCTGGCTTAGATTAATCGGTTTCTTCGTGCAATGGCATCTAACATTTCATGTGTTATTTAAAGCCAAAATTATTATTGAATAAGAATTGTATTGGAGTGATCTAATCCATTGCTGGTAATTGAATTGCGTCCAGTCATTTCCCATTGGTATTTATTTGAAATCAAACGTAAAAACACGACTTGATTTCAGACTCACTTTAGACCATACTGCAATCCAGCACGTTAGAAGTAGAATTCAAGTGAAAGAACCATGAATGTACATAGGCTAACGTCCCGTGGGACCAACCAACTTCTATAATCGTGGGATTGTTTTCTGAATTCTTTGATTGCAAACTGCTTTTTGTCTGGCCAAATTTTTGTCAAAACAAATAATATGACTGACCAACTATACATTAGATATTTCAAAGCAGATCCATTTAATTTTTATGTAACCTGAGTCTGTTACATAAGTTTAACTTTCCATATTTTTTCCATGAGCAGGATTTTTTTTTTCTTTAGAGTTTTAAGGTGCGTTATATCAGTAAACTAGTTTTGATACTTTCCAATCTAAACTTGACTGAGTGGAGTAAAATAAGTTATCAATTAATTTTCGTTCTAGTTGTCATTTGGTTACTTGTGATCTTCGTCGTAAATGGAAATAATTTCCTGTGGTACTCGTTGCTATCGTAAAATTGACATAATCTTCGATATATCGAATAGTTTTAACTAACAGTTCAAGAATGATGGGGTTCGATAACCCAATATACACGTGGTTTGCTTACAATGTGACTTCGAAGATATATATATTATTGATACATGTCTGTGATATGCCGTAAAAATTAAAGGTTCTGAGATCGTAAACGGCAAAAAAAGAGAATAAACTTTGTAAACTCCAAAGTGGTTGGTCAGTGTCCTAAGTCAATATCAAGTTTTTAGCATTTGCTTTTTTGTCTTACATCAAGAGAAAATAATCCATTAAGAAATCAGAAAGATACTTTGATGCAAGTATTTTTAAACGGTACTTTGTTAAGGTTTACTTATATATATATATATATATATATATACGTTGAAGATGAAATAACTTTGGGTAAATTCCAATCTTTCAATTGTTTTGGGGGAATGCAACTCCATTCATCAATATAATAGACTGTGCCCTTTAATTATTGTATCACCTTTTTTCAATATTCAGTTTTCGGAATAGAAACATCCGCTTTGGACAGCAAATTATACATGGATTATTAATAATTTTGATGCGCTGACGTAAAACTTGATTTCCCAAAAAGCCATTAGTTGACACTCGGCAGTTACTGCGTATCGTTTAAAATTATTGTTTAGTGATGTATAGTTGGCAAGTGTATTATATTCCACGGGTTTATTTGAATCAGTGTAAATTGTTCTTCCATCCAGAAAAAAAAACATAAAAAATAGAATATTTCTATTGCATATTTGCCCTTCTCACACTGGGATTCTTCACATCATTCCCAAGGTTATTTTTTAAGGTAAAGTCTTGTTACCCTTTATTACAAAGTTTATATTTATTTGCCATTTAAACACATATTTAAAATTCGATGCTATTATATCTCACAAATATCATTAGTATAATTTTAATTTCTATGGATTTCCCGATTAAACTTTATTGAATCAGCACCAATTGCTGCATACCCGGAATAAGAATAGAGACAACTCTTAATATATAAAAATTATAATCTGCTTCTCCTCTTATTCTTTATGTACGAAATATTACGAAATAGTTGCATGAAGGAGAAAACCAGGAACTGCTGAGATATTCACGCAGAGGAAGATACAAGATCATCAGTGAACCGTTCAAATCAAAATATCTTATCTCCGCTTTTGTATATTTTTCAAAAGCACGAACTTTGTAAGGCACCTCCTTTTTCTTATACCGTGATTACACCCGTTTTAGACTTTTTCTAGGACTTCTCTACATCATCTCGAGGCATTTAATCATCGTAACAGCTAGAAAACCAGAAGTTTGCTATTTTAAAAAATCAATATATACATATATTGTCATCCACAGACAGATCTGTTTCCTTCTATCAGAACTCTTCAACGTGGCTAGACGGGCTAGATTCCCGAAGATGGGATCGAAACCCGGTTGACACAAACGCCAATCCAAGATTCTAGCACTCAGTCACGAGGAAACTAACGCAAGCGAAGGACACTTAAATGCTTATGTATCATATTTTTGTTTGTTTACATATATCCGCTTAACAGCTACCGAGAGCTCGATTCATCTGAAGAGCCTTGCATTAAGCTAGTGGCAACCAATTACTTCCCTCGCTAGAGAGCTCAACACTACAGGGCTAGGGGAGCATATATATTGTCATCCACAGACAGATCTGTTTCGTTCTATCAGAACTCTTCAGTGTGGTTAGACAGGCTAGATTCTCGAAGCTGGGATCGAAACCCGGTTGACTCAAACGCCAATCTAAGATTCTACCACTCAATTACCAGGAAACTAGATCAAGCGATAGAAATTTAAACGCTTATGCATCACATTAGTTTTTGTTAACATATATCCGCTTAACGGCTACCGAGAGCTCGATTCATATAAAGAGACTTGCATTACGCTAGTGGCAACCATTTACTTCCTTTGTTACAGAGCTCAACTCTACAGGGGTAGGGGAGCATATATATATATATATATATATATATATATATATAATCCACAGAGAGACTATTTCGTTGTATCACAACTCTTCAGTGTGTCTAGACTCGCAGGACGCTTCAAGTTGGGATCGAAACCTACCTAACTTTACACTTGACATGGTATGTAACTGCTCAGCCATTTCGGCGACATACGTCAGCTCAGAAATTATTACGCTTATTTATTAGCTTTCATTTGTTTACATTTTGCACTATCGGATACCAGAGTGCTCGATTCTTTAGAAGAGCTTTGCATTACGCGGATGGCAGCCGTTAATTCCATCGCCAGTGTTCTTAACTCCTGTAAATAAATAATGGAAAATAAGTAAATGTGGAAAATAATCCGACAATGAGGAGAAAAATATAGAAGTATATAATTTGAAGGAAAACTGAACAGACCATTGCTGTCAATAAGTGACCAGCTCAAACAAATTTATCATAGCAAAATGAGGTCCTTTGAGCTTTTCTTCCAATGTTATATATATATATATATATATATATATATATATATATATATATAACAAATATATGTATGTCATTCAATGAATTTTTTTCTGCGACCCCTGGGTTTCATTAAGTCTTTTGCAAAATAACAATAATCACACAGTTAAGTCAGTTTCTTAATTAACTGCCTGAATGTTGTTTTGCCAAAAAAAGTAAAAAAAAAATCCATGAAACCCAGGGGTCGCAATAAAATTTCCATGAATTACATATATACATCTAATATATATTTATTTATTACTCTCATATAATTGCTCTATCCTAGATATTGAGCACTCTCCAGATTATATTGAACTTGGTTCGACATAAACCCAAAAAGTGATTTAGTGACACCGACACTATTATATATATATATATATATATATATATATATATATATATATATATATATATATATATATAATTTTTAAAAGGATAGTGTGTGTGTGTAATATCATTTTAAAACGAGCTGGACCATGAATTAAATATATATATATCTAATATATATATATTTTTATTATTATTTTATCATCCACACAGAGACTATTTCGTTGTATCACAACTCTTCAGTTTGGCAAGACACGCAGGACGCTTCAAGCTGGGATCGAAACCTGCCTCTATTTACACTAGACATGGCTCATAACTGCGCGGCTATTTCGGTGACATACGTCAGCTCAGAAATAATCACGCTTGTGTATTAGATTTCGTTTGTTTAAATTTTGCTCTATCGGTTACCTCAGAAGATCTTTGCATTACATGGGTATTGATTATTAATATATAATAGCACTGTCCAAGATATTGGGCACTCTCCAGATTATTTTGCACTTGGTTTGACACAAACCCACAAAGTCATTTAGTGACAACCACTTTCATAATATATATATATATATATATATATATATATATATATATAATGTATATATGACACTTTTATAATATATATATATATATATATATATATATATATATATATATATATATATATATATATATAATTTATAAAAGGATAGTGTGTTTATAATATCATTTTAAAACGAGCCGTACCTCATTTGTTTGTGCATACTTAAGTACTTTCTAGGATTGTTTGATATCACTACTAGTAAAGTTTTTATTTAGTTTGTTTTATAGCATATCAGCCCTTGGATGTTATTTAATGCAAATACTGTTAATAAACATATATTAAGTATATCTCATTTGTATGCATTATTGATGACAGCCTTTAACGAGTCTGAGCTCATTTTTGGCACACTTAATTGGTTTCAATATTGATAATTCTATTTTCACACAATTAAATGGTTTTGAGTATAGCTGTATAATGCTGATAGTTCAATTTAACATCAGCCATTTGTTTTCACACGGTTAAATGTTTTCAAGTATTATAAAAAATGATTAAATATTTCTGATTTGGTTTGGTTTGGTTTGTTGGGTTTTATGGCATATCAACCTTTGTAGGTTATTTATCGTCAAATCCATTTTTATGTAACTAATCAGTACTATTTCAAACAATTCAGTTTAGCATGAGTACACAGTTTCAATGTAAAAAAACAGTTCAATTTCAAATAATTCAGTTTGGCATAAGCACGCAGTTTAAATATAAGTACTGTTTAATTGTGAAAAACATTTCTATTTCGACCTATTCAGTTTAATCAAGCAGTTCTAATTCAGCTAATTCAGTTTAGTATAAGTACAGATCACGTGTCAAAACAGTTCTATGTTAAACAATTCAGTTTAGTGTAAATACAGAAAAATATGAAATGCTTCACGAATGTGCGTGTCATCCTTGCGCGTGGGCCAAGCTAATCTTCTCTGTATCGTTCCAAATTTAGTATATGTACCGCCGAAGCTGGTGCTAAATATTTCTATTTGACTCATTAATTTGACCCTAAATGCACAATTACTCTGGATCAGAACGGACTTAAGAGTAATAGCTATAAATTAGTACTCAACATTCTCTTAATCTACAGTACTGGAGCCTCATCATATGATGTAGACTAGTGTTATATCCTGGACACTCGTTGGGAGAGGCTCTTACTCATCGGCAGGGAAGGCAATCGGTTGGCGGTTTATTGAAGAATATGAGACAAAAGTAAAATAGGTTAAAATAGACTATGTGTAATTCAAATTCAAAGACAGACATATGACAGGGGGTGTCCTGGTGGTGTAATGGTTAAAGCGATGGACTGCGGAATCGTAGTACGCGTGTTCGTACTCCAGTCGCGCTATTACGTTCACTTTCGGGCAAATACCCTTGGGAAAGGTATGAACCCCCTTATCCTCCCAGCTCTGGGTTAAATAGTACCACTACTGTTCTTCTAGGAGAATAGGTTTGGCATTAAATAACCCAAAAAGAGTTGATATGCCATTAAACAAAGAAACCAAACCAACCAAAGACATATGGCAATCCGTCAATCCAATAAGTGCTCGAGATAACAGAAACATTGGGCCTTAGTTTGATTGATTGACTGGATACCTAAGTAGATGATACTGATATAATTTTCCTGTACTTATCATTGTTTTTTAAATCTCCATCAATAGTTAAGAAGTCTGTTCCATATCTATACCCACTTCCAGATACAGCTTGATCAGGTAACAATGTCAGCTTAATTCACACTGTTGGGAAACCATTTTTATTCCTTTAATTCTATTTGTATGAATCATGTGTATATATCAAATGTCTCTGTAAATGAGCTTCTCTCTTCGTTTTATCAATTTACTCACTGTTAGTATATTTCCGATATCTTAATGTTAATATTGGTCCTTGTGACCGTGAACTCGATTGTTTCTTTTTTTTTTTTTAAAGAAAATATTCAACGATACAACCATCTATTCTATCAAATTCTTGATTACTTGAATTCATATATGAATTTGCAGACAGTTATAAAGTACGTAGGAGGTGCCTGTGGTGTAGTGGTTATCGTCGTAGGGAATGGACACGGTGACACGAGTTCAAATCCTGGACGAGACTGTTTGCATTTCACATAGAGCTAACACCCTTGGGAAACGGTATAAATCCAATAACTCTCCCTCCAGCTATGGGTAAATAGTAGGACAGACTAGGTTCTTCAGCCTGGTGAAGCAACTAGTCTAGGAAAGGAAAAATCTGAATTAAAACCTGTTAAACTCCGCTTAAAAATTGACCTTGTGTCATATCCTGCCCGAGCGGGGGGTTGGTAAATATGATATAGTCACAATATTCCACATATGATAATAACGTTGAGTCAAAATAGAGCACAACATGGGACCCAGACCACAGACTTGGGTGCCATGAGCGGCAGGCGCTCTCCTAATTGCCAACATGGGAGACCTGGCGTTAGCCTGCGAGTGTTGGCTGTTCTTTTTTCCGGTACACGAATGACGAGTTAAGGAACCACGCTAACCAGAGACGTAAACACAAAACATGTATAATGCAACTTGCCCTACTTTACTATTTTAGTCAACTAGTCTAGGGGAAAGAAAACTCTGAATTAAAACCTGTTAAACTCCGCTTAAAAAATTGACCTTGTGTCATATGCTGCCCGAGCGGAGGGGTTGGTAAATATGGTTATATAGTATCTAGCATCCCAATCTAATAATAATTTCCCAACAGATCGGTTTGTCATGCAGTTAAAATCAATCGATCAATCAATCTAAAACTGATTCTACCGATACAATATGTTATTATACGTTTAATCTTTCATCCTATTTTAGCAATAAAAGTGAAAAACGTAACACTACATTTGAAAAGTGGGTACAACAAATTATTTGGATTTTCTTCGTGCACCATACCATGCAAGTGAGTCCTTATTTTATCATTTGCAGAATATTGCATAGTAGTAGGAATAATTTTAGAGAAAAGCAGGGATTCTAAAGCTTGATACTGCCTTACTGTTCAAGTACTTGACCTTCCATAAAATATAATTATCCATCGCTGCATCGTGTCGTGCTAAGATCTCGCTGTGAGCCGTTAACAAATGGCACCCTCTTCTGCGAAATTTCAGGACAAAACAAGGTGTCAACAGGGCTTCCGCGCCAAATGACAAGGCGTTGTAGCATGCAAGGAAATTTCAATAAAGCGAAACAAGACAGGCGACTATGAGTCGGCCAATAATGGTGCACAACTGAACAATAAGCCTTTTTTTTTCCCGCATGACATAAGGGTTCATTTCCCTTCGTTATCATGCGATTGTTAACCACCCTAACTGTTGATCATGCTGTTAAATATATAAACACATACCGACATACAAAATCTCAGGAGATTTGCAAAGCGTCGTCTGAAATAGAATCAGCGTTCCGTGTTCAAATCCTGAACATTGATAATTTTTTTTGATTTTTTTTTTTTTTGATTTTTTATTCAGAAAATGAAACAATGAATTTTCTTTTGTTACGGCTATTTTGTTTTATTTTTGCTGGTGGTCCTATCCAGTACAAATAATTTTCAAACTGAATTCTTAGATCCATTGTCAGGATTCGAACAGGTGCTACCACTTTGGGTCAGAGAAGACCCCGTAATAATAAAAATTAAGGATACTCTACACTACCTAGAAACCCAAAACTGATTTCTCTCAATCAGACGACATCCTAAGCATTTCTTAGGATGTCTTACAACTCTGTAGAAAATGCAATCAGCGTATTTTAAGTTTTACTAACTGGGTTATAGAATACATTGTTACATCGTATTATATAATTACGGAATGATATTTTTATATAAATAATTTTTCGTCAATTATATTTTATCATTCAGTTTGGTTGGGCTATGAACTATTCGGCTCTTAGTTTAGGTGCACAGACAATGAGTACACTTTTGCGCTCACGCGCAAAAGATATGACAATCACAATTGTCATAAAAAAAAAATATTAGAAAAGGGAGCTGGAATGTGAATGACGTCATGCCCGGAAGCGATGAGCTGAGAATTTGGAGATTTTGAAAAGGACGTCAGTTTGAAGTTGATTGTAGGCCAGGCAGGCAGACAATTTTAGTCTCTACTATTGGGGCATAGAGAATTGAGTTCTCAGCCATGGAGTCGAGTTGCTGGAGTGTCGACCGTTGAGGCATACGGTTAAGTTTTCGGGTCTCGATCAGCGAAGATGAATTGAGACCTAAAACTTCACGACTTGTGCCGAGCGTTTTGGTTTTCTTTGCATTGTATGATACGAAAGACTTTTAAGAATTGTGTCTCTCTCCACGTGTCGAATGTCTAGAAATTAATAAACGTTCGTACCTGAACAACGGAGTCGCTTGTGTAATTGTATTACGGCTATAAAACAATCGTTGAATATTTTCCTTACTTGAAAAAATAATCCAGTACCTGCACACTCGGACCAATATGAGCATCAGTATATCAAGGATATACTAACACCAAAAAAAAAAAAAACTAAGGAAAAAACAAGATAAATATCATTTTCGTTTGTTCTTGAAGATTTTAAGAAAGACGTGAATTAATAACACACACACACACACACACACATATATATATATATATATATATATATATTTGTGTTATTATGTTCACTTTCGGGCAAATACCTTTGGGAAAGGTATGAGCCCCTTTATCCTCCCAGCTATGGGTTAAATAGTACCTCTACTGTTCTTCTAGGAGAATGGCTTTGGCATTAAATAACCTTACAAAATGTTGATATGCCATTAAACAAAGAAACCAGACCAAACCAGGAAAAGGAGCAACGCCCTCCCCTGTAGTAGCTATTGAAAAAGGAGCCTTCGGGTCATTCTCGACTACGGTCACCAACTTTCTTATTTTCTAAAAAATATATATTGCTTATTTTACAGAGGTTTGACATAAATTCAAAATGTGAATCAAAATGTATGGAAAGAAAACTATGGACAATGAATGAAACGTTACTTTTCTTTAAGTTTATCTTTTAATGCGTCGCGCTCATTCTGTCGATTTGGTTTGGTTTCGGTAATTTGTTTAAAGGCAAATCCATAGTTATAGAAATTCTGTAGTGATATTATTTAAACCCTTGCTTAGAAGATAAGAGTGTTCATAACTTTCTCAAGGGTATTAAACAGAAAATGAACTTAATAGCACGACTGAAGTTTGACCTTGCGTACTAGGGTTTTGCATGTGAATACGTTAGCAACTACACCACTGGGTCTCCCCGTTATTCTATCCTGTTTTCGTTTGTCGAAGCCCCTCAATATTTTTAATGGTATGAACCAGTGAAATTGTGTTTACTTTGATGCCGGTGACGTTCCCAAAACTTAACAACTAAATGAATTTTCCAATAAGGAAACAAAAGCATTTAGCACGTGGCTAAATCTGCTGAGTAGGTACTGATTAGAAAAATGAAAAAAATAGATAAATAAAATAAAGTACTGTAAGTTGAAGCTGGCCAGGCCAGAAAACGGACTTAAAGACATGAGATAAAAACTTAGCCTTTTTAAGCAGTGAGCGTTGGATTGGAAATGCTTTCTCTTGCTGGTGGTGGGAAAACCACGTGTCTTACTCGAAGCAGCCGTCTCTGTTTAACAACAGTGTATATCAAAAACACTAAATGAACATATTACGCATTACTAAAAACATCGAATTCGGACATTTAAATCCCCAAAGCAATTAGCATATTCTTACCTTGTCTGGGTGACATAACCATTTCATTTGTATTCAGGAAGAATTTCCTCAAATACGGAATAGTTGTTGAACACTGAAATAAAGTAAAAATATAAAAGGTATCTTTCTTCTGCCCTTAGAAAACAGAACAATATCTCCATTAGCTCCATAGTTTCATCTACATATTCGTTTCATCAAAATTTGCGATCTAAAATTGATCAAGTCTAATAGGATCAGTTCATAATAATTTGTTAGGTTATGCATATGTCTTCATAGAAATTTCAAAATGTACTATTAAAAGACTAAATATTTCACTCTCGATTTTAAATCCCAAATCGTATAGTAGGATTAGAGGGGTGTGGCATTATTACGAGGTCAACTCTTACCGGGTGTGTTAGACACTGTAAGAGTCCTCGCTTTGGATAAAAAAAATAAACACATACGAGACAATTACACTTGAAATGTAAATATGAACATACGATAAAAGTGATACTCTAACCTCAAGGCATAATATAACCCTGGACGGGCTGAAATGCCTTTTAGAATCTATCAATTAATTAATAGCCTAACTTAAATCGAATGGAAATATGGTAGGGTTTAAAGGAGTGAGTGTCAAACGATGAAATAATTGAGATAATTTAGAAAGAATAGGCTGTCAGAGAGAATGGATTGGAATATTTTTGGATTCGTACCTGAAGGTCAGAGATTGTTAAAAAATCGAATTTAAAAATTATGAATAGATGATATATTATCTCATGTTAAAGCCAGATTAAGTTTGACGTAATTCATTTAGGTTTTTGGACGGTAATTTTAACTTTCGAAAGTGCGGAAGAGTCCAACCAAGCAAAAATATTATTTTCTTTATTGAAAGCAAATACATTCAAGCTTAATGTTAGAAGTTGCATTGAAAATTATTCTCAGTTTCTAAATTAGGTTTCATATTTATCTATGCCTTTTTTGGTTAGATATCTTAGACAACTGAAATGGCAATAGTCGGGATAAATAAAAATTATAAACGGTTTAATATGTATCAGAGAGCAGACAAAAATATTTTACGTGGTGCATTCAATAAGCTTCCAGAAATCTTTGTACAGGCATTTAATATTGTCGTAGACTCTTGAAAATTCAGTATTTTATTGATATACATGTTATGAGATGACTGACCATTTTTTAAGATTTCAGGTTCAAATCAACAGCTACTAAAGCAATTGGAATACATCCTACTAAAGCCTGATTGTCACAGTTGGTGAATTTCAAAAATACAATCTGGACGTGAGGACACTTTAGAAAAATGATATGCAATAAAATTCTGTTTGAAACTTGTAAAAAATGCCACAGAAACGAATGGAATGCTTTAGACTGCTTTTGGACTATCTTGCATGAATTTAGCATCAGTTTTTGGGTGGCATAAGAGATTCAAGGCAGGCAGAGAGTCTGTGGGGGATGATAATGGTGTTGGAGGAGTAAGGAAGTCAATACACCAGAGTTGATGGCCCAATGGGTTAGGTTTAGGGTTACGGTTACTATGTTGAGGTTTTAAGGGAGTTTAGTTAGAGATTCCGTCGGAAGAGGCCAGCACTCTTCAAATCGGGTCAGTGACATTTCCAGCGGGAGAATGCACCAGTTCACAACTCCATCCTTGTTACAGACTATTTGACCAAGATGGGCATCAAGACAGATCCTCATCCTCCCTATAGTAAAGACCTTGCTCCCTGTGACTTTTGCTTATTTCCTAAGCTCAGAGGCTGTCGTTAGGAAACAATTAAGGAGATGAAAGAGGCTGTGATGACATGCTCAATTGAGGAAATGAAAGAGGCTGTGTCGACACGCTCACACAAGAGGACTTCCACGGGGCCTTCCAGAAGTTGCTGTAACGGTAAAACAAGTGCATTGAAGCCGGAGGAGATTACTTCAAATGGGACTACAGTTTCATGTGTGTACTATCAATAAAAGTGCCAATATGAAAAAAGTCTGGAAACTTATTTAATGATCATCGTATATCATAGCATTTTATTTAACTGGAAGAACAGAATTGAATTGGAGATCTAATCAAATGGGTATAGGATATAGGTGAAAGAGAGAATTATAGAAGTCTCAAATATACGAATGGTTGATTCATTCTTTTTTCTATTAGTTTGTAACAAATGAATTATTTCCTGCATATATATAATTTCTTGTGTGTCTTTAACGCATTCGAATATAGATCGACATTATATAAAAACAGACACAAAGCTTTGCATAAAAGTTATTAAAAGATAGTTTTAAAGGAACAATTTCGATAATCAATTCATTTTTAATAAGTCAGCAAATGAAGTATACATTATTATTTTTTCATACTTTCTAATTCTAAATAGCTAAGTATGAGTGAACAGTTCAACAAAAGTTAGAAGGCGCTAAGGAAAATATGGAATATTTTATAAAATTTTCTTTTTGTCTGATTAGTCTTCTTTTTGAGAGAAAAATGCAATAAATATAATTTTTCTTCATTACTCTATTATTCAAGCACATTTTTCTTAAAAATCAGCCCAATATTAGTGAGCAAGAAAAGAAACGACAAAGAATCTACGATTTGTATAACACTAAAACCAAGCGAAAGTTTCTATGTCTACTGTATTCAAAGCCTAGCGATTTTTTTTATGAAAAGGAGCTTTCTTAGGAAAATTAGGAGTGGAGAATTGAACAAAAATATGAAAAGAAGACTTTTTCACTGTTCTCTCTAGGGCGATAAAAATGGTCTCACACCGTCAATAAGAGAGTATGCTAATAAAATGAAAGTCCACGAGAAAACATTGATGTCACCAATTAAACATGATTTAAGCCCAGATCTTAACCCACTTGATTACGTTATATGGAGCATTTTGAGAAAACAAAACAAATGCAATTCCCCATCCAAATATTGCAATTGAGGAGGAATGGAATAAAATGTCTGAAAAATTCTTTTTGAAATCATACAAATCATTTCAAAGGCGTGTGGATACCGTAAATGAAAAAAATTGTGGCCTTATTGAGTAAATTTACTGTTTCGTGTCAATCTTCTTATTTTATCTTTTATTATTTTAAATTTAAACTAATCTTTATTTTTTCATAAAATTTTTTTTATACTAATGAAATTTTTATTATATTAATGAATAGTGTTCGCCAATGATCCGAGGGACCTGGGTTTAATCCCAGGGTGTGCCATACAAAACACTCAAAATGTGAAACTTGATAACGTCTTGCTTAGCACTAAGCATTATAAGTTAAGAGTCAAAGATAGAATAAAGCAATCTAGGGAATGGAGTCGCACCATCCCTTACAATTTGGTGTAGTAGCTATTTAAAAGGGAGCCTTCGGGTCACCCTCGATAATGGTGGCAAACTTTACTTTACTTTTTATTGTTATACTAGAATATTCTTAAATTTGCTTCCACACCCCGTACTCTGTTCATTTCCTCATTCCCTGCGCTTAAAATCCATCACACCACATCGAGGGCAGCACTTGATGGTTTCAATAAGATTCTTGGCAGGAAAATCTCCTATGCAGTGCCCTAGAGCAGCTGTAAATTAAGCAAATGAGAACTCAGCTGAATAAATGATAATATGCCAAGTCATTGTCTTCGGTCTTGTTTAGTGACTACTTTCTCCATTGACTGTTGAGTGGTTTAAGATTTTACTAAGTTCACTTTTCACTGCATGCAGTAATAATAGCAGACTGCCATTCTTAAGCTGATTTAGACACACTTTACCAGTTGTTCTGGTTACAATGAAGACTTTCATTGTGAGATTTCTGTTTCATTTTAGATAGACGCACTTCTGAAGAGCCACGTCTACTTAACCAATATGTAGTGGTTTTCATTCTTCATTAGAGATGGGTAATAAAAGTGTTCTTTCAAAAGCTGATGCAGTGGTTGTCTCATTACATATTCGAACTGACTCGCAATAATATCTCGCCCCCGGAGTCCAACAATTGCTATGAGACTTGAGGATTTAGCTTACTGAGGTTGCGGTATCTGTATTTATGTTTCTTCTATTTACATATTCATTCGATAATTCTGAAAATTATAGTTTGAAAGGTTTTCTGACTATTGTTTACGAGGGGATTTGAAAACGGTAATTGTTGACAGTTCAATATGCGAGAATAATTTCCATTATATATATATATATATATATATATATATATATATATATATATATATATATTTCAAAAAAATATCTCTGATGAAGTTTTTACTTCGAAATTATATAGATCTGAAAAATTATTTTGCATTGTAATAGTCCTCTAAATAAATATAATATATTGAATTAAATTATGCAATGTTTCAATATACTTATAGAATATTTTTATTTTATATATATATATATATATATATATATATATGTGTGTGTGTGTGTGTGTGTGTGTGTGTGTGTGTGTGTAAAATATAAACCAACATAAAATAAATGTTTACTATCTTCTTCATGATAATCTCAAAGCAATAGAGTTTATGCATTTCTTCGAATCATGAACTAATCTTTTATAAAACTGTCAGGAGGAGGTGGCGATATATGCATCTATATAAAAAGATATATATATATATATATATATATATATATATATATATATATATATATATATATATATATATATATATATAATCAGATTGTTGTCGGGTCAAGAAGAAAAGTAAATATTTCAAATTAACCTGACTAAAAATCATCCTTGTTATTTTTGTCATCCATTGTTATTTTTTTAATTTCATATCATATACTTGTTCTTGGCATGAGTTTCTGACTCAACGTCTTTTTAAGGAGAACTATAATAGTGGCAGCCATCTTAGACGGTCGCTGTTTTAATAATGAGGCTTGTTCTGGTAGGGATGATATATATATATATATTTTTATATTTCAGGGTCTGTGTCTGTGAATTTTCTATCAGAGTTAATTGTCCGTGAAGACCTTTGGTCTACACAGGTGTTTTTAAGTGTATAAAAGCATAATTTTTTTCAATATACAAGTATTTTGTGTGGGTATGTGTTTAAGTGGGTATGGGAGGATGTGTACATCTGCGTACATGGATATAACCCATGTACACTCAAACACGCACACGCATCTTTTCAAGATTATTAATTTGTTCCTCCGCACTCTCTCTCTCTCTTTCCCTTTCTCTCTCTCCCTACCTCTCTCTCTCTTTCTCTGTATGCACACGACCATATGAATCGATATATATATATATATATATATATATATGTGCACGCATGTGTGTGTGTGTGTTTCTTCAATGGTATGAGGTTAGTTAAATGTGTGTGAAAACGCCTTTGACGCCACACGTACTTACATTATTGTTTGTAAGTGTAGATGTACGTGTCTGTATGTGTGTGTGTATGCATCTCTCTCACTCTCCTTCTCTCTCTCTCCCTCTCTCTTTCTCTCACTCTGTGCGTATATATATATATATATAGAGAGAGAGACACAGACAGACAGACACACACACACACACACACACACACAAATATATATATAATATATATATATATATATATATATTTCTCTTTTCCTCATCATCATCATGTCGTGCCGCCAGCACGGATATCCCTGACCCTCTCTCGCCACTTCTCCCTATCATTCATCGCTTCTGGCAGGTCTTCAAGGTTACATCCTGCGTCCTCACATAGCTGCTGTATGTCAGTTCGAGCTGGTCGTCCTGCTTTTGCTTGGCATATGTGGGGATCCATAGGAGTACATCACTTATGAGCTCGTCCTTGCTTCTCCAGCAGTGTCCCGCGTGTCTGGCCCGTCTAACTTGTATAGTTTTCGTGATGGGAAGCAAGTGGCCGTATAATTGGTGTCTCGTCGGGTGTTGTCGCCAGGACTTGTTCAATATAGCTCTCAACATTTTTGTGTAGTTGCCGTCTAGTTTCTTCTCCAGCCGTTTAGTTAGCGTCCATGTAGAGCATCCATATAGCAGTATCGATACAACCGCTGCCTGGAAGAAACTGCGTTTCATTTTATCGGTCAGGTCTGATTTCCCTATGATCGAGAGCCTATCCATAGCCGTCCATGCTTTCGTCAGTCGTGTGTCGATGTCGTTTTCGGTTGATGAGACGCTACTTCATAAGTAGGTGAATTTGTCTACTAGTTTCAGAGAGGCTCCGTCTTGGGAGGTAATGTTGCCTGTTTGGTTGTAACACATATATTCTGTTTTGTGTGCATTGATATGGAGGCCAATGCCTGCTGCGGCTCGTTCCAAATTATGCAGTAGCGTCTCTGCTTGATTAGCCGTATTCGCCAGTAACGCCAAGTCATCAGCGTAGTTGGCGTCTGTGATTGTTTTTGCGGGGTACCTTTTGCTTCTTTTCTTAGTCAACTCGAAGCCATTTTCTCAGATTAAGTTAATTTTTCATGTTTCACTCAATCTGTCAATGAAGTTGTTTTATTTGTTTTTTGATTAACGTGCACGGATCAGTCTGAGATATTGGCATTAATTTAAAGTCTCGTTTGCTACATTCAGAAAGGCTTTTTCATACATAAAGTTTTCTTTTTTCGGGAAGTTTTATGTTGTTTTTATATAAAGGGACTATATTGGTCAGTGATTGAGTGCATCCCATCAATAGTTACTCATTCAATTAAGAAGGCGGCGGTTTTTTTTAAATGCAGCCTAAATTTCTATTCATTATGTACGATGTATTGGGGTTTTAGAAGATAGAGGATATTCCTGGTATGCTTATATTGCATACACCTGATCTTTTTTTGTGACTCCATGCGTTTTGTCCTTCCCAAACTTCAATGAGGTTAGAGTGAATTTTTTGTTTTTTGATCGTCGTTTGTTCTTTATGATATTTATGGCGTCTACTATATTTTTAATTCTAATATGGTTTTCAAGTTGTTCACGATTCTTCAATGTTTCAGTGAATATTTCTTGTTAGTATTTGTTATATGCTGAGAAATATGCAAATAATATTCATTGCTATGTTATTAGGGGCTCGTTTTTTACTGCTATTTTCTGGCAATGCTGCAATAGTATATATATATATATATATATATATATATATACGTGTGTGCGTGTGTGTGTCTGTATGGAAAATTCACAAGAAAGCTATATGCTGTCTCGAAAAATCGTGGAAATAACATTACACAAAACAATAGCTGCACGGCCACTTATTTCCCATCTTATGATCCATTCAACTATGACGAACGATAAAAGCGGGGAACTGAAAAGGAGTAACTTTAAACAGACTCTGTATAATAAACACCAACAGAGTTGTGGCTCTATTGGTCGACCAAAAAGTAATTACCTAAACTGTAGAGACACTGGATTCAGTCCGGAAAACAAGCAAGGGTGGTGGATGACACAGATGGATGGATGGTGAGAGTGACTGAGAGAGTAATGTGCTATCATTATGACTTAATGCTATGAAAATCAGACCTGACCGATAAAATGAAACACAGTTTCTACCAGGCAGCGGTCGGATCAATACTGCTGTATGGATGCACTACTTGGACGCTAAATAAACGGCTGGAGAAGAAGCTAGACGGCAATTATACAAGAATGCTGCGAACAATATTGAACTAGTCCTGGCGGCAACATCCCACAAGGAACCAACTACTTCGCCACCTGCCTCCCATCACGAAAACTATACAAGTTAGACGAACCAGACATGCAGGACACTGCTGGAGAAGCAGGGACGAGCTCATAAGTGATGTACTCCTATGGACCCCCACTTATGGTCGGGCAAAAGCAGGACGACCAGCTCGAACATACATACAGCGGCTATGTGAGGATACGGGATGTAGCCCCGAAGACCTGCCAGAGGTGATGAATGATTGGGAGAAGTGGCGAGAGAGGATCAGGGATATCTGTGCTAGCGGCACGACATGATGATGATGATGAGGATATATATATATATATATATATATATATATATATATATATATATATATATATATATATATATCGTAAATTATTAACGTAAGCAATTGTTTACCAGTTTCAAAGAAATATTCTTTATATCTATATTTAGATTTTAGTGGTATTGAGGCTCTCAATTTAAAAAAAAATATCATCTGTTTTAGTTCTGTATATAAAAATATTTTGCTAAATTATTAATTTCAATTATTTTAATTTTATCATATAAGAGAAGAACTTTTTCATTATATTATTACAAGGACTTAGGGCGTAGGCCAAGTGTAATGAAATTAAACAGACGATTATCTAAGTTAAAACATATATGTTGGCAACCATAGTGGAGAGTAACCCGAAGGCTCCCTTTTCAAAAGGTGTAGGAGAGAGCGCTAATCCTTTCCCTGGATTGCTTCACTTTACCCTTGATACGTACCTTATATTGCTGAGTGTAATGGAAGGGAGTATCAAGTACCATTCTTAAAGCCTTTGGTATGACGTAACCTGGGATTGAACCTAAGTCTCCCGGACCATTGGCGAACATTGTAACCACTAGACCAATGAACCGAGTAAAGTATAAAAACTATACCTATTTTTAGTTATCTATATCTTTAATATAAAAATTATTATACATTACATAAACATGATTTGAATTTTTAAAAATATTTGATATCCTATTAGCTGTTATTTTTATATCAATATTTACCTTTAAATTATTTTCTTTCATTCAATAAATTAACAGTATATTTATATTTTCAGTGCTAATTTTTTCATGTAGGCATAAATTACACCTATCTTGTAAACTACTTGTTATCGAAGATTTTTTTTCAAAATTTTCCAATTTATTATTGAGGTTAACCCTTGTTCCTTTATTTTGCTGTAGTATTTTGATATTATTTTGATGTAAGGGGTTATTAAATGATAGTCTAAGCTTCCAGACTAACGAGATTCCTGTGTAAGATTCGCTTTTTAGTTTACCTTCTTTAGTGGAAATGTTCGCTCTATGTCACACGCACACGCACACATATATATATATATATATATATATATATATATATATATATATATATATATATATATATATTTATATATATATATATATATATATATATATTATTCCTTGGTTATATATATATATATATATATATATAAACGTACAAGAATCAATAATATTTCTTACATAATTTACGTAGCCCTTAGGGAATTCTATGGTGTCACATGTCTGTCTCCAATACACCTTCTCAAAATCTATGATGCATATTTTACCGGAAAGATGTTGTCTCAGTTTGTTACCAGGTAATCGGATATCGAGAATGAATTATATTATATTCTTTAAAATTAACTTTTCTCCAAAAACATCTATGAACATGATGCTTACTAATAAAGAAACAATCTTTAATATAAGATCACTATACAAAGTAATATTACTACAGCGTAATATATATATATATGTGTGTGTGTGTGTGTGTGTGTGTAATAAGGATTTTAAAGGATTTTTAACTGATGAAGGACGTTATGTTACCCAAGCAGCTATTCTATGTTGTAACATGGTAGATATCGAATACATAAGCCTTAGAAACGTATAATTGATCTTATCAAAAGTGACCTGAGATTGATCAGTATAGACATTTGATACTGGGAGCAGATGACGATAAACCAATCAATTTTAAATAAACTGATCAACAAAATCTGAAAGTCAATAAAAATTCGGAAAATCGGATACACCGTTATGTATCACGCCTTTAGGAAGAGGGTTTTGACCCCGGTTCTTGAACTTTACAACGTGAACACGTTTCTGATATCTGCAGGAAAGTCTGTATGTCGAAAGCCGGACTTGCCAGTCTGATAATATCTCATGTCAGCAAACTATCTAATATTCGCTTTACAAAATGTTTGTTTGTTTGTTTTGTTTTACGGAATATCAAGCTCATCGGTCATTTAATGCCGAATCAAGTTAAAGAAAATAAGTCTGAAAAGAAAATCAAAGGAGAGTTCTAAGGAATTAACGATAAATTTTAGATAATTAGTTGTTTGTTTGTTTGTTTGTTAGTTTGTTTTTGTTCTTTTTTAATTTATTAGGAGTTTATTTGTAGGGAATCATGATCATTAAAAAAAAAAAAAAACTGTGACACGGATTGGGGAAGGGATCAGTTTGTTAGAATATATCTAGTAAAGAAAGGGTTTAAAGAAGTAATTTGGTCTTAATGTAAATTTCTTTAGATTTTTGTGTACAACTTCACTGTTTTTAGAAATGATATCACATTATTTATTCCAGTGTTTTGGAAAAGTTCCTTCATATTGTTTGCAATATAGAAAGTTTTTCTTATATGGGCTATGGATGAGCTTCACTGTGTATTTGTTCTGACATGCATAACACATTGCTTTACAAAATATTTCAGCAGCAACGTACAAGGAACCCATGTCAATACTCTAAGAAAGTATTGGGTCTAAGAAAGGTTTGATATGTTTTGCGAAGATCTACGAGAACAATGTCAACGCAAAAGTGAGCTATCTCATTTGTCTCACATGAAATAGAGCATGCAAGGATATCTTTGCTTTAAGGATAATATTTTTGTAATCTAGAAGATGGCTTACTTCCGCAAAGAAGTGCCCGTCACTATGTATGAAAAAGAATTATCAGTCGTTTAAAACCCAAGCAGGTTTGGTTTCTTTATTTAATGGCATATCAACTCGTTTTAGGTTATTTAATGCCATTCTTCTAGAAGAACAGTAATGGTACTTTTTAACCCATATCTGGGAGGATAAGGAGGTTCATACCTTTCCCAAGAGTATTTGCCCGAAAGTGAACGTAATAGCGCGACTGGAGTACGAACTCGCGTAATAAGATTCCGCAGTCCATCGCTTTAACCATTACACAACGAGGACACCACCCCCAAGCAGGAGAAAAATACTTTTTTAATGTCACATATTCTATATAGCAGTATAAAGAAACGAATGACAAAGAAAACTTTGAATCACACACACACACACACACACACACACACACACACACACACACACACACACATTCAGCTATATGCATGCATGTGTGTATGTGTGTATGCGTTTTGGTGTGCTTGCTTCATTAACAGGTAGCAACCATTTTTCAACCACGTTTATATGAAATCTATCAATTATTGATGTTTTATTTATGATAAATAACACTTGATAAGTCAGCAAATGGGTTTGGCTAGAGGTAAACTATATGTTACACTTTTCCTGTGTTAGGCAATAGTTCAGTTGATGTAAATAATCTATGCAATATCTTATCACTAGGCCTCAATGCAGCTTCAGGGCCTATCCATATCTCGCACGCTACTTGATGATTGTTGATTGTAAGTTAAGAAAGTTTTAGGAAGAATGAATACATTTTGCCACGTCATCTTCTTGCCTTAACAGAGAATAATATACATTATGGCATTTCTATTCTGTTCCTGCTGTCGACTGCATCCAACACTGCATCCTCTATTAGCCTTTGTTCATTAGTTACATCATGGCAGTTAGACTGATTTACTTCTTCTTGTCCCTCCATTTTGATGAAAATCTCCCCAACTTTCTGCTAAAGCAATTGTTCCCGAGGTTGTTCAATTTTCAATGCGAACTGCATATATTACGAGAAAAGCAGCATTTTATATTTAGCCTTTTTATTATCGACCATATGAAAAAGCCATCCGTCATTTTCCACTGAACAGATGAATGTCATTTGCTACAGGGCATTCTGCACAAATTGCACCTGATATGGCAAGTAGTTTCGATGATAGTCTAAGTATTGAACACCCCCGTGAAATTTATTTTTTTAATAATTGGTCATTTCCAAAATACGTTATGCAAGTGTCGATAATATCGAAACTAAGGGAATACATGTGAATGCAAGTGACCAAAATATCCATTTGGAAATACTCCAAAAATCTATCTATCTATCTATCTATCTATCTATCTATCTATCTATCTATCTATCTATCTATCTCTCTCTCTCTCTCTCTCTCTATATATATATATATATATATATATATATATATATATATATATATATATATATATATATATATATATATATATATATATTAATCAAGAATCATGGAATTCTTTTATATGAAAGCACTTTCGAGACATGAAATATGCATTAGCTGGAATAAAGAAAAAAAATTGTTCGACCATTGGGTATTATAATATGCAAAATCCCGATGAAAAGAAATATTACGATTACTTATATATATATATATATATATATATATATATATATATATATATATATATATATGCGGGGGGCGTTAAAAAGTTCAAAGCTTTCTCCAAAAGGAAGAAAAATATAGATGGCCATTTTTTTGTGGAAAAAAAATTGAAGAGCTAATTCAAATTTCTGTCTTTCTCTCTCAGCAGACGTGAACAATACAAAAGTGATAGGTCTCAGATAAATCATATATATATATATATATATATATATATATATATATATATATATATATATATATATGAATTTGACGTTATCATTCACATTGTCTAAGACAGAAAAGTTCATAGGATGACGGAGATGCTGTAAAGGAATAAGACCAATTGTTTCTTTTTCAACATAATACCCTTTCGTTTCTTACGTTGCAGTGCTTGGTTCCCATTGTTCGAAAAAAGGTCATCAGCAACAGATATGTCATCTTCTATGAACTTTACCGACTACTCATTCATTAATATATATATATATATATATATATATATATATGTATGAGCGCGCGCGTGCGTGTGTGTGTGTGTGTGTGTGTGTGTGTGTTTATGAAGTTTTTATGTTAAAGCACGTGTCTTATTCAGTAAGATTTGGACTAAATTTAAATAGTAAAATACTTTTACTTTCTCAATTACAAAGAAAACAATTTTTTTCCAGTTTATAACAATATATTTTCCATACTTTAGTATCATACCCTATTGAACTCAATAAGAATATTCGTTAACTAAAATGAAATTACAATCAACATCGGAAGGCAATTATAAATAAGGAAAAAGAAATAATTTAATGCATGTATTGGACCCACTCAAAATAAATGCATTGATTGTTTGATTTTGTTTGGTTCGGTTTTATGTCACATCAACCATTTTTGATTATTTAATGTCAAATTTTGTTTTCACATCCATATCAAATATATTATTAGTAAACACATTTTCTTCTTACACAGATTTAAATAATCAAACATTTCTATTTTAAACAATTCAATTTAGCATGTCATTTTTTGAGCACAGAGCAAAAGTCAAACATTCTTTTTTACCTATAGATAATTTAATTAGGTGCTACCAACCCGTGTCTGAGTGGACATGAGAGGGGTGGCAATGAACTGGTTTCCTACAAAGCTCCAGCATTACTGAGATTTTACTATCAGATTGTTTAATGCCATAGCTGTCCTGGATATAAAGTTGAAAAGGTCTTACCCACTGCAAAGATGCAGTTAGTGTATTCTACAGCCCTATCAAACTTTGCTAATGCATTAGATTTTTTCTTGCTGAATTTTACTGCATGTAAACTTTTGAGTACTTTATTCAAGAATCAGTTATGTTTGTTCATTTATTTTTGTTTTGTCTCTTAATTTTTCGCCAAAAAATTACGTTCTTATGAGTAAGTATTCCTATTTCCAGAAAATAATTTGCATAAAATTATAGCTTCATGCAAAATGCTCTTCATGCAGGAAATAATCTTTAGAAGGAGGTATTTAAACAGTTATGTAATTTGATATATTCTTATTTCTTATTAATGATTTGTGTATAGTTATATGCTTTCAAGTATTCCCATCAATCTATTTCTAGGAAATAAAACCATTGAAGGATATCTAAGATAATGTCCTTCTAATAATATATTGTCCAAAGGTCTTTTTGTAGTCTGTTTAAAAATGTGATTAATTTAAAATATGTTACCCCATCTCTCTCTCTCTCTCTATATATATATATATATATAACGAAATCCGGTCACTTTAGGATTATAAATTCAATTCAATCCTGCAGGATGGAAATAAATTTATAATCCTAAAGTGACCGGTTTATTGTTTTTCTTGAAGAAATTATTGCTCTGCAATGTCGGTTACATTAAGTTCTTTACCAGGAAGATTTAAATGTTCGAAGGTTTGAATAATTGTCCTGTCGGAATTATTCCTGACTCTGTTTTGACTGGACTGAAGAATATATATATATATATATATATATATATATATATATATATATATATATATATATATATATATATATATATATGTATATATATATGACCGACCGTACTCAGAGGCTCCTTTTCAAAAGCTATTACACTGAGGCGTTGGGGAGGGCATTACTTCTTTCGATGGAGTTATATACTCACCCATGTTCTGTCCCTTACAATGTTGAGTTTTAAGCAAGGAGGCATCAAGTAACAATTTTAAGTCTTTAGTATAATTTGACCTGGGATTGAACCCCGTAGTAACCGAACGCTTGGTGTGTTTGTATAAGTAAATGATAAACTTTCAAATGATCATGGAAATTTTGATTTTAATGTAAAGAAAAATTTAACTTTGATACTGCACACAGAAGCGTTGCTCAGTTCCTCACGGGTTTGTGTACTAATTCCAGATCTCTTAATTTATTTACAACCAAATTTAGAATTGAAAATGCTAAAGAAAAAGTGAAGATATCTGATCACATCAGCAGAGTTTCTGAAAGTCACGACACTTTCTACTTTAGCTCTTCTTTATACTTTATGGGGTCTTCCTCTTCGAACATGGATCTGCGATCGGAGACTTGAAGTAAAAAAATGTTTAAAAAAAATAGGAAAAACAAAACAAACATGGGCCACATGTAATACAATATAATTTTCTCACACGATTTTCTCACATTTTCATTAATCCTATAATAGGTTAGGATTTCACAATACGCGTAATTACACACATTTTCTGCTTCAACATAGAGCAGGAACCAACAGTGTGATATGCGTCCCGCTAACGTCAAGCAGCTTATGCATTAAGACATTTTTCAATCACAAAAATTGATTTTTCATTGTTGATTTGATGTATGTCAAATATATGAATTATGTTGTTTTTTTGTTGATTGTTTTTTTGAGATTTATAGCATATCAACCTACGTGGGTTATTTAATGCCAAACTATATATATATATATATATGATATTTTTGTTGGTAACATTTTTATCATGACAGAACTTACCTGTTTGTACATAGTTAAAACGTTTCAATTATTGGTTTGGTTTCTTTGTTTAATGGCATATCAACCTTCGTAGCTTGTTTCATGCCAAAGCTATTCTCCTAGAAGAACAGTAGTGGTACTATATAACCCATACATGGGAGGATGATTGGGTTCATACCATACCCAAGGGTATTTACCCGAAAGTGAACATAATAGCGCACCTGGAGTACGAACTCGTTCACTACGATTCTGCAGTCCCTCAACTATTGCTATCGAACACTAATAATTATTATTAGCATTTCTCATCTGTTTACCCAGAGTTTAATCCTATTTACCGACCCCTCTGCTCGGGCAGGATATGATACAAAGTCAATTTTTAAGCGGAGTTTAACAGGTTTGAATTCAGACTTTTCCTTCTCCTAGACTAGTTGCCTCACCAAGGTTGAAGAACCCAGTTTATCCTACTATCTACCCATTACTGGAGGGAGAATAATTGGATTCATACATTTCCCAAGGGTAATAGTGTTATGTGAAATGCAATCATTCTCGTCCAGGATTTGAACTCGAGTAATCGTGTTCATTTCCTACGACGATAACCATTTCACTACGGGCACCTCCAAAATTTCACCACGGGCACCTCCAAGAGTTTACTCAGAGTTTAATTGTTTGTTAAATTGTTTCGAATATTGCTCTATCAATTAAATTGTGTACTTACATTTAAGCTTCGTACTTATGCTAAACTATATTGTTTGAAATGAAATTGTTTTTGTATGCTAAACTAAATTGTATGAAATGGAACTGTTTTGACATTGAAACAGTTCTTACGCTAAACTGAATTGTTTGAAGTTGAACAGATTATATGCATAAAAATGGATTTCGTATTAGATAACCTACACATGTTGACATGCTATAAAAACTCCAAAAAATAAACAATCTTATATTACGACAACTAAATATTGTTTGTTTGTTTCGATAGGTGGGAGATTTGTTGATTTGTTATTAGGTTGGTTAGTCTGGTGTTTGGTTGATTGGTTAGTTAGTGTGCTGGTTTAACGGCATTTCAAGCATTGTCGGGTTATTTCATATCAATGTCAATTTAAAAAAATGTGATCTACAGTTTGATAGGCCAAACCAAGTACATTCTTTCTCTCACGCTCTTCCCCTCTACAAGAGGTAGGGGGCTGTGGGCGTACTCTACGCCTCTACAACAAGCTTTACCTAAATACATATTTTTGAGTTGAAACACAACATAATATTAGTAAATCTTATATTAGATATGTCTTAAAATATTATTTACAGCTAAAAATAATAAGTGCTCAATATTTTATAAGTATATCAATATAATAAATATTTGAAAAAATCAATTATTACCAGATTCTTGATTTTTCTGAATGTTACGAAGAAGTGAATCCACAATGCCGAGAGATCCAGAACAGTCTCATATTCAGAATCTCTAATCTTTCAATAATAGATAAGAAAGATATATGAGAGAGGCATCTTTTTTAGAGAATTTCTGTTTCTCTGTAATTTAGAGAAATTACATATTTAATACTAATAATAGTTGCTATATAATAATATGTTGGACCTTTAGGCCTTTCGATATTTCATCTACGTCCGAAATAATATAAATACCTGTGTAGGATGCGACTTCAAGGAACCTTCATTTTCTTCTTTTCGGGAGGCCACTAAATCCATGAAATGCAAACTTTGAGTGTAAATACTTGGCAAAACCGAAGCCTGGACAAATTGATAAGCCTTCAATTGTCAGCTGCAAAAAGACCTCAAGTTACGTCTCAGTAAATCACATGAGTCTCGAATATTTACCGTATTCATTTCGAGCCTCAAAATTGGATGGGAGGGCATGTATTTGAGTTATTTAGATAAAGCTTATTGTTTTTTTTAATATTTACGTTTATCTAATGTAAAACATATTTAGGAGGTGCCCGTGGTGTAGTCGTTATCGTCGTAGGAGATGGACACGGCGACACGAGTTCAAATCCTGGAAGAGACTGATTGCATTTCACATAGCACTAATACCCTTGGGGAAGGTATGAATCCAATTATTCTCCCTCCAGCTATGGGTAAATAGTAGGAAAGACTAGGTTCTTCAGCCTTGGTAAGGCAACTAGTCTAGGACAAGGAAAACTCGGAATTCAAACCTGTTAAACTCCGCTTAAAAATTGACCTTGTGTTTATCCTGCCCGAGCAGAGGGGTTGGGTAAATAGTATCCAATGTAAAACATATTGTAGGGTTTTCATCCTAAGCCAACTGACGGGATTCCGCCTACTGGTTTATGGGTGTAATACACGTTGTTTATACATATTTGAACATATTTTGTGAAATATTTCTGTTACATAATAGGTTACCTGTACGTATTATTTGAGAAATTTAGTAAATCATTTTAAAATATTGTTCCAGAAGCGGAAAAGGTTGGTGACATATTGGTTGAATTGACATGTAATGACCCTTAGACCAGTTTGAGAGTTAAATCCTTGTCAGATGATCGAGCGATCCTAGAAATGTGAAGTTGAAATGTTCCTTTAAACTGGTCAGCTAAAAACCCCAGCGGCAAGCGGAAGTCTATTTTCTATTTCACACAGTGAAAATCGAACTCCCCAGTATTATAAATAAATAAAAATTAATTCTCAGATTAAGAACCCTCATCTCAAAATGATTCCAATTCAAGACAAGTACAAAAATTCGGTACGGACCCGACTCTGGAAGAAAAGATAAGGATTTATAAGACCAAAAAATCCATCCTTGATCGCCCATCGTGGCCCGTGGCGCAGCGGATAGAGGCGTTGAGTTTCTACGGTTCCAGAAGATACCGGTTTCAAATCCTACCCAAGCCGGCCAGAGGTTTACTTTGTCAAAAATGTGGTGCGATAGACAACATATATATATACGTATGTCTGTGCGTGTATATATATATATATCGAAAATAACCTATTTTTCATATTTAAACTAAGTGTAAATGATTGTACAAAAATAGGCTGAAATGCTGTAAATTTTGCGTCTGGGTTTTTCACTTACACTCACGATTTAAAATTTCTATGGTTTCGTAGACGAGAATATATTCATACGCTAAGCTATCAAATAGAATTTCATGTAATGTTTCCTTACTGACCCGGCATCATCTCCAATACTAATATCAATAGGCGTTACACTTTTCAAGTACAAGATGGACACGTTGCTTATTTAATTTGTTTTTTTGTTGTTGTTTAATTTCATAGAAGCCTTCTTTGGTTATTTAAAGCAAATTCCATCCTTCTAGAAGAACAGCAGTGGTACTATTTAATCCATTGGATTTCGAACACGCTTACTAAGATGTCGCAGTCCAGAGATTTGACTATTACACCATGAGGACACCTGCTTATTTAGATACGAGAAGTTGATTTCTGATTGCAAGTTTCGTACTGCAGTCAGACTCGAAACATGTGAGAAAGAGAAAGTGTAAGATGTGAGTTCTTACATAGAAACATTATCAAATAAAAGGGATTGTTGACGAAGAGAAACCCTCGATTTCGATTCCTTCCCCTCCGCTCGTCCCCTCGCCCCAGAAGGCACTGGTCAACTTACAGTCTCTACCTCTGAACTCTCAACTGCTCCAAAGAGACCAAACTCAATTAAATAACATTGAACATATAATACTCTTAATTAACTCAACCTCTAATGGTATAATAACACGAGTCGCTAAGTTTCTTGCAGGATGCCATCTCCTAAGTCAGCCGACATGCCATCCAATATTCGGCTTGCACACGGATTTCAAAAGAAATTTCCAATAGGTCGTCCCAAGTGACTTCCAAAACAACCCATCGACTTAATGGTATGCCGACACGTGCAACAAGTGCACCACACAACCTTCGCATGTGACCTTCTCGTCATCCAAAGATTTCTAACTGACTTAAAATCTATCACCAAAAATAAGATAATTACCTAGTATAATTAATTAGCATCCTTAATGATATTAAATTTCGACCAACCGCGCGAAATTTCTAGGATCAAAATCAAACTAATTTAAGAAATTCTTTCCCTTCCAGACAATTTTATTTAATTTCGAGCCTGCTCCCGTCTTATGAATAAGCAGTAAAATAAATAAACTGACAGTAGGTTTAAAAATTTATTCTAAAATTCTACTAAAAACTTTCGGTTTTATTTCACTTGATTAAAAATCAAACTGCTTGTTTCTTTAAGAATTCATAGAATCTAATTAAACGTCATTAGATTATGCAGATCTGAATAAAAATATGATTCATTTTTTATATATATATATACATATATATATATATATATATATATATATACTTACTAAATATTCAGTGTTCACTTGCTCATTTAATATCTAGCTGCATAGGTTTACTTCCTACCTGACATAGTGACACAGATCTTTTCAGCACTAAAGATATGACGACATGATTTATGTAACACTAAGATTAACATTGAAATCCATGTACTTATTTCTTGTAATGTAAATATTGGAAAATAGTTCCGCTCTAATATTATATTTTCTTACAAGAAAAGACGAGGTAAATTTTATTTTCAACAGACTTTTCAATTAAGTGAAAGAAATACATTTTATAAATTTGTACATCAGTGTTTTATTTAGTTCATCTCTCCGCTTATTTGATATATATATATATATATATATATATATATATGGAGTATTTGGTATAGACCAAACGTCTCATTTTATGTGCCATTGGAATATTATACCACACTCCGGAATGTGGATTGCGTGCTGTGCAAGTGCAACTTACTATAGATAAACTCACACACAGGTACCTTCTTGACCTCTTTTTGTGTTCTCTTGTGATGCAGTGACATATGTGCAAAATTGCACCTATCTCTTGCTGGTCTCAAAAGCCATCTGCATAAATGTGCAAAATCTATCTGCAAACAAAACTGATCGGTTGTGCCAATTCTGTGGCAAAATCTGTGCCAGCTTTGCTTATTTGATATATATATATATATATATATATATATATATATATATATATATATATATATATATATATATCAAAGCCCTGTGAACGAGCAATATGTGTCACAAAGTGAATTTGTAAGCTGTTATGCGAGTTTGAATGCTGATTTTTTTCTTCTCCTTGAGTGCTTGCCATATAGTTAAAGAGCCCAATCTGACATACAATTTAACCATAGTTGGAGGGAGAATATTTGGATTTATATAATTACCAGGAGTGGAAACCCTATATAATATGCACACAGCTTGGTTCAGGATTTGAACTCGGGTTAACGTGTTCATTTACAACCCATTAAGCTCCGGAAATCTCTATATATGGTCTTTTTTACAGTGGGATAAAACCATTATAAAGTAAAAAGAAGAAGGATAGTTTGTCATTTTTAAAAGAAATAAAAAGTCCTTTTTAAAACAATAACAGTCCTTTCAAGGCTTTTGGAATTATCTCTAGGCAAATAAATACAAGACAATTAACATCTGATCATAGATTTAAAAAAAAATTAAATATTTATTTTAAAAGTTTTTGAAATGCGATTTTTACCCACTGTCTGCTTCTGAAAGTATATATATATATATATATATATATATATATATATATATATATATATATATATATATATATATATATATCATCCACGCATACGCAAATATTTAGGATGGTTAGAAATTATGCAACAGGTTTTGACTATTTAGTTTCAAAATATTTTACGCTAAATCCATCCATTGAGATCAATATTAAGTTGTTTGGTCATGTAAAGAGAGCAAATATATATATATATATATATATATATATATATATATATATATATATATATATATATATATGCTAATCATGATTGTTAAACATTTCAAAAAGCGAGGCGTAGCCAAATATCATCCCTAACCCTTCTAAGACACCTTGGGTGTATCCATCAAACTACTCTGTAATTACTGATCAGCAAAACTATTACAACAGAAACTCAAGCCTGAAATTAAACTTATTTTAACTTAACTACAGACTCGATTCCTAGAGATCTGGGGAGTTTGGCATACCATTAACCATGTTCTACTCTCAAGAAGTGTTAAGATCCTATTTAAGAGTAAAAAGTCTTTTTTAAAAGTTATTTAGTTACCACTAAAAAAACTCTTTCAACTTCATAAAAGAATGTAAATATGAATGAGCAATGGACGTGATTCCCTAAACCTTTGGTAGAAACTAGTCCAATATAAATTGATTTGCTAAAAAAATCAATAAATAAAACAATTAATAAAGAAAATTAGATTCGTAACAAATCCACAAGTGAGAAGCTAATTCAGCACTTAGTAATCAGCGATGATTTATTTGGTTTATCTGTTGAAGAACATATCAACCTTTGTAGGTTATTTAATACCAAACCAATTCTTGTTGAAGTACAGCTGTGCTAATATTATACACATTCCGGGGCGGGGCGGATGAAGATGTTCATACCTTCCCAAGAGTATAATTTGCAATTAGCAAATCTAATTTACTCAGAACTGTACTACACAGTGATGAATTCTTTAGTGGAAGAAAATAATTTTATGGTATGTTACCGAAATAAGATGGTTTTTATCAAATAGTTGACAAGTAACAATTGTGAAAAAGAAAACAAAAAATTTTTTCTATTCTTTTTTTTTATTCGAGAAAAATAGATTCAAGTGTATTTCCATCAAGATTTACATATGAGTTCCCGTTTTCCATTTGGTTTTCAATGTAGTGTTTTATTTGTACATCACAAAATTACATTGAATATTCATGTTTCTGATTTTGTAATGTTTGAGCAAGGCTTTTTGATGCCTCTTAAATGTTTATTTTTCTTTCGTCGTCGCCACCTATTTAATACTTTCTAATTATTTTATGCCAAGTTTTCTTTTCCTATTGTCCTGATTGATTTGTTTCAGAATTTAAAATAAATTGTGGCTGTTCTTCCAATTTAGTTTATTGCAGTTGCTGTTTTAAATCCTGTTGAATAGACCGAGGACATCTCAGCAAAGGAGTAAGACCCCAACAACGAGTGTCCTAGACATTACATACAGTTAAAAGATCAAACAGTTCTATTTCTAATAATTAAATTTATCGAAAGTCATTCATTTGCATTCATTTTAAATGTCAAACAGTTTGATTTGACCTATAGATATTATCCGTTCAGGTGCTACCACTCCGGTCTAGAGTGGATCTCGGAGCAATGGCTGTGAAGGATTACTCTGCATTCCCCAAAGCTCCAGCATTATATGAGCCTCACTATCAGATTGTTTAATGTCCTATCCAAGACACGCATTGGGGGTTGTCTTAATTCTCTTCAGAGTTTCAGCTGAACTAAATATTTACGAAGAGGTAATATACGAGTTCAAACATCATAACTCTCCAAATAATGGCTCTGAAGAATCGAAATCAATAGATGTCTATCAACTATCTATGACTCAATCAATTGGGGTTTAAAAAGATAAACGACAATAAATTTGAACACGGGATTACGTAGTTTCAAAGAATTAGGGCTTAAATTTGATCACCCTTAGTTGTGCATTGGGGGAACAAGGGCAACGGCTTGATGAAAGGATGTCTCTTGTATTCTAATGACAGTTTAAAGGCATACATCATTTCTAGTGGCGTATATGGGGTTTGAAAAAAGTTGATGCAGATAAAGATAGAGGAAAAATAGTTTTATTATTTGTGTTGCAATGTCCCTCTGTGTCCATCTCAGAAACAATAAGCTGTGAAATCGTATTCTTGATTCCAGGAAGAATAAATCTATCTTGAGACAAATCATTGTCTAGTGAAAGAGGGGCTGTTTTTCTGGTCTTGAAATTTCGTTAATTATTTTTAACTCTGCTCAATGACTAATTTTTCAAAATATCCCCAACTTTCGTATGTGACCGTTTCTTGCAATCACTATGAGAGTTCACTTGATTGACACTTTCTTGCCGATTACTTAGCCGGGCACCAGGTTCACAAATGTTGGGAGGCGGTGACTATTATTCTAATTCCTCCTGAAACCGGTCCTGGTGGGATAAAAAACGTATCATGTTGAAATAAATGTGAGTGAGCAACATTTTTCGAAACCCCGCATAAAACACTTTATTTAATTACATCCCGTATGACAAATGACATTTTATTTTAGGTAGAATACACTTATTGTACAGCTTATATAGTCAATACGTTTAAGGTCTTGTTAAATGCTGTCGCCATAAGATACCTACTTTATTTCATGTTCGTAAAAACTGAATTCTCGTTTTTAAAACACTTTTGTAAGGTGGAAATGATCAAAATTATAAAAGAATCATCACCATCATCATGATAGAAGGGATTTTCTTGACTTTGCTGGTTTGCAAACACTGGCATATCCTTGTGTACGAGTCAATAGGAAAAAATCGTTTACGTCTTCTTCGTTCTCTGGCAGAACAAAGGCTACCTTGTTCGTCATACTTGGATTGCTTCTATGATGGGAGGTAAGTTGCTATACAACAGCAATTGTGTCGTGCGTTGCTTCTAAAAGTACGAAGACAATAAAATACGTGAATTCAAATATGATAGTATTCATCTAATTTAAACAATATCGTGCTATCTTTTCATTTCATAGCAAGCCTCTGATGTTAGTTGACAGATTCAGATACTTTGGTACCAATATCCCATCAAATAAAAGCTCTGTTAACTGACGCCTAAGAAATGCATGGATTGCCATTGACAGTTTTGTGACCATAGGAAAATATGACATCCCTGATTTAATAAAACGAGAATTCTTCAAGCCGTGTCAGTACTATTATATACTGGCACTTCATCGGCTTTATTAGATAACTTAGAGAAAAGACTAAATGGTAACTACGGAAAGATGAAAAAATTCATTGAAGCAGCAGCCTACAAAAAGGATGAATAAAACGCAATAACTTGCTAAAATAAATTAATCAACAAGATTTAATCTATATATATTAGTAACAGTTTGTATTTGTAAATCAATTGAAAGAAACAATACAAATTTTATGCAAATAAATATATATATTATTTGAATTTCTTTTCATAAAAGACAGAAAGAATTATGGCCAAACATAATTACTACGTGTATGTATATGATATGTAATTTTTCTTGATAAAATCTCTAGAAAAACAATGTCATTAACGTTCATTCGCTAACATATATTTCCTATAACATTTCATCTATCTATCTATCTATCTATGTAAATTTAAAAACTGTACTAACAAATACATACATAAGTATATATATATATATATATATATGTGTGTGTGTGTGTGTGTGATTTATATTTTAAATCAATCTGTGTAATCCTGACGGTTGAGATGAGTAACCTTCGACAAGACAACTGGTGAAGTTAAACTTAGCAACATTTATCCTCATCCGGCTTGTCACTGCACAACTGTCTCTGAAGAGTAGAATATTATACGATCCTTATTTATGGAAACCATGAGATGCAACATAGTTGATGTGAACTAAGGTGGATAAATCAGAGGTGGAGACAAAATATTATTGATAAATGAATGACAAAGCCAACGTTAAACATTTTGTTTCTTTTTAAAACATTATCAGAGTAATGTCATTATTTTCTGTTACCTCCGCCGAAAAATTCTCAGGTTTTTCGCTATTTTTGTTCACTTGAAAATAGATTTTTAGATGAGGAATTTTTTTTAATTACATCGTCTTGATGATTGTTTAAAAAAAATTCAAGCGAATTATGCCTATATGAATGAATGTAACCTTTGAATATCTTGTTTTTTTTATATATTTATACACACTGACATACACACGCACACAGACACATGTAAACTCTCACACACTTATATATATATATATATATATATATATATATATATATATATATATATATATAAGGTAATTTTCCTATTCATGTCATTTTCTTTACGTTTTTATTTTCGCTTGATAAGCAATTAATTTTCTTTTGTGCAATTTTTTAATCAATCCGGGAAACACCCAAAACACGAATAGAAGAGGTATTTACCCATCATCTCGCAAACCATCCAAAGAAGCGAATTATATATGCAGTAGAAACAAGGGAAAACTCATAAATAACAGCCACAGAGGGACTACAACCTATAGACACACTAGTATTGGCCAACCAAAGAAAAAAACCGCCACTCAAACTGTACATATTGTTTGGTGCCTAAAGGATATACGATGAGTGATGCCCAAAAGGGACAAATGAAGACAGACTGACAAACAGAGACATTCAAAAGAATTCACAGTGTCAACACGCCTCGACAATCCTGATGATGAAGACTTACTCTTTAATTCTTCACGTCTTCCCCATTTTAATCACCCTTGACGTTCCTAATCAATTGTATTATGTAGAGGTCCTTAACAAAAAAACGTACTTGGTCTCAGAATGTTTTGAAAACAGGCAAGTACTACACTCTGATCACAGCTGGTCACTGTCGTGTATACAATCAGGCAGATATAAATATACATTTTTACACAATCAAGAAGGGCTGTAGAATACAATGACTGCCTCTTTTGACGAGGGGTAAGACCCCATCCAAACGAGATTCTTGGATATGACACTAAATTATCTGATTGGGAGGTTCCAATGATGTGGAAGATTTGGGGAATGTGAAACAACCCTTCATTTCAATTGCTCCCAGGTCAACTCTGGCCCGGAAGTTGTAGCACATGAAAGGGTCCTATCTATGCGTTAAATAGATCTAACAGCATACTTATGCTAAACTGAATTGTTTGAATAACTGTTTGACTAAACTGAATAGCTTGAAATAGAAATGTTTTTGATAATTAAACTCTACTTACATTTAAACTGCGTGCCTATGCTAAACTGAATTGTTTGAAATAGAATTGTTTAAGACATTGAAACTGTACTTATACTAAACTGAATTGTTTGGAGTAGGACTATTTTGATATCTAACTTTGTGAAAACAAAATATGTATTTATACTAAATTGAATTAGAACTGTTTGAATAAACTGAATAGCTTGAAACAGAAATGTTTTAGACAATTGAACTGTGTACTCATGCTAAAATGAATTGTTTGAAATAGATCTGAAATTTGCATAAAAATGGATTCGGCGTTAAATAACCTAAAAAGGTTGATATGCCATAAAACCAAAGTTAGCTACCAACCAACCTAAATATACATTTAAGCTTTACTTGGTAAATAACTTAGCTAAAATGTAAAGTTGGTTTCCCCAAAATGAAAACTGCTACAGAATTTGTAAATACGAAGACAGTGTCAGTCTCTTGTCACTCTAAAGTATTAGAGGTCTAAGATTAGACACACTGTCTATGAAAAGAAACTGGCGTCTAAATGATGGCAAGAGAAGTCTGATCAGAGCAAATTCGGTTCATTTGAATTTTTTTTTAAATTTACCTATTTATTTCTTTTATTCATTGTAATTTTTGTTGGATCTGAATTATACACGGTTGCAATGTTGGGCTAATCTGCGTGTTCACTTCCGGTGCTTGAGAAATTCCTAATGGTGATAACGTTGTCTGCTTTAACGATTTTCAATTGTCAGATCTACATTTGTTTCCAATTATGTTCCTCCCTAAGCAATCTACAAGGAATTATAGTCTACGAGCACAGAAAAGAAAACAAAAATAAATAACGCTAAGTACAACTGGAAGAAAAACGTATAAAATTGAACCAAGAATTGAAGAACGTAAATTAAGACGCCGGGGAAAATGAGTAAGCAAAAAGTAGACAGAATGAAGGAAAAAGAAAAAAGAGGAAAATTTTTAAAGAAAACAAGCAATATATAACGTAAAGAAAGAAAAGAGAAAAAGCCATGTTAAAACGAATGAGAAGGAATGAAAATAGAAAAGGGAGAGACAGGAGGAAAAAACAAAATAAAGAGAGAAGTGAACGAACCTATCAATAGAAGAAGAAGAAGAATGAAAGATAAATTCACTCATTAAATGAATGAATGAATGAATTATAAAGGGTTAATTACTTAATAACCGAACGCGCTCAACTGGCACAAAAGTAATTGCAGATAAGGCACAACCTGGTGGGAAACTTGATCGACTGGCAATTGTACAAGAGATTAAGCTATGATTGTGATAACAAGTAATATAAACCTAAACCGGAATGTATCTTTGAAAATGAGATTCATGAAAATCCATTCTAATCAACAGGTAATTCTACAAGCGACTAAACGTTGGCCATACAGATAAATGATGTAAGTAGAGACAAGAATCTTGACCACCCAATGATCAGGTATTTTTAAATATAAACGAATCATCTACTCCTGACTGGAATATTAAATAAGATTTTGTTTTTAAAAAGTAAATAACATATCAACAAGCAGACTTAACTCTTTCAAGAAATCACACACGTAAAATAACAGAAATTGCAAAACGAGGTAAACAGCTGTTTTTTTTTAATTTAATCTATAACATGAAAGTTATATTATGAAATAACACCACGCATAGATGGAGCCTATGCAGATTGTAGCGAAAAATCTTGAAAGGATGAATTGGAACGGTGAAGAAGGATTGAAACCATCTAGACAAAAGCACAGCAGAAATATGTATAAATACTGACAATTGTTTTGGAGACCTGGAGAGACATGATATCCCTTGGATACCCTTGGTACTCAGCTAAATTAAAGAAATCATAAATCTACGAACTATGAACTTTGATGTCCCAGCTGACTACAGAGTCCAATTGAAAGAAGTTGAAAAGAAGAATAAGTACCTTGACCTTGCTAGAGAATTGAAAAAAAACTGTGGAATTCGAAAGTGACGTTTACACCAATTGTAATTGGTACTCTTTGTATTGTCATCAAAGGATTGTTGCTAGTATTCGAGGACATATCAGAAAGAGTGGAGACCAACTACTTCCTTATACAGACAGAATACTCTCCCTCAAACTTCAGTGCTATCACTCAAACTTCAGTGAAAGACAACCAGCTAACGCTGATGTGAAAAACCCTCAAGAGACCTCATAATAATCAACAAAAGAAAGATAATCTGCAAAATTGTTGACTTTGCTGTCCCGGCGGACCACAGAATAAATCTGAAGAAAAGTGAAAAGAAGGATAAGTACCTCGACCTTGCTAGAGAATTAAAAAAAAAAAAACTGTGGAACATGAAAGTAACGATTGTGCCAATTGTGATTGGTACGTTAGGCACAATAACTAAAGGATGATTGAAAGAGCTGGAAGACTTGGAAGTTAGCAGACGCGTAAAGACTATCCAAATGACAGCATTGCTGAGAACGGCCAGAATCTTGAGATGAGTCCTGGATACTTGCAGAGACTTGCTGTCACTCAAACTCCAGTGAAAAACCATCAGCTAACACTGATGTGAAAACTCTAAAGGAGTAAATAATAATAATAATGATAATAATAATAATAATAATAATAAGAAGAAGAAGAAGAAGAAGAAGAAGAAAAAGAAGAAGAAGAAGAAGAAGGTGTGAAAAACTCGCGAAAAGTAGACGGAAATAAAAATAAACGTTGAATAAAATAGTTAAAGAAACCAAATGATTATTAAAAGCCCTGGAGGACTTGGATGTTGGCGGACGAATAGAGACTATCCAAACGACAGCATTGCTGAGAACGGCCAGAATCTTGAGACGAGTCCTGGAGACTTGAGGAGACTCCAATGAAAAACCATCAGCTAATACTGATGTGAAAAACTCTAGAGGAGTGAATAATAATAATAATAATAATAATAATAATAATAATAATAATAATAAGAAGAAGAAGAAGAAGAAGAAGAAGAAGAATGTATAAAGATAGACAAGTTCTTTGACTTTTTCAAAGAACTAAAAAAATTTAGATCACGAGGGTGACAGTGATACAGGTTGTAGTTGCTGTACTTGCAACGGTCCCAAAAAGCTTGGAAGATGAATTGAGGAATAGGAAATCCGAGGAAGAATCGAGACCATCTAGACTACAACATCATGAAGAGAGGGCACAGCATTAAGAAGATTCCTGGGGATCAGAGGAAATTTGCAATTACTCTGACTCCAGCGAAAGACCGCCAGCTTACTATGGTGTGAAAAACTTGCAAAGACAAAGATATCTACGAGAAGAAGACGAAAAAATAAATAAATAAAACATCAGTGACGCAGAAAAATTCTAAAACAAATGAAGAGATAATGTGGCATTAGGGAAAAAAGTAAATAAAAAAACCTAAAGAAGAAATTCGAAAAGTGCATAGATGAAAAAGTTATATAGGAAGATGTGATCCAATGTGAATTGAACAAGAGATTAAACATGGCTGTATTGACAAATGGTATCGCACAAAACAAGAAAATAAGACCTAATACGTTGAGATGAAAACGGATCACCCAATCAGTAGCAGAAGACTTGAATTAATTAACAAGAAAAAAAAAACATCTTGTCATCGAGGGAAGCTTTCTTTTACAATTCACCACATAATAAAAATTAAAAAGAGCGAAAAAAAAGAAAAAACTAAACAATTACTTGGATCTTGCCTGGGAGCAGAAAGAGCTATGGCACATACAGATGATAGTGACACCTATTGTAGTTGATGCCACTGGAACGGTTTCTAAAAGTCTGAAAGAAAAGAGAGGGTTAACTAAAAGCCAAAGGAAGAAACAAGACAATTCCGGGTTTATCACTGTTAAGATCCGTTGGAATTCTCAGGAGAGCTATGGGAAACTGTCAAGACTTGGTGTTATTTAGACTTCTAGGAAAAACCACCAGAAAAAATGGCGTGGAAAAACTAGCATAGTCCAGTAATAAACCATATAATAAGAAAATACTGTATATTGGTAGAGAAGAAACATTATAGCAGGTATGTCTAGGTGAGGAAGTTAATCCACCGGTAAATGTACAAGTTACTAAAATTTGACCATACAGGTAATAGGTAAAAGCACTGACCAGTATCTGAACCTCGAAATTCTCAGATATTTTTAGTTAAAAGCGGTCAACTGTCGGAATGTCAGATTCAGTATTAATTAATAAATAGTAGACTTCCTTCTTCCTTTAGATACATTCTTCAAATACATAGATGGATATATATGAATAGTAAATGCACATCTAACTTGAATAGTTTTCGTGATAGGGGGCAGGTGGCCGTACATTTGGTGTCTTGTGGGTTGCTGCTGCCAGGACTTGTTCAGGATTGCACGCAGCATTCTTGTGTAAGAGATGAACTCATAAGAGATGTACTCTTATGGATCCCCACACATTGCCGCGCAAAAGCAGGACGACCAGCTCGAACGTACATTCAGCAGCTATGTGAGGATACAGGCTGTTGTCCTGAAGACCTACCTAGGGCGATGAACGATAGGGAGGAGTGGCGAGAGAGGGCCAGGGATATCCGTGCTACCAGCGCGATATGATGATGATGAAATGCACATACTATAATCTATTCTGAAGAAAGTTTTTCTTGATAAAAAGAAAATGATTTATACCTCGAAGAATTTATTCTTATATAATCATATATAAACTATATGTATAATATGAAAAAAAAAACAACCTTGGATTGTGTAATAGAAAAAATGAATATTAATATTGACCAGACTACAGAGAAGTGTCCTGGGGTCTTGAGGTGATATCCTGCCGCTAAAACTCCCGTCGAAAACAATCAGTTAACATTCGTAAGAATAACTCTCGAAAGAGTAATAATAATATTTAATCAATTGACCAGTTACTTTTCTGTTGCTTAATTCTAACGCCAATAGAATATAATGAAATAAATGATAAAATTAGACATTGCATTCATTGAAAATTATTTAAATGCTATGGACTATTGTATTGGAAAATATGGTCTAGACACTCATGGGAATCGATAACGGGAGCAAAAGTAGCTACTATTCCCAAAGATGTTGCTGTCCAAATTGATAGAAAAACAAAGAGCCATAAAACAGATATTGTGGTTAAGGGCTATTAAAGAAAAACACACTTTTTAATTGATATATCAATGCAAACAGAAGGCTATCATGAAAATATATGATAATATAAATAAATATATACAAAGACCTGGAAATATAAATTGATAGACTGAAGCAAGTTAAAACTACCACCTTCCCTATAATGAGGGAGCTCAGTTTATTATCAAGAAAGGGACTAATAAACTCATTAACAAGATACTTGTCAGTTCTAGCCAATATGAAATATAAAAAAAATTGAAATTTTCATCCTCTTTGATGTGAAAACTCTAAAGGAGTAAATAATAATAATAATAATAATAATAATAATAATAATAATAATAAGAAGAAGAAGAAGAAGAAGAAGAAGAAGAAGAAGAAGAAGAAGAAGAAAAGGCTGGTGTGAAAAACTCGCGAAAAGTAGACGGAAATAAAAATAAACGTTGAATAAAATAGTTAAAGAAACCAAAGAAAAATAGAAATAGATTGAAGAAACAGTTGTCTCAGTAGTATACGTAACGAGACAAGAAGAAACTAAACACAATGAGTATACCTAAGAAAAATGTCCGACTCTGAATAACACAAGAAGTCTGTATACTTTTCAATAGACAATACATAAACAATAGCATGAATTAAATATACGTAGCCTTAAAATGGAAGGAAAAAAAAAATAAAAAAATTCCGAATGACTAAGATGTAAACATACATACTAGATGACATCCGAAAACAATAAAAAAAAATAGATGAAAATCGCGCGTACAAGTAACGATGTCTACACATGTAGATAAAAGCAGCTAGGACTCAAGATAATAAGAAAAGTTGGCAGACAGCTGATTGCAAAGATAAGAAATTACGTACACGCAGAAAGAGGTTAATATTAGCGGAAAAATGGTATAGTTCGAATGCCTTGTTTCTAGAATAGATGTTTGGTTGTATTATTAGATCTCAATGGTTACTTGGTTAAATAAGGAATATTTGCATAAACATCCATTTTTACGAACCCCTCCGCTCGGGCAGGATATGACTCAAGATCAATTTTTAAGCGGAGTTTAACAGGTTTGAATTCAGAGTTTTCTTTCTCCAAGACTAGATGCTTCGCCAAGGCTGAAGAACCTAGTCTGCCCTACTATTTACCCATAGCTGGAGGGAGAAGAATTGGATTCAGACCTTTCCCAAGGGTATTAGTGCTCTGTTAAATGCAATCAGTCTCGTCTAGGTTTGAATTCGTGTCGCCGTGTCCATTTCCTAGGACGATAACCATTACACCATGGGCACCTCCAATTATTATTATTGCATATTATAATACACATATATGAGCACAAATACACATTATATAATACGCATACATATTATAGTATTCATGCATAGTATAGCACAACTACAGTTTTCAGACTATTCAGAGTGGATCTGTATACATCGACTAGATCTCTGCAGAGTGTTAAAATCCCCGCCACAACGTGTGTTTTGGATATGACGTTAAACAATCTGATGGTGAGACTCTGGCCCTAGAGCTTTGGGGAATGCGGACTGCCACTTCATAGCCATTGTTTCCAGCCCTGCTCAGACCCGGAGTGGTAACACCTAATAGGGCCCTATGTATGGGTGGAATAGAATTGTTTGACCATTTAACCTGTGTGCAAACAAGTGACATATTTTAAATCGAATTGTAAGAAATTGAACTATTTCACAAATTAACTATGGAAAAAAAAGACAGATGTATAATTGAACTGCTATTGATACATCGCAATACTTAGAACCATTTAACTTTGTGCACATAAAACTATGAGTGTGTGTTACTTGATATAATTTACCTGAATACAAAATAGAAGTATTGATATTTCACAACTATACTGGGAACATCTTAACTGTGTGCAAATGAATGATTTTGTGTTCAGTAGATGTTTGGTTGGTTGGTTGGTTGTTGGTTGGTTTTATGACATATCAACCTTTGCAGGTTATTTAACGCCAAATTCATTTTTATGCAAATAGTTCTATTTCAAACAATTCAGTTTTGCATGAGTACACAGCTTAATTGTCAAAAACATTCTATTTCAAGCTATTCAGTTTATTCAAACAGTTCTAATTCAGCTAATTCAGGTTAATTTAAGTACATATTTTGTTTATACACAGTAAAATGTCAAAACACTTCTATTGCAAACAATTCAGTTTCGTATGAGAATATTTTTAACGTCCAAAACAGTTCCATTTCAAATAATTCAGTTTAGCGTAAGCACGCAGTTTAAATGTATGTAGAGTTTAATTATCAAAAAATATTTCTATTTCAAGCTATTCAGTTTAGTCAAACAGTTGTAATTCAAACATTTCAGTTTAGCATAAATATGCAGTTCTATTTAACCAATAGACAGGCCCCATTCCCAGGGGCTACCATTCCGAGTCAGAGTGGATCTGGAAGCGATGGCAATGAAGGGGCACTCCGCACGCCCCAAAGCCCTAGCATTACTGGAAGCTCACCATCAGATAATTTCGTGTCATATCTGGGAAACTTGTTGGTGGGGGTCTTACCCCTCTAAAGAGAACTAGTCTATGTTTTCTACTCTCCCAGCCGACTTGGCAAGTGTTAAATAGAATAATTAGCGTTAATTAACAATAATTGAAACAAATTCATTGTTAGCAAAGAAATGATTAATATAAAAAATGATTATTAGTTTTATATTTTAATAATTAAAACGATGTAACTGTGTAGAGATAATGACAATACGTGTTTGCAAACAAATAAGTTATATCTCATTAAAAAATAGAATAACGCACAAACGATTCATTCACAAATATATAACTATAACCATTTCCCTGAATGCGAACAAATGGCTAATGGTAATTTTTTTTGGTGTTATATAACGATACATGAAAGCGTTTAACTGCGTTCAAACAAACGATTAATAGTAAATAGATTTTTTGATTAGAAATTCTTGAAACCATTTTACTGTGTGCAAAATAATGTCCTCAGGCTCGTTAAAAATTTTACTGACAAAATGTGTTGACAAATCATAAATATCTCATATGTATGCAAAAAGAGGAGTTGGCATTAAATAACTTAAGAGTGTTGATATGCTATAAAACTCAATATGTAAGTAAAGTTGGCGACCTCAGTCGAGGGTTACCAGAAGGCTTCCCTTTTAATAGCTACTACACCAACGGGTAAGGGAGGGCGCTACTCCTTCCCTGGATTGCTCCACTTCACCCTTGATGCTTACCTTACAATGATTGTTAAGCAAGGCTGCATCAAGTACAAATTTTAGAGTTTTTGGTATAACTCGACCAAGAATTGATTCCCATTCTCCCGGGTCATTGGCAAGCACTCTACTCATTAAGACAATGGCCCGGTTTTATATATTTAATACATATCTATGAAGAGGATTTGCCATTAAATAACCTACAAATGCTGATATGCCATAAAACCTAACCAACCCCAAATCGTATATATCTCATTTATATGCATTAAGAGGATTTGGCATAGAGAGTGTTGATATATCTTAAAGCCCAAATGAAGCAAATTATGTATATTTAATATACATGTATAAAAATTATCTAACATTACATTGCCTACAAGTTTTAATATGTCGTAAACTTCAACGAAACCGGCCAATGTAAGTCTACAGTTACTAATTGATGAAATAAAAAAAAGAATATCTGTATTTACCTAACCCCATCACGCCGACTAGATTCGAAAAATGACAGACTTTAATCGGTTATAGCTGGTTTGATTTAAGAATTTTCCTTCCTCTTGACTTGTTGACGTTCTAAGATCAAAGAGAACAGACTCAATTCCACTTGTTGGTCTCTGTGCGCACAACTGTGGAAAAAAAGATAAGGAAATATGCCTTTCCCAAAGGCATAATAACTATGCGCAATTCAAATACTGCAAAATAAAATGTAGAATCAGTCAGGTAGTAAATGGCACAGTATAAATCAATTGATATGTCTATAGTTAAAAATCGATTCACTTTAAATTATTTCCTGCAATTAGATATTATATTTATATTTATTTTTCTGGGTGAGTGTCACGGGAACAAATATCTTTCCACGTGACAAATTCATCACATGATGAACACAGTTGATAAGCCACGTTCTTCTTATATTTCTGTCTGATGATTGAGTGTTTCACATAAAGCTTTACGTAAATGATTTATGTGTATATATACTAGTTTGATATTTTGAATATTAGATCCACCGTGACAGAGAAACATCATGCAATTATTAATACCTTTTTAATACTTGCATTTGTTACTAATTTAAAATACTTATATATATATATGTGTGTGTGTGTGTGTGTATCAAAGTAAAGTTGGTGTCCCTAGTCGAGAGCAACCCGGAGGCTCACTTTTTAATTGCTATTACACCGAGACATAGGGGAGGGCGCTACTTCCTTCACGATATTGTACCACTTTACCGTTGATACCTACCTTTTAATACTTAGTGTTATCCAAGGAAGTATTAAGTACAATTTTCTGAGACTTTGGTACGATACAACCTGGGATTGATCAGAGCAATTGATTAACACTCTACCAACTAGGAGGGATAGGTAAAAAATTGGCGACGGTAGTCGAAGGCGACCTGAAGGCTTTCTTTTCTTTAGCTACTGTACCGAGGTATAGGAGAAGGCTTGACGGGAAACATACACGTATGTAAGAATTTAAAAAAAAAATTCTAAAAATACATATATCTTCTACCTATTTTAATATATATATATATGTATATATATATATATATATATATATATATGGGGTGTGATTTTGTGTACATATATACATACATACATATATATATATATAAAGAGAGAGAGAGAGAGAGAGAGAGAGAGAGAGAGAGAGAGAGAGAGAGAGATGAATGCGAGTGAAAGAGAGAAATGGAGTGAATCACATCGATAGATGGGGATTGATATCAAATAATGATAATTTATTTAAGCAGCTCGAATGATAATGATCTAGAAAAAGACAAGATTATTACAAAATGGAGCAATCATTGACTGGAGCGAAATCGACACACGATCTGAAAGACGGGCAGATAGATAGATAGATAGATAGGTAGGTAGGTAGGTAGGTGCCCGTGGTGTAATTGTTATCGTCGTAGAAAATGAACACGGCGACACGAGTTCAAATCCTGGACGAGACTGATTGCATTTTACATAGCACTAATACCTTTGGGAAAGGTATGAATCCAATTATTCTCCTTCCAGCTATGGGTAAATAGTAGGACAGACTAGGTTCTTCAGCCTTGGTTAGGCAACTAGTTTAAGAGAAGGAAAACTCTGAATTCAAACCTGTTAAACTCCGCTTAAAAAATTGACCTTGTGTCATATCCTGCCCGAGCGGAGGGGTTGGTAAATAGGAGATAGATAGATAGATTATTTCAAGTGCAGACTAATCAAAGTGAATCAAATATGTAAAAAATAGAAAATATGTGCATGTGTAGTCTCGCTCAGTGTAAAGTACCACCATTTGACAAGTCCTAGCGGCAACACCCCACAAAGCACCAACTATACGGCCACCAGCCTCCCATCACGAAAACTATCCAAGTTAGACGAACCAGACATGCTGGACACTGCTGGAGAAGCAAAGACGAGCTCATAAGTGATGTACTTCAATGGACCCCCACATATGGCCAAGCAAAAGCAGGACGACCAGCTCGAACATACATACGGCAGCTATGTGAGGATACGGGATGTAGCCCTGAAGACCTGCCGGGGGCGATGAACGATTGGGAGAAGTGGCGAGAGAGGGTGAAGGATATCCGTGCAAGCGGATGATGATGATGATGATAAGAGTGTATATGATTAAGAGGGGTCAATATATTTATATATATAGTGACTAGAGTTTCCGTAAGTGGCTTGGGAAACTGCGGTATCCCAGGTCGAGTCATACTAAAGACTCAAAAAATGGTACTTAATGCCACCTGGTTTAACACTCAACATTATAAGGAAGGGATAAAGGATAAATGTGTTGTAGTAAATGATGAGTCTTACTTTATTGGTACGATCGGTAGGGATAACATTTTTTGGATAAGTTTGTGTAATATATGTTCATCTATATTAATTACTATAAAATTGTTTTTCATAGTATACGTTTATTTATTGTTTATGATTTAGGATATCGTATATGTTATGTTTTTCAGGTTTATTAATGAATTTTTTTAATCTTGGTATCAACAACGTAGTTGGGAAATCCATTATTGATAAGTGTTTCTTTTATATATTTAAGTTCGTTAAGGAAGATAGTTCAAGAGGAGGATAGTAGCTTAGATCTGGAAATAAGTGTTTTTACAATTGTCATTTTATAGCTAAAGGGGCATTTACTTTAAAATTTAAAACCTCCAACCCAATAATGTCTAATAATATTCCCCCTCCACCGAACTTCTTGATAAAAAAAAACATCATATATGTGTTCAAATATCCCTTGGGATACTGTCCCCAAAGCCAAAAATGCATACGTTGGTCTTACCACCACAACTCTCTCTAGACGGCTTACTATGCACCTAAATGATTCTAGTATATAACCTTACATCTTAAAACCCTTCTATTCCCAAATCCAAGTTTCCAAAAATTCCAAAATTCATAAGCTACGACTACAAATCCTAGAAGTCCAACATATAAAAAAACACCGAAAATCTTTATGATTAATATTGAAATTAGCGAAAATGTATCGAAATACCTTTAGATTTTTTAAAAATTTCCGCATTTGTTGATAATATCTTTTTCCGTTGATAGCGTTCTGTTTTGTCAAAATTCGTCCGCAACTCAGTTTTATACAACTCTGCATTTGAATAGATTTGTTATATTATCATGATCATCACAGATATTCCTGTCCCTCTCTCACCACCCTTCACTATCGTCCATTGCTTCTAGCAGATCTTCAGGGATACATCCTGCAGTGGCACAGAGCTGCTGTATGTAGGTTTAAGCTGGTCACCCTGCCTATGCTCGTCCATGTAAAGGGTTCCAAAGGAGTACATCTCTTATGATCTCGTCCATACTTCTCCAGCAGTGTCCCGCATGTCTGATTCGTCTAATTTGGATAGTTTTCCTGATGGGTGACAAGTAGCCGTACAGCTGCACCTTTGTGCAGTGCTGTTTCCAGGACTTGTTCAATATTGCTCACATCATTCTTGTGTAATTGCCGTTAAGCTTTTTCTCCATACGTTTAGTTAGCGTCCATTTAGTGCATCCATATAGCAAATTCGACACGACCGCTGCTTGGAAGAAACTACGTTTGATTTTATCGGTCAGGTCTGACGTCCATATGACCAATAGCCTATCTATAGCTATCCATGCCTTTGCCAGTCGTGTGTTGATGTCTCTCTCGGTTGATGAGACACTACTTCTTCGGTAGGTTAACTTGTCTACTAGTTTCAGAGAACTACCCATTCGTGTGATGTCACCTCTTTAATTAAAGCACATATATTCCGTCTTTTGTGCATTGTCAAGGAGGCTAATGCCTGCAGCGACCCGTTCCAGACTATATAGCAGGGTTTCGACTTGGGTGGGTGCATTTGACAGAAGAGCTATGTCATCAGTGTAATCAGCGCCGGTAATTGTTTTTGCAGGGTACCCTCTATTTCTTTCCTTTGTTAGCTTGAAATCATTTTCTTTGATTTTATCGGTAGATGTTCTAAGCATATAGTCTACACAGATGATAAAGAGGTAAGGGGCTATTGTGTCTACTTGCTGCACACCTGCAACAATGTCGAAGTAGTCTGTGTCTCAATCTGGCGAGCAGACTTTCACTTTTGTGTTTCTATACAGCATCATTATTGCTGCGATGGTTTCTTTTGGTAGGTCTGGAGCGAGTTGAATTTGCTCCATCTTTCCTCTGTAAATGGAGTCAAAGGCCTTGGTAAAGTCGACAAATGCTATTGCTGCTTATAGGTTTTTTGAGCATACAACTTCAAGATTTCGACGGATTGTCAAAATTTGAGACGTCGTGGATCTATTTCTCTCGGAGCCATTTCGGTTCTTCCTAAGTATGTTCTCAATTTTGGGTTCTATCCGGTTGCGTAGAAGAGCAATTTACATCTTGGCCACTATGGATGTAAGGGTTATACCTCGGTAGTTCTTGGCTAATCCGAGATCGCCATTTTTAGGGAAGGGAATGATGCATCTCTTCATCCATCTGTCTATAGGTTTTTGATTATATACGGCATTACAGTGTCGGAGTAGAATGTCGTTGAATTATCTGGTCTTCCATATTTCTGGGGGTATTTCATCGAGCCCTGCTTTATTTCTATAATTAATTTTTCTCAGAACCAAGTCGAGTTTTTCTTAAGTGAACGTTCCTAGTTTGATGTCTAATTGCTTACCTATAATTCTCGTGGTTGGTTCATGTGCAACTTTCAGAGCGTTCCCGAGTAATTCATCGAAATGCTGTTTTTACAGGTATATTCGTTCTTGTTGGGTGGTAGCTTTCAGTTTAGCTTTAGCAGTACACTTACTTCTGTTCACTTCATTTTTGTTTGCCATGCTATCCTAGATTGTCTATCTTCAACCGAGTCTCTAATCTCATCGATCTGATTTTGTATGTATTCTGTTTGTTCTTTTAGGTATACGTTATCTAATTCATTTTGTGCTTTTTAAATTTCAAGACATTGGTATTGTATGGGTTCTTCCTATTGCCTTTGATGGCAGTTTTCATGTCTGCACCTTTTTCTCGAGCCGCTAATGTCTCTCCTGGGGCTCTAGGTTTAGTTCTTTGTTTAGCTGGTATGCATTCCGCTACCGCTTCTAAGTGGGCGTTGACAAAATTCTCATATTCGTCAGTCGGAGTATGTGTTACTGTCTTCTCTTGTAGTGCATCGAATTAGTTTCTTACTGGCAACGCATATTTATCTCTAATATCCATGTTATTAAGCAGGGACCATAGTGTACGATTGTCGTTTTTCGGGTCACGTTCTTTCGTAAGCTCAGTCGTATTTTTGCCGTGATCGGAGGACACACCCTCGAATGAGGAGTAACTATAGCAAATCAATGCACTATTATTCCATTTCTTGTTTAAAAAGACATAGCGTATCTCTGCTTTAGTAGTTTTTTGCGTAGGTGTAGGTCCATAGTTTTCCCTCCCTTTTTTAAAAGTTTGTATTGAGGCATGTTAATCTATTTTCTATCGTAAAATCTGCTAGATGTTGTCCATTTCTATTGACGAATTTTGTAGGCTGTATATGAGGTTTACGTTATTACCAATTTTGACATTCTTGTCTCCGCCAATGACGAGAACGTTGTGTCGGGATGCTACGCACAAGAGAGGATAACTCATCATCAAAGGTGATGAATTCAGTTTCTTAACTAACGTTGGTAGGGGATGATTGTTTCGCTGGAGTTTCCATTAAAAGTAGCTACCATCATCCTAGGTTGTATTTTTCTTTGTGCAACCTCAGAAAGAAACGCCCTTTTTCCCACCCGATGATAGATGCAGTTTGGACATGTAGTTTGAGTGTGGGTCATGGTAATCTTTCGATGACTGTTTTAATTCCCATGTACAGATGAACAGCAGTCGTGCCTTGATCGAACTAATCGATCCTGGCCGTTGAACCGAAGGGTTCATTCGCCCTGGACCAGGTTAGGCATTTTGTTGAGCTGTCAGAAGGTTTATCTGCTTGCCTTTTCTTCCATCATGTTGCTTCACATGGCTTTCGAAAAAAAATGTCTTTTTCCTTTTTTTCTTTTCTTCTTACATACTTTAAAAACACTCTTTACACATGCAAGCAACTCCTGATGATGGCCTATGAAATTTTCGAAAGCACTC
>OY757930.1:18589687-18604687 GCA_963585895.1 Sepioteuthis lessoniana
AGCTGGAGGGAGAATAATTGGATTCATACCTTTCCCAAGAGTATTATTGCTATGTGAAGTGCAGTCAGTCTCGTCCAGGATTTGAACTGATGTCGCTGTGTCCATTTCCTTCAACGAAAACCATTACACCACGACACCTCCATGCGTATATATATATATATATATATATATATATATATATATATAAAGTTGTATGTGTGTGTGTGTGTGTGTGTGTGTGTGTGTGCTTGCGCGCCCTTATGCACGAAAACATATTTTCACAGAAAGACACTCGCACGTACGTTCTCTCTCACGCACACATATATCCGTATCTCTGTCTCAGTCTCTGTCTCTCTCTCAATATATATATATATATATATATATATATATATATATATATATATATATATATAACATACACTAGAATATTTCTTTTGGTTTTTGGTTTGGCTTTATGATATATAAACCATTTAACGTTATTTAAATCCATTTTTATGCTTATAAACAGTTCTATTTCAAACAATTCAGTTTAGCGTACATACACAGCTTAATTGTCAAAAACAGCTATATTTCAAACTTTTTAATTTTGTCAACAAAATGAAATGATTCCAAGTATTGCTAAGTATCACTAATAATTCAATTAAATATCAATCATTTATAAACACGCAGTTAAATCTAAAAACAGTTCTTTTTCAAACAATTCAGTTTAGCATAAGTATATAGTTTAGATCAATTTGACCCAGAGATAGTATCCTATCAGGTGCTACCAATGAAGGCCAGTGTTATCCTGGGAGCGATTGATATTAAAAGGTGCTCCATATCACCCAAAACTCTGCATTACTGGAGCCTCACCATCATATTTTTAGTTTCATATACATGAGACGCGTTGGGGGAGTCTTACCCCTCTGCTGAGATGTAGTCGATATATTTTCCACCACCATCCGACTAGGGAATACAATAGAGTTAAAAAGAAGAGAAAGAACAACGAAAGATAAAAATTCACCCAATACTCTTGGAAATATAAATGCGTAACAGTGTATGTATACATGAATGTATACGTATAAACATGTGGGTGCAAACACAAATTTACAGAGACAACATACTTATACACAAATATACACACACACATACATACGCACATACACCCAAATTAGGATTGTTTTACAAGTTCTTGATGTCTAAGGTGCTATATTTATATATACAAAATATGATTAAACAAAATAAAAACAACGTATCACAACAACTTTTTTACTATAGAATAAAACAGCCGGAATTTATGTAGAAATTATAGGTCAAAACCTTTGAAAAGGACATCAATATCCGAGACACCTGTTGCACACATATATTCAAAATCATAATGTGGAAAATGCTAAACACCTAATTTGAAAATATCTGACCTACTCATTTCAATGTTATCATTCTCTATTTGGACCAATAACTATATATATATATATATAGAGAGAGAGAGAGAGAGTGCCAACCAGACAGACAGACAGACATAGATAGATAGATAGATAGATAGAAACGAGTGGTGGTCAGAGGATAAATCTGCCTAATTATTTCTACGAAAAGTCCATAAAATACAGTATAAAATTTTGATAGAGGAAGATTTTATCTCCCAAAAAACTTCTTTCGAATAGTTGAATCCACTTGTAATGCATTTTCAGTGAGCTATTAAAAGACACCTGTCTGCCGTTCTTGTAAACATTTACTTGCATATTTAAACGGCAACGATGACGTCATCTGTTTTCGAGAAAATATTGATCTTCTCTCATCAGCCGAATTTCGTGGGTTTACAGCTGTGACTTGTTACTCATCTCACTGTTACCAGAGCAGAAACACATAACCCACAGCTATGCTTCACTCACATCCTCTGGTTGATGTCTGCAAAAGTTCAGTAAGTATGGTGAATACCAATGTGAGATTTATTCTATATTTCGTGACACACCATTTTTTTTAGCAAATACTATTTCAGCAGATACTTGTAAAAAGACTATAAATTACATTTTAGAATGTTGATTGGTTGGTTTTATAGAGTTGTGCAATGCCGATGTCATTTTTTGTAGAGCAATTTTATATTAGTTCAAGTGGCAAGTCATCATCATCATTCTCATCATCATCATTAAATTGAGCTGACTGCATAGATTTGTTTAGTCTCTCAGGAGCCGTCACAGATTCTATTTCCTATTACTATAACCGTTACTCTAAACACTCTTAAAGATCGTAACATAATGGCCAAAGGATTTCGGTTTATGCCTTTGGGTTTAGTTAGGCTGAGAACCTTTCGGCTCAGCACATGGGTTAATTAGTTGCAACATTAACACACGTGTTCACACACGCGCGGGCAGAGCGGACGTGCTACTCAGTGATGTCACAATATCCCGAGATGGGAAACAGGGTCTAGCGAGTGAGAATGACGTCATTCACAGGAAGCGCGCAGAGGATTTGGGGAATTTGAAGAAAGAGTAGAGTGTTGAGACTAGACACCGGACGAGAAGGGTTGACTTTACTTTGCTCGCGGAGGCCTTTGTGGCGGGTGCCGCACGAGATGGTGGGCAGATGAAAAAGCCAGCATAGAAAGATTGTGCCTCTCTCTCTCGAAAAAACTTTAAACTCAAAGGTAATAAAATTTTCTTACCTGAACAAAGAAGTCGTAAGTGTTTTTCGTGTTTCGAGATTCCTATGTTCTATTTTATATATATATATATATGAACATTATATGTTCATTTCGCACATAGCCATATCTGGCTATGGTACAGGATTACCTTTTGTCGTATACTGAGTGTCGCAACATTCTTGGTTAAATACTTATCCTAATTCATCGTGCCTGTATTATTATCACAAAGACATGATGACAGAACTGATTCTTTTGATTGTCCCGAGCCATATCGTCTCGATCGACCATCGTTGTTTGTAAGTTACCAAAATAGCATCCATTTTCTGCACACTGCTAGTGAATGGGATTTTTTCTACATTCGAATTTTTGGATATCCGTAGTTTTTACGAAACAACAACAAATAAAAGGTATATGTAAATGTACAATTAATATAATTCCATAATTTCCATTCTTAGAATAACCCTAGATACGTCGGTAAACTGTTAAAATATATCTATCAATCTCTTCTTACTAATTGACTTTCTGTTTCCACTCTGTCGGTTTTCATTTTATAATGTGTTGAGATGAACCCGTCCACACTCAATACAAGGTGGAAAGTTAATACATTCGAGGCAGTTAATGTTGTACTCCCTAAATAATGGACTCGCCCTCCTCCATAAATACACGTCAACGGAGCGTCAGAGGGAGTTGACCAAACACACGTGACACAATCACGTGTGATACCACTTGCGTAGTAGACGGATAGTCGCTACCCCACTGGACCCTCAGCATCCTATTTACTAACTACTGTTTAACCAGGTTAACTTGTATCTTGTCTCTGCTTCTTGAATATATATTTTTTCGATCAACGTTTTGTGTTCTTCATGTCTTTCTTTTGCCAGCATCACAACAGTTAGCCAGCAGTTATTCTAAATTTTGACGGTGTACGCGGATCTCGTCGGATTTTTTGTTTCTCTGGCAACGCCAGTCAGTCGAGGCAGCCTGAGGCGAGTGCAGGGGGAGAATAACATTTGCATCAGGCGGCTGACACTGACATAATATCAGGCATCAGTGGGTCGTTCTCCCAGGCTCTAACTTCCTCGGAGGGGGCTAGGTTTATCTTCTGACGCCTAAAGTGACCCTTTTTTAGGGTAATGCCGTCAGGACGCGAGGCATTTTTGTGATTTCCCGGAGTGTCTGGGCTAGAGTCCTGCATCTAGACACACCTTTAAAAAGCCTTGAGCCACCTTCGCCTATTTAATGGTAGGCTCGTTGAATACCAGTTAGTCAGCCTGGTGCAGCTTGGAGTTTAACAAATACAGAATGTACTACAATTTACAATGGTGCACTGCTGTTCTTTCCTGTACCACAAAGAACGCATTACAACATATATCTACCTTTTTTTTTCTCGTATTTAAAGTAAGTAATTGCTAATTCTATAGGCAGAGCTTGAAATATACCGACATCATGCGCTTCATGAGAGTAAGACCCCGCACAAAAAAAGGTGTACTAGGTATAGCTACAGTTCGAGATATCTGAGAAATGTGATGTCCCCTTTTATTGCTCTTACTTTCATGTCTCTCCAGACTTAGAAAGGTAATAGCTGTGAGGTTCAAATATAAAAAAAATATTGATATCAGATTGGAATTCTTGAAAGTATATAATAGAGAAAATGTCTTCTTCTTCTTCTTCTTCTTCTTCTTCTTCTTCTTCTTCTTCTTCTTCTTCTTCTTCTTCTTCTTCTTCTTCATTCATTCATTCATTTATTATCATTATTATTATTATTATTATTATTATTATTATTATAAGTAGCAGTTGTACTAGTAGTTGGAGAAATATTTACATGAAAGAGAAATCTTGTACATATTACTTCTTGAAAGTGTGTCTGAATTACATATGTTTGATGGGAGGAGTTGATACAACCATCAATTTATCGACGGGGTTTAGCCTACGCTAACTTATTCTCTGCAGAGGGCGATAATCCCTCCAAAAGGACATCCTGCGTATAACATAAATGTAGACCGGATAGTGCAGAATGATTAGAATGGACATTCATTGTCATTAATCCCAGGTCCACACTGGCTCGAAGTGGTAGTACCTTTTAGGTATGCGTCATCATTCAAATAGATCTGTTCATAAAGTATTGTATTGAATACGTCCTATCTAATTCGAATGATCTTTTTATATGACCCATGTAAAAACAAAAAAATAAATTATTAAGAAATAACTACACAAAGCATGGAAAATAGAATAAACGATGTTTTCTAACGTCTATGAATAAAATGAAAATAACGTTCTTAACCACTAGGCATAAAATGGAAATAACTACACAAAACCTGGAAAGTAAAATAAACGATATTTCCTAACCTCTTGGCATAAAATGGAAATAACGTTCTTAACCTCTAGGCGTAAAATGGAAGAAACTACACAAAACATGGAAAGTAAAATAAACGATATTTCCTAACCTCTTGGCATAAAATGGAAATAACGTTTTTAACCTTTAGGCATAAAATGGAAATAACTTCACAAACCATGGAAAGTAAAATAAAAGATGTTCCCTAACCTCTAGGCATAAAATGGAAATAATGTTCTAAACCTCTCGGCATAAAATGGAAATAACTACACAAAGCATGGAAAGTAAAATAAACGATTTTTCCTAACCTCTAGGCATAACATGGAAATAACTTTCCTAACCTCCAGGTATAAAATGAAAATATATTTCCTAACTTCTAGGCATAAAATGGAAATAACTTTCCTAACCTCTCGGCATAAAATGGAAATAACTTTCCTAACCTCTCGGCATAAAATGGAAATAACTTTCCTAACCTCTCGGCATAAAATGGAAATAACTACACAAAGCATGGAAAGTAAAATAAACCTTATTCCCTAACCTGTAGGCATAAAATAATTCTAGACTGGCTGACATGCCGTTAAAATCAGACAGTCCGATTCATAACCGTGTAAAAATTACTAGATTAAGAAACACTTTACAGCTTACAACTGAATACTAACAAATGATTCTAGATAAATAAAAATGTGAAATTAAAACAAAAAAACACGCATTCGAGTGCTGATTGCAATGAAAACATTACAAATGAATAAGAGTTCGGCATTAGATTACTCATGAGAAGTTGATTCCGTTGAACTCGTGAATAATAAAAAAAACAAAAAAAAACAACTGTAATCACATCTGCCTGGGAGCAACCAATTTCTTTTGACTAACTCTATGTTCGAATTCGCTCACAAAGTGTTTAATATTCATTTCCGTTGATTCCGTTGACAGCTATCCTGCTGGCGCCAAGCTTCACTTCAATTAGTTATGAAAAAAAGCTCATTAACATCTGCAAGATATTTCCAAACTGTTGTCTAATTTGCATATTTATACTGGCTCTGCTATTTATCATTGTTGTTGTTGTTGGCGACCGTAGTCGAGGATGACCCAAAGGCTCCCTTTTCAATTGCTACAACACAGAGGTGTGCGGGAGGGCGCTACTCCTTCCTCCAGATTACTCCACTTTACCCTTGATACGTACCTTATAATGCTGAGTGTTAAGCAAGGAGGTATCAAATACCATTTTTTAAGTCTTTGATGTGATACGACCTAGGACTGAACCCTGGTCTTCCGGACCATTTGCGAACACTCTACCCATAGGTCAGACATGCAAATTAAAAGGTGATTCAATTATTTTTTTACTCAACTTTCAAAAATGCTAAGATTATATATTTTTTTATTTTTTTCATAATTTAATCTAATGTGTTTAAGTTAACTATATGAAAAGAGCGGATTCAGATTCTCTGAAAAATGGTATATAACGTATAAAGGGTTTATTGCCTCTTATTTACAGCAGCAAAAAGAAAAGCTGCTCAATACCCACTAAGGATAATGGTTCTTTAAATCTTGGTGATAGCTAAATATCCATCGATTAAAAGGACGTCTAGTACTCTTATTTTAGTTAGGTAGCTAATACAGGAAGTCTGAGTTTCTAGAAAAGATGTTTGACTGGGTTTACAGATATATTTAGTTATATAAGGCTGTCTGAGCATAAATATATGATAAACTTATAAACTTCTTGTTTAGTATTGGTGTCATGTACTGAGAGATATCCAACGTATTTTCCCAAATCTAAAGAACCTAGTCGGCTCTATTATTTACACATAGCTAAGGACATTAGAGCGAAATGAAGCGCTAATATTCTCGTCTAAGACATTTTAACTTTGGCCGCTATTTTGATTCAGTTAAGTGTGAAACCTTTTATCGTTACACTAAGAACACGGGCACACACACACACACACACACACAAACACGCACACACACACACAAACACACACACACACACACACACACATACTGACCCATGGGCACAATGGTTAGAATGTTCATTAAATGATTAATCCCAGGTTGAGTTATATCAAAGAAAAAAAATGGTAACTGGTGCCTCCTTGCGTAACACTCGGTATTACAAAGTACGTATCAAGAGTAAGTGGGGCAATCCAGGGAGAAAAAGTAGCACCCGCTCCTACATGTTGGTATAATATCTATTGAAAAAGAACCTTTGGGTCACTTCACTAAGTTGGGCAACTTATATATATATATATATATATATATATATATATATATATATATATATGCGATTTTTTCTAGCCCCTCCACTGAGGGAAAGAGCAGTCATATGGTCAATTTCTATCTGAAGTACAGATTTTTTAATTCAAAATATTTTTTTTTACCACAAAGTTTGCTCTAAGAAAATTCTAAAAAAATAATCCGTCTTAATAATTCCCAATTCTTTGAAAAAGAACAGCTGGATTCAATCACTTTCCCATAGGTTATAGCTTGAAGTGAATCTGGAACAACTTCACAAAATTTCTAAACCCGGGTCATTGATTCTATTTCCTAGGATGTTAATTGTCATGTTAGTGCACTCAATTTTGGGGTAGAATTAAATAATATTTACACAATTCTATTCCTGAAATAGCATAATAAGGACATATTCCTTATCTGAAATCTCTGAATCAGTGAAGATAGTCATATAGTTTCATTTTTATTAACTATTTTATAGCTTCACCCAGGATTTGAACTTTGTTCGCCTTGTTAATTTTATTTCGACGATATCCAAGAAACTAACCTCGCCTCCATAGAAAGGTTATGTAGTGAGATCGATTTTCTCTGGATACTCAACATTTATGGTATAGTTTAAGCCGAACTTTAATAAATACATGATCGCCGCTGTGTATGCGTGTTTTACGTTAAACGGCTTCTTGTATTTCTGTTTAGTACCTATAGCTATTACGAACTCTGGCAAACGAAGTACGCATATCAGTTGAATGTTGATCGTTTGGCAACAGACTTGCTCCCCGGCGGCTCTATTTATTGGCCATTGTATCCGATGCGCACTAATTTAAGGAGGAACCTAGTGGTTTCAAAAGATCTCATATACTCTGCTGCCACACCCTTCAACTGGCTCCGAAAACCATTGGGGAAAAACAGAAGAGGTAAGAGATAAAATAATGCATCGGGACTTGAGCATTTACGATGTTGGCAAATCGGTTTAGGGAGGCTATTACAATTCTAGTTTTCAGTTGTGTTTACTCAGCAGTGGTAAAAATTGTAGTGTGTACAAAATAACATCTATCAATGTCTGTATATTTTCACCATCATCTAAATGTAAGATTTATGAAGCGAAAACCTAAACTGTATACATTTTCATCCAGATTATGTAAAGTGAGGCAGAAATTCTGTTAAACTTGTAAGCATGGAGAACCCCATCTTTGCCATTATTCACATGTTCACTTTGACCTTGATTAGTAATATATTAGGTTGTTTGACTAATTCATGCTAATCAGTCAATGTATATTTTATACCAAAACACAGGTAATTGCGTTCATTGCACGTCCATATTTACATTTTAGGGTGGTTGCTTCTTAAGGTATTTTGGCACAGGGGATAAGTCAGCAAGTAAGCATTTTAATATTTTTTAATCCGTAATTTTGACAGTAATAGTTATTGACACTTCGAGTCAAAAAAAAAATCTTGAAGTTATGGAAATGAAGGTCTGCTCCATACTCTCCGGTGCTTCATACCTGAAAATTTATCATCAGATGTATTTTAGATCCTTACTCAGGACCCCATGTTTTTAGGTGTGTCTTAAAATTACTGAAGAGAATTAAGTCAGCATATTCTAAACTCTGCTATCAAGGCGAAGTACCTGTTAGTTTTCAATCACTGGATCAAATAGACCTATTTGAATATTTTTAGTAGATAGGAGTTCTTAATGCCATTTGGGTAAAAATCTAAAGGATAGTTGCTTTAGGCTATGATTGTTTATTAATAATTATTATTTGCTTCTTGAAAGCATCCGTTTGTAAACAAATTATATTAAAAAGAAATCATTATCATGTCGCACCGCCAGCACGGATCTCCCTGACCTTCTCTCGCCAACCGTCCCTATCGTCCATTGCTCCCGGTAGGACTTCAAAGCTACATCCTCTATCGGCCCAGAGATGTTCTATATAGGTTCTAGCTGGTCGTCCTGCCTTTGCTCGTTCATGTGATGGGGTCCACAGGATTATGTCGCTTATGAGTTGGTCCTTACTTCTCCAGCAGTGTCCTACAAGTCTGGTTCGTCTAACTTGGGTACCTTTTGTGATGGATGGTAGGTGGTCGTACAAATGCCGCTTTTTGGGTGCTGCCACCAGGACTTGTTCAATTTTGCTCGTAGCATTCTTGTGTAATTGCCGTCAAGCTTTTTCTCCATACATTTGGTTAGCGTCTATATAGTGTATCAATATAGCAGTATCGACACGACCGCTGGTTGAAAAAAGAAAGCGTTTTATTTAATCACTCAAGTGTGACTTATATATTGTAATATAATTGCGGAGGGATTTTTTTTATATTATCAATTTTCCTTTTGTATATCTTGCCTTTCGGTTTAGTAAGGCTGACAACCTTTCGCTTGGTGCATGGGTTAGTTGGGTGCACACACCGAGTGCAGGCGTTCATGCGCGTGCGGGGTGGATGCGACAATCTGAGATGTCACAATAAAAACCCCAGATAAGAAATGGGACCGGGGACAAGAATGATGTCATGCCCGGAAGCGCTGAAGATTTGGGGGATTTGGAAAAAAAAAACACTGAAAGTTGAGATTTTGGTATGGACGAAGCAAGTCAATTTTCGGAGCTCGCCGAGGCCAGACCAGTAGTTTGCAGCAGGGGCCGCACGTGGTGGGAGTCAGATGGAAAAGTCAGCATAGAAAGAAATTGTGTGTCTCTCTCCTCATGTCGAAAAACCTTAAACTCACAGAGGTAATAAAAAGTTTCGTACCTGAACCAAAGAGCGTCGTCAAGTGTTTCGAGTGTTTTCGGATTCCATATGTGCATATGAACATTCCATGAACATAAGTCTATTTCAATTGATCGTATCTTTGTCGTATATTTTTGTATCGTGTTATATTAGAATGTGACCGATAGCCTATCGTTAGCTGTCCATGCCTTTGCTAGTTGTATAAATAATTTACTGAATCCATATAAGTATTAGTATTATATAAGAATACTTGATATCACGTAACAATGTGTAAAAATCTCTAACGAAACAACAGTCCTTCCTTTATCTATAGTTATTGTCGTTAGACTCAGTGGCTGACACATTGGAGTGTGACTATATTGTAAGCCAGTTAGAACCTGAGTCACGATACTGAATTCGCTTTTGGACTAATAATCTTGGAATAGATTTGGACATGTTATCCTTCCAGCTATTAGTTAAATTTTACCTCCACATTTCTTTCACCAGAATGGTTTTTGCATTAAATAACCCTCAAAGGTTGATATACCAATACAGAAAAAAGCGAAAAGAAACTTTTTAAAAAAAAAGGATACTTCCCTTTTGGCGATCTAAAAATTTGCTCGCTGCCAATTCAAGCCTCTAAGAAAGGAAACTAATTAGAGGCCTCGACTTTCTCGAAAAACACAACGTAAACAGATATCAATACGAAACACTACTTTAGTTCATGTTGAGTGAAACATTGTAGTTAGTAAAAAAATGTATCAGGCAACAGTCACTGAGGATCAAAAACGTTTGTCTAAAGAATGTTTGAATAAAAAAAATGCTTTAATCAGCCTTTTCCTTTAACCGATAAGTTTATGAATTTATCACATTTTACGTAAATATTATCAAAATATTGTAGAATGCTCTGTTCCTTTAATATTGTTTTCTTTAAGTCGAACTCATCGGTAGTCTCTCCTATACAACCAGGCAACTGAAATCACTTGTCAGTTCTCTGATTTGAAAACAATTGTATCTGCATATATTAAACTATATTTTGAATATGCAGATGACACCGTATTTCATTTCAGACACCATCTAAGCAGTTTCAGAATTGAGTTGTCATTTTTGAAAAATTGTTATTTTTAGTCAAAATAAGATATTCACTTTTTATTCAGGATTTGATATGATGAGGTGATAGATTATAACTGTCTGGTCAACTTAATTAGGATTTAGACAAACCTCATCAACGTTTTGCGTTAATTTTCTCTGAATTACATACACGCACACATACACACACTTAAGGGGTTGTCCTCGTGGTGTAATGGTTAAAGCGATAGCCTGCGGAATCGTAGTAAGCGAGTCCGTTCTTCAGTCGCGCTATTATGATCACTTTCGGACAAATACCCTCGGGAAAGGTATGAGCACCCTTATCTTCACAGCTATTGGTTGAATAGTACCACTACTATCCTTCTAGGAGAATGGCTTTGGCATTAAATAACCTACAAAGTTTGACATGCCATTAAACAAAGAAACCAAACTACACACTCTTAAAAAAAAACAGAAAATAAAACAAAAAAAAAACAAAAAAAACATATAACATTATAATACTTGCCATAAGATGAAAGCAACTGCTAAGCAGAAGAAAAAACAACATCTAACCAATTTTTTAAAAATCAAATATGAATTATGATGAATAGCCAAAATGATGTTAATGAAATTCTCTTTTATCTTTAAATATCGCTGTGACTATAGATATGCTAACTCACAAAATTATCTCATTTATTGCCTATCATCGTCAAATATTTTTTCTATATTGAATGAAAGAGATGAACAACAATATATTAAGTATAAATCTCAATTTTTTTGTAAATGAAACACATTGAAATGTTCCATAGTATTTTCCTCCGTGCAACTTGCAAAACACATTATGCCATTCATTTGAATATTCTTATCTAGTTTGTTACATTTCATGTAATCAGAATGTTTAGAGTGTTTTTTAAATAGATGCAACCCATTTATATGATAATGATTTATTCCTGAAACAAGAAACTCATAAAAATATTGCATGTCCTGGAAGAAGATATAATAACAATTAAGAAATGTTTATTTCATGTCTCTAGCTTAAAGGATGAATTTTTTCAGGACTTGTTTCAAATGACCGCCTTTGCCCTGATGACACACTTACATTCGTTGAGCGAAGTTGTCAATCACCCTGAGACATATTTTTCGCTATGGCACGAACCTTCCGACTGATGGCATCTTTGAGTTCTTCAATGAATTATAGATTATTTTCATACACTTTGCCCTTCAAGAACCCCAAGAGATAATAATCTGGTGGGTTCGGATCGTGTGAATGCAGAGACCACTCGGAATCACGGCGTCTGCTGATGAGCCGGTTAGGGAATCGATGATCGAGCCATTGTTGTATAGCCATATAATACATATGCATGCAGAAACATAACGACGCATTGAAGACGAACGACACAGATCTTTAGAAAAATATACCTCTCACTTTATTTGAAAGGGTTCGAAAGGGTTACTAAAGGTTTTACTGTATGAGAGGTGAGTTGGAGACTGAACAGAACTGCAACATATTGACCCCCACTTTATGGCCATAATAGCGTTTCTTTCCCGTTCTCCTGGGCTGCTCAACCGGGGGCCTGAGGACCCACCCTCTCAGGGACATGGTCCTCATTCCAGCATCTTCTCTCTAACTGTCTCGGGCTCTGAACTCCAACTGCAATTGCTCAATCGGGGGCCTGAGGGCCCACTCTGCTGGGTGCTGGTTCCCTGTACTGCATCTTAACTCCAACTGATTTGAACTTCTTGTCGCTGGGGTTATATAATAATTTGACGTCCAATATTCTTCCTGCGAGCGTCACAATTTCGCACTCAATTCAACCCCTCGACAGTCAAGGTAATATCCTGATATTCCTCGACCGGATGCACCTGTTATTTACACAGGTGCATTTTCTATTTTGACTGCTTGCCCGGGTCGGAGGTCAATATACAACACCATTCCAGCTTGAAGTTAGCTCTATATGGAGTTGCCTCAAGTTGTTGGAACCATTGCTCATTATGATTCACACCACGACGTTGTCTAATTTCTCTCAATAATTTATTCAGTACATCAATCTAACGCTTTTTTTCTGAGAGTGACTGACATCTCGTCTGCGTTTTCAAACTAAAACGGTCCAATTATTCCATATTTTGAGATGGCCACCCAGGCTATTCCTTTTACAGCGTGCAAGGGTGTCTGAAGCACCTCGTCAGGGGCTTCCACGCCCCAGTACACATAGTTACTTCTATTGACATGTTCACAGAGCCCTAAGAGTACTTCGTTGAAAAATCAAACATCATCAAGGAAGTCATATCCTCTTCAATCTTGTTCTCGAACCACTGCCACATCACTAAACGTTTTTTTCTGTGTCAGCTTGTGTGAGTTTATGCCTGATATGGATTCTGTATGGGCACAGCTGAAGATCCTTCTTTAATATTCTTTTTCAGCGATGCACGTGAAAGACCAAGTTCTTGGAAGTCTTCTGAGGGACTTTTTCGGACTCCTTCCGACATATTCTTACACCACATCCACATTGTTTGGACATCTTGTAGTCAGTTTTCTGCCAAATCTGGATTTTTCTGCTTTCTTGGTGATGTTTTTTATTGACTCTGTGGCTTGAAATGTGTGTATCCCACGATACATTTTGCTTTTCTTAGGAGAGCAGTTAAAATCAAACTTCCTACGAAAATTTTCTTGTACAATATTGAATGATTTTATCTCTAAAACCAAGTGACGCCTTTTTTTTCTTCTTTTGTCCAAAGCAATATGATAGAAGATAAATAGTTTTTTTATAGTATACAATTTTCAAATCTGAACCAAAAAAAACACCATTATTATTTTTTGTAGAGTTATTAGCAATCACAGGGATTTTATGGGTATTGAGACACCCTTGTTTTGCGTCATAACTGTTAGTGCTTTATTTCATCATCATCATCATCATCTTGTCATGCCATCAGCACGGATATTCCTGATCCTCTCTCGCCAACCCTCCCAACCGTTCATCGCTTCCGGTAGGTTCTCAGGGTTACACCCACATATACTCACAGAGCTGCTGCTCGTAGGTTCAAGCTAGCCGTCCTGCTTTTGCACAGCCATGTGTAGGCTCCTTAGCAGTACATTACTTATGAGCTAATCTCTACTTCTCCAGCATGTCAGCTTTGTCTAACTTTGATAGTTTTTGTGATGGGAAGTAGATGGCTGCACAGTTGCTGCTTTGTGGGGTGCTGCCTCCAGGACTTGTTCAATATTGCATGCAGTATTCTTGTGTAGTTGCCTTCAAACTTTTTCTACATCCGTCTCGTTAGCGTCCATGTAGTGCATCCATATAGCAGTATCGACACGATCGGTCATGTGTGACTCCCATATGACCGATAGCCTATCGCTAACTGTCCATGCCTTTGTTAGTAGCGTGTCGATGTCTCTCTTGGTCGATGGGACACTGATTCCAAGGTAGGTGAAATTTATTTACTGTTAAGTAAAAGAAAACTCACTCGCTCGCTCGCTCTTTTGTGTGTGTGTGTGTGTGTGTGTGTGTGTGTGTGTTTAAAATTATTTGCTTAAAGCGTTCGATAGTTCGAAGAGTATTATATGTAGTTATTCAGAGCAGTGGACTTATGATATCCTCCTTAACTGGGGATATGCAGATACGACTTAAATATGATGCTGATACAAGTAATATATAAATTTTATTTGCCCATGATCCCAATGTAGTAAATGTGTAAGATTAAGATACTGAGGCAAATTGGTCATGTTTAATGTACTAAACACAATGGTTCCCGACCGTTCAAATTGATTTATAAGTGTAATTTAAATTTCATGATTGGTTTATTGTGTTATGAAAAGTGGATAATAACCATGAGATATCACAAGGATTGGGACAGAATGAAAATCAACCAGTTACTTTGAATATTCAGAAGTCTTGTCAATATTACCCAAAAGAAAAGATCGAACATCAGAAGTCTTGCGCCCACAAAAAACACAAACTTAACAATTCTTCAATAAGTTTGGTTTGGTTTCTTTGTTTAATGGCATATGAACCTTTATAGGTTATTTAATGCCAAAGCCATTCTCCTAGAAGGGCAGTAGTGGCACTATTTAACCCATAGC
>OY757930.1:18609687-18624687 GCA_963585895.1 Sepioteuthis lessoniana
CATAAGGAGATATGTACAAACTCTCTCTGACTGTATTCCTACTACACACAATCGTCGCCGTCGAAGAATAAAAATATAAATATTTTTATTTATCTACAAGTTTTTCGTTATTAGTCCAGCGGTTCAAAATGCTACAAAAAACTGAACTGTCATGAATAAGTCAGTTAGTGAGAAACGCTTATCTCGAAAAGTTGAATGTTCCATCTTGCATTCACATGTTCATTGACATCTGCTGATTCATGCAGATATACACATATATATACTGGATACATACCGACGCAATGATAACAGACGCATGATCAACGACAGACGCACGAATAAAGGACGCATGATGGAAGACACAGGAAGACTTCTTTACAAATAGTTTACCTCTCACTTTATTGCAAGGTTTGAAAAGGGTTACTCAAAGTTTGCATGTGAGAGGGTGCTGGAGACTGAACATAAACTTCATATTTTGACCCAACTGTTATGACCGTCACGTTGTGTCTTTATTGTTCTCCTGATGTTGAGGTCTACTCCATCGGGGGTTTCCGAGGTTCCCCTCGGTCGGGTGTGGCCTTCCCTACCACATCTCGTCTCTAACTCTCTGGGAGTCTGCTGGCAACTGCTCTGGGACCCAAACTCAACTGAGTTAAATAATAATTCAACGCCCACACGATCGCCTACTGGATCTTTGAAATCGGATGTTTAATCGCCATCAAGCGGAAATAACTGTCATGCAGTTCAGAGGTTACTCTCTTCCGGTGCATGACTGTAATGGCACAATGGGACCTTCATCTTGTCCCATATCATAAGCCTTAATCCACCCACGCGATCTCTTTTGATTACAGGCCATTGAAATGTGTCACTTCCTTCCGGTGTATTACCTTGGAATAGTATTTTTGGGCCGGGTCGAAGATCAAAATATAACACACATACGCTGTTTAGTTGGGTGGGCAAAGAAAGGCAACGTCGTGAAGAAATAAATGTAACAAGTGCACCTGAAAATCCGGTTACATTGTTATTCATCATGTTACCAGAATAGATCTAAAAAATACAATGATAGATGGCGTCAGATAGCAACAGGCAAAAACAAATATAGCGAAACAAGAGTGACAAAAGAATACAGACTATGCAATATGCTAGGTGCCGGGCGATTCTCTTTTTGGGAAACATATTACAAAGATCGACCAAGAAATGATGTATTAATAGAATAATGATGTATATATATATATATATATATATATATATATATATATATATAAAATTTTGGCGACCGTAGTCGTTGGTGACAGCTGCTACTATACCAAGGTATAAAGGAGAGTGCTATGCCTTCCTTGGATCGCTCCACTGGACTTGATCCGTACATTATAATGTTAAGTTTTAAGCAAGGAGGCTTCAAGTACCATTTTTGAGTCTTTACTATGACTCGACCTACATATATATATATATATATATATATATATATATATATAAATATGCGGTACTTGATGCCTCCAACTTCAACACTTAGCCTTTTAAGGTACGAATCAAGGGTAAATTGGAATAATCTACGGAAAAGTGTAGCGACCTTCCCTGCAACTTGTAGTAGCTATCGAAAGCGACATGTGGGGTCACCCACGAGTCTGGTCGCTAAATTTACTTAAATATATATATATATATATATATATATATATATATATATATATATATGTGTGTGTGTGTGTGTGTGTGTGTGTGTGTGTGTGTGTGTTTTATTTGAAAGAATATAACATAACCTGGTTTGAGGGTGATAGCGTAACTCAGCTACTATTAGGCAGGAACATGTTGGAAGAGGCCACCGCACATCAGGTCTACAATTAGTTTGAATGCAGTTTTCTTACTCCTCGACCGCTTGCCAAACCTAGGTTAATGGTCCCAGTTACCTCTAATTTTTACCCATAACTAGTTAATAAATTAAAAAAATATATTTATGCATAATCTAAGTTATATAGGAATACAGAGAGATCTGATGCTCTAAAAATATTTATCTTTATTTCTAACATAAGTTTGTTCCTTTTGTAAATTATAAATTAGTCTTTTTAATAAGTTAGTCTTTAAAAAATTTCCAAAATTTTTCAAAAATTATTTCCCTGGAGGTACGACACACCCAGATAATCTTTGTTTATTTCAGTTACTTCATGTCTACTGTGATGTGTAAGGGTGGGAGTCCCAATTAATTCTAGCATTTAAAACTATTCGTAATTTGCAGCAATCAATAAATGTTTAGCTTAAGGGAAGGATTTTATGGAAGTGCATTGAAAGGTTATGTTTTGTCTTAATTGTAGAAAAATTAAAATATTTCTTTTTTTTTAAAACAAGAATACGTTGTACCCACTTTACTCATTCACTATCCGCATTTAAGTATTGTCTCCAACAAACTTTCCACATTATCTTCCATCTTCTCTGCAGTTTTTTCTTTTTCTTCCTCATACACAGAAATACTATGTATACACATTCCTACACTACATCCATTTCTTCTCTAATTTTTACTACTTCAAACAACAACAGCAACATCAATAATAATAATAATAATAATAATAATAATAATAAGAAGAAGAAGAAGAAGAAGAAGAAGAATTAGGAGAAGAAGAAAATAATAATAATAATAATAATAATAATAAGAAGAAGAAGAAGAAGAAGAAGAAGAAGAAGAAGAAGAAGAAGAAGAAGAAGACGGGTAGAGACTATCCAAGTGATAGCATTACTGAGAACGGCCAGAATCTTGAGACGAGTCCTGGAGACCTGAGGAGACTTGCTTTCACTCAGACTCTAGTGAAAAACAATCATCTAGCACTGATGTGAAAAGCTCTACAGAAGTAAATAATAATAATAATAATAATAACAATAATAATAATAATAATAATAATAATAAGAAGAAGAAGAAGAAGAAGAAGAAGAAGAAGAAGAAGAAGAATCTGGAGACTTGAGGAGACTTGTTGTCACTCAGACCCCATTGAAAAACCATCAGCAAACGCTAATGTGAACAACTCTAAGAAGAAGAAGAAGAATTAAATTATAATAATAATAGTAATAATCTTGGAGGCTGATACCATCAAACAAGTGCAAATGAAAGACACGATCCAAAAAGAATATATCAGGAAAACGCGAAAACTACTCGAGACAAAACTCTCCAGCAGAAACCTCATCAAAGGAATAAATACTTCGGCTGTGCCACAGGTCAGATATTCGGGACTCTTTCTCAAGAGGACCCGAGAGGAACTTAAACAAATGGAACAAAGGACAAGAAAACTAATGACCATGCATAAGGCATTACACCCCAGAGACGACGTTGACAGACTATATGTATCTAGAAAAGAGGGAGGAAGAGGACTTGCCAGCATCGAAGACACCGTTGACGCATCCATACAACGGCTCGAAGACTACATAGAAAAACACGAACGAGGACTAATTACAGCCATCAGAGTTGATAGGGACAACACGATAAACGAAAGAATGACAACAACTAGGAAACAAAATGGGAAGGAAAACAACTCTATGGCCGCTATCAACGTCTAATAAACAACATCTCACACAAGAAAACCTGGACCTGGTTAAGAAAAGGAAACCTTACGAGAGTAACGGAATCCCTCCTAATGGCACGGGACAATGCCATAAGAACCAATCATATCAAAGCGAGAATAGATAAGACGCAACAAAACAGTAAATGTAGGCTATGCGGTGACAGAGACGAAACGATCAATCACATCATAAGCAAATGCAGCAAATTAGCACAGAAGGAGTATAAGGCGAGACACGACTGGGTCGGCAAGGTGATCCACTGGGAAATGTGCAGGAAATTTCAATCCGACCATACAAACAAATGGTATATGCACAACCCGGCGCCTGTCCTAGAAAATGACTCGCATAAACTCATATGGGACTTTAACATACAAACGGATCACCTAATCCTGGCCAGAAGACCAGACCTCATTATAATCAACAAAAAAAGAGAATCTGCAAAATTGTAGACTTTGCTATCCCGGCGGACCACAAAATAAATCTGAAGGAAAGGGAAAAGAAGGATAAGTACCTCGACCTCGCTAGAGAATTGAAACAAAAAAAAACTGTGGAACATGAAAGTAACAATTGTGCCAATTGTGATTGGTGCGTTAGGCACAGTAACTAAAGGATTATTAAAGGGCCTGGCCAACTTGGAAGTGGGCGGACGGGTAGAGACTCTCCCAACGACAGCATTGCCGAGGACAACCAGAATACTTAGACGATTCCTGGAGACTTGAGAAGACTTGCTGTCACTCAAACTTCAGTGAAAAACCATCAGCTAATAATGATGTGAAAAAATCTAGAGGAATAATAATAATAATAATAATAATAATAATAATAATAATAATAATAATAAGAAGAAGAAGAAGAAGAAGAAGAAGAAGAAGAAGAAGAAGAATTACAATCAGCAGGTGTGTGTAATGTGGTGAAAGACACGATCGATCAATCACATAATCAGCGAAAACATCTAATTAGAACAGAAAGAGTATAAGACTAGGCACAATTGTTTGGGCAAGGTGATCCACTTGGGATTGTGAAAGAAGTTGGAGTCTGACTGTACGAACAAATGGCATATGCACAACTCTAAATCTTTCCTGGAAAATGAGACGTACAAACGCCTCTCGGATTTTGAGATACAAACGGATCACTTTATCTCAATCAGATGACCAGAACTTATGACAATCAACCTAAAAAAAAAGAGAACTTGCAAAATTCTTGACTTTTCAGTGCCGGCTGACCACAGAGTAAAATTGAAAGAAAGTGAAAAGAAGGAAGAGTGGATACCATCCACACTACTGCATTATTCAGATCTGCCAGAATACTTTGAAGATTCCTGGAAACTTGAGTACACTTAGTGGACATTAGGACATCACCTAATGCTGAAAAACTCTCAAGTAATAATAATAATAATAATGATAATAATAATAATAATAATAATAATAAGAAGAAGAAGAAGAAGAAGAAGTATGTTTGCTTGCATTTAGTTATACACTTGTATGAATTCTTATCTGGTCCTAATATATATTTAACATATATTTGACCTGCAGACTTGACCCGAACCGCTATTACCATTCCAATTCTGGACAGACCTAGGGGTATCAGTAATAAGCGATTAAATAAGTAAAATTGGCGACCGTCGTTAAAGAAGACACAATGGTTTCCTTTTCAATAGCAACTACACCGATGTGTAGGGGAGGGCGATACTACATTCCCTGCATTGCTCCACTTTACCCTTGATCCTTTACCTTAAAATGGTAAACAAGTTGGCATCAAATACCATTTTTTGTGTCTTTGGTATGACTCGACCTCGGATTGAACCCCGGTCTCCCGGACCATTGGAAATCACTGACATAGTTAATCACATAATCAGTAGTTTCAGTTACTAGCACAAAAGGAATATAAAACAAGACATGACTAGGAATTGTGCAAAATATTTAAATTTCATCATATCAACAATTGGTATATGGAAAATCTGGGATATGTCCTAGAAAAGGATGATTATGAAATTCTCTGGGTTTTATAGATTCAAAGATTTTGCGCAATCCTGGCCAGATGAAGTTTTAATTGATTCGAAGAAAACTTGATATATCGTTAATACTACTCTTGGGTCTGACCATAAATTTACCATTAAAGCATGAAATAAGGTATTTCGACCTGGCCAGAGAAACAATATGTGGGTGGAGGTGATATCAGTTGTATTTTGTAATCTTGGAAAAGGCTTCAAAGTCTTGAATGAAAACATAAAGAAATGGTGATCATAGGAATAACCGGGTTCATCCTAACTACGGTGCTGTTAAGATCAGTTAGAATACATTGATGATATCTGACGGTTTGTTGAGACTTGCTGTCTCTCAGTCTCTACTGAAGAAGACTCGCACATAGTAAGAGGTAATATAAAAATCAGTCGATTCCGTCGGAGAAACTTTGCCACTGAACTAGTGCAAAACCGCACCAGATGCGTTGAATTCGTTCAAAATAATTATATCAATATAATTTTTGTGTCTTAAGATAAAATAGATGGGATCATATCACTGTTATCGCTGTTGCTGTAATTCTTCTTCTTCTTCTTCTTCTTCTTTTTCTTCTTCTTCTTCTTCTTCTTCTTCTTCTTCTTCTTCTTCTTCTTCTTCTTCTTCTTCTTCTTCTTCTTCTTCTCTCACATTATCTGTCTCCAATTTTATCATTTCACTATATTTCTATTTCTTTCTATCCCCCTTTCACTCTGCTTTTCTCTTATACTTTTTTGTTATTAGTTTTCAGATCACCCTCTATAATTTCGTGAATTGCCATTTCTTTCTTTTTTCTATTCATCTCCTTTACTCGCTATGTTTTCGTAACTTCTTCATTTTTCCCTCTACATCTTTTATGTTTTTATAATTCATAAATTGTTTTCTACGATCGTTGTAGAAGCATATAAATTCGAACAAATGGAGTGAATAACTGAAAATAATAATGATAAAAAAAGGATTGGGAACATTAATTTGATTGGTAGTCACTCTCACAACCTCGAGATCTTAGCATATTTCTGGAGAAAAAATAATAAGCGTGTATGTTTTGAAAAGTTTGTTCCTTGAACACAGCTGATAATAATTTTTGGATATTGTTTGTCATCCCCGGAGAAAAAAAATATGACTGTTTTCATACGTAGAAAGTGATTCAAGCAACATTGTGAATAAAAACACTTTCATCACTACATTAAGAGACGTATTCACAACATGTAGGAAATGAAAAATAGGAAAAGTATCTTATTCAAAAAGAAAGAAAGAAAGAAAGAAAGAAAGATTGAAGATTATTGTAAGAAATAAAGAAAAAAGAAAGAAAGGCTAAGATACAGCGACCAATTAATATTAGAAAGAAAAAAGAAAGAAAGAAAGAAAGAAAGAAAAATTATTAAAAAAAACAGATTAAAATGTATAAAGCAAATTATTGAAAGAAAAACTTTATCGAAAAGAAAGAAAGGAAAAAATACAGAGACCAATTTCTATTATTAGAAAGAAAGAAAGAAAGAAAGAAAGAAAGATTTAGATACAGAAACCAATTATTATTAGAAAGAAAGAAAGAAAGAAAGAAAGAAAGAAATATTATCAAAAGACAGATTAAAATGTAGAAAGCAAATTATTGAAACAAGAATCTAATTGAAAAGAAAGAAAGAAACCATATAATAAAGAATTGATCACACGGAGCAACTTGTTCAAAAATGAATGATTAAAGAAAGAAGGAAATAAAGGAATAAAGAAATATGGCAAGAAAGAAAGGATCAAATGCAAATCAAATTATTGAAAAGAAAGAAAGAAACAATGATTCAGAAAGCAATTTATTTAAAAGAAAGAAAGAAAGAAAGAAAGAAGGAAAGAAAGAAAGAAAGAAATATTTAAACATGAACAAACACGTAAATATTTAAAAGAAAAATAGAAAATAAATGAGACGGAAAATTTGAGGAAGAAAAATAAGTTTATTAAATTAAACCATGGGGACAATGGAGAAAATGAAAACATTCAATCGTATATTTAAATATTCATAAATGAAAAACTCCGCAATAGACTATATTTCTATTGTTAACTAAAAGATAGTGACAATATATTTGAATGAACATTCCTGCCACAAAGGCCAATGACCTTGCCCAATTAGTGAGGATAATCTTGGCAGGAGGAAGCTGAATTACAAAGGAAAAAAAAAATAACGAAATATTTTATTTTTCCTTTCTGATTGTTTTTTAATGATGAAAGAGCAGATATAGATTCCACTGATGAAGTTTTTTTTCTTTATGTATATAAAACCCTGTGATGAGAGAGAAACAAGGAAGTCAAGTCCAAAAGTATAAAAAATAAGAGAAATATGAATACAAGTAAAAATGAATTAGAGGGAATTCCAGAAGCATTGTGGCTATCGTGCAGAACTGCAACAGCGTAGTGAGTTAGTTCGAACTCCAGTCGTGCTCCTACGGTCTCTATCGGACTAATCCCTTTAGGGAATGAAAGAACTTCCTCATCACCCGAAGCGTTTTAATGCTGTTCCTTCTACAAGGATGGATGTTGTATTAAATAACCCACCAACGTTGATTTGCCTTTAAACAAAGAATCCAAATCATATAGGAAATAAACGTGAAAAGAAAAATTGCGAATAAAAGTAATTGCAAAAGATTCCAATTAGGCAAAAAAAAATATTCTAGAGTTGAGACCAATGAAAGGAAAGAGAAATAAAAAACATATGGAAGGAAGAAATATTTTCGAAATGCGTATTATGCAAAGGATGAAGTTTGTGTAAATTTTGGTAGAGCTAAAGTCGTATATATTTACCCGACTCTCTTCCACCCTGCCAATTTGCTAGGGCTATAGAATACACCGACTGCTGCATCTCTGCAGAGGAGTAAAATCCCCAAATGAGCGTCTGAGATATGACACTGAGCAATCTAATGGCGAGGTTTCAGTAATGCTGGATCTTTGGGAAACACGGAGTTCTCCATCATTGCCATCGCCCGTACATCCTCTTTTTCCCGGAATGACACATGATAGGGGTCCTATCTATGGGTCAAATAAAACAATTTGATATAGTGCAAACAAATGATTTATGCTAAATTAAATAGTTAGAAATAGAACTGTTTCATCTTTTTGCTGTGTTTAAACAAATGAGAAATATTTAATTGAATAGTTAGTCATACAAAGCAATAATTGGAACTATTTAAGTTTGTCTTATGCTAAAAGGAATAATTTTAAATAGAACTGTTTGACTATTTAACTGTGTATCTATAAAATTCGTTTATAAATCATGTATTAAATACAGCGTACGGAATCATAAAATGTAATCATTTTTAAATATGTTCCTATTACTCAAATTTGTTCAGTTTTTGAAAAAAAACAAAAAACGATTAATCTAATTTTTTTATTATTAACTCTGTCATGCAAGCTGGTCTCTTATTAACATTCAACCTTATATTATTTAGCAAGAAAAGAAACGAAAAAGAATCTATGGTTTGTTTAACGCCGAATCCAACGCTGTCTCCTGTATATAAAGTAGAGATTATCATTTTTTTTTTTTTACTGAAAAAGAGCTTTGTAAGGAAAAGGGAGTGGAAGATTGTACAAAAAATGAAAAGAAGGCTTTCCTACTGTTTTCGCTACGCCAATTAAGAACTAGCTAACATCATCAATACAAAACACGCTAACGAATTGAAAGTTCACAAAAAAATGTGAGGACACCAATTAAACAGGATTTAAGCCAAGACCTTAACCCCCTTGATTACACGATATGGAGCGTTTTAAGAAAACATAACAAATGCAACTTCGAATCCAAATATTGGTTTGCTTAAGACTGCTATTATAGAGGAATCGATGAAAATGTCTGAAGAATCAATTTTGACAGCTTGCAAATCATTTCAAAGGCGTGTTGATGCAAAAACTAAAAAAAATAAGACTGGCTAGATTGAGTAAATTTACTGTTTTGCTGTTTATTTTGTTGTTGTTGTTGTTGTTGTTGTAGTTTTTAATTAAAATAAGTCATTAGTTATTTTATAGAATATTCCTAATTTTGCATCTGCTCTGTTTGATATGTAAAAATAAAGTTTATCATTAAATAAATAACAATGGCTGATAAGCCGTAAAGCAAAACCGAAACTTAATTTCTTCCACAGGCATATAAGTGACACATGAGTACAGCAGGTATAACCTCAGAGTTTTCCTTCAAGAAGACAGGATGCTGTACCAAGGTTGAAGAATCCAATATGGCTACTCTTTATTTACAGCTCGAGGGAAAGATCACGACGTTCATTTCCAAAGAGTATCAACGTGAAGTGAAATACAAACAATTTCGTGCAGATTTTGAACTTGAATCGCCAATTCTACGTCCTACGATGATAACCGTTACTCAACAACCGCAACACGGTAACATACATGTCAAGTGAGAATTAAACTCACTTATTTGAGTATGCTAGCTAAGCTCAATCACAATTAACTGTTTTGAGGTTCAAAACAAGAAAGATAGAATATGACTTCACAAAGAATTAAACATTTTCTCGTGGAACTTTAAGTAATGGATTTCAAGAGTCCTTAATAGTAATGCTTTGTTTATTCTAGCGCTTGCCTAAGACGTCAAACTCTCTTTTTTTAATTCATTATATATATATATATATATATATATATATATATATATATATATATATGTTTACATCCTATAAAAAGCAGTTGTACGGCCACCGACCTTCTATCTTTAGAACCATCCACATAAGACAATTACCACATGCAGGAGACTTCTGGAGGAGTAAAAGCGATTTCATAAGCGACATTTTCAAAGGACCTCTTCACACGGACATCCAAGAATTGGATGATCAACTAGAATTCATTTCCGATAGCTCTATACGGACACAGGATTTGGTCCAGAACATATGCCAGAAGCGAGGGGTGATAGAGGCAAATAGCAAGAGGGAGTCAGGGAAATCCATGCGAGCAACACGGCAACATATATATATATATATATCATGACGTGTTGAAAGCACACATTTCCTTGGCCTTCCCAAACCATCCGTACCTATAAGCTATCACTTCTGGTAAATTCGATTTCCACTCAGAAGTAAGGAAAATTTGGCTGGTTGGTGTGGACACGAGTTCGTGTACATAGAAAACGTCACTTATGAATTGGTCCTTATTTCTCCGACATTGCCCAGCATCATTTATACATCTTAATTGTATGGTTTGTGAGATGGAAGATAAGTGGCCGTACAACTGCTTTTTTGTGAAGTGTTTCTCCCATAATTTCTCCAAAATGAGACGTAATATTCTTGTCTAGTATTCATCTAGCTTTTTCTCCAAACATTTCGGAGCTATGACTCTAACAGCTTATTTTTATTTTATCGGAGATCATATTTTCATATGGACGTTGATCTCTCAATAGCTGTCCATGTTTTACCTAGCGTATGTTGACATCACTTTCAATAAATAATATTGCGATAAACTTGTATAAGAACGAGTCTACCAATTTCAGAAATTTGCCATTTAATGACTATAGTTTATCTTTTAGAACTGTTTTATCTGCGTTCATAAAGAGGCCTGCTGTAGCTTCCTCTGTGTTATGCAGTGATATTCGGTTTAAGGTGATGTGCTTGCAATAAAGATCATCTTCGTTGTCTGCTGCAGTAATAATTTTAGAGGATATATACGGCTTCTTAAATAATTTAGTGAGAAACCATTTTCTTTTATCAGATCCATTGAAATTTGCAGGAATATGCTTGACAGATTATGAATATAAATGGTTCTAATATTTCTTCTAGCAAGACTCCGGTGACAATATATTATTATAATATACACTTGTAGTAGTTACCAATATTGCATACAGGTTGAAAGATGGCTATATTTACAAATAAAGGCAGGTTCTGTTTTGTTCTGAGATCTTATATACCTTCGGGCCTATTACAATTTTAATCATATTGAATACCTGTTTAATCATATCATTTATTGGAAATCAATTTTACTTATTTAATAGAATTTCTCGATATTAAAAAAAGATAACCAAATAAGGAATATATTTTATTCGTTAATTATTTGTTAATTGTTTTATCTTATAATTTTAAGTAAAAACGAAAGAACCTTTGATAAAGAAAAAGAATGAAAGAAAGAAAGAAAGAAAGAATATAATATATAATAACATTTATAAAAGAAACAAAGAAAGAAAGAAAGAAAATTACTGAAAGAAAGAAAGTGAAAAAGAAATCAAATTACTGAAAGAAAGAAAGAACAAAGAAACCAAATTACTGAAAGAAAGAAAGAAAGAAAGAAAGAAAGAAAATTACTGAAAGATAGAAAGTGAAAAAGAAATCAAAATACTTAAAGAAAGAAAGAAAAAAAGAACAAAGAAATCAAATTACTGAAAGAAAGAGAGAAAGAAAGAAATAGAATAACATTTTTGGTTTTATTTTCATAAGCTTCGATGAATATAACCCTACGATAATAATCCAAGGGGATTTGAGGGCTGCACGAATACATGTGCGAATGTAATTTTAAATGATGAAAAATGCTGAGCCACTATAATTATTAGTGATTCAGAAGATTGTTTCTCTCTTTTGGAAAAGCGGAAGAATTGAAATAATTGTCCGAAAGGACACCAGGGCATTGAATATACGCAGGCGTTGATCATGTATAGAAAAATCGTTGGCTCCATAATTCTATAGGCTAACACGTAATTGTTATTAGCTCAAATTTGATCAGATATTTTCCGTTGCAATGCTCGAGGTTAATTTTTTGATTGGTTAACTGGCTGTAAAAGCATATCATCCGGACTTGTTTTTTTCATTTCATGCCGAGATATTAGGAAACCCCTTACCGTTCGATCACATTGTCAATTTTTTCGTAGTTGTGATATATATATATATATTGACCTTAGTCAGACCGATTAGTAAGGAATTTCAAAGCAGGATATGCACCTGTTTAAACGGGAGATTGTGGGAAAGAACCGGAAGGAAAATCTGTGGGCGTTCAGAAAATTTTATTATGACAGAAGCGGTCAGTTAGACGGTCAGTCAGCAGAGAAGCTGAAAGACTAGTAGACAAGAAAAGTCGTCTTGGGCGTTAGCCGTGGGTAAGCTGGGTTCCCCTGGTTGAGAAGCATAAAGATTCTGAAATATGCATCTCAACGTAAGTTAAGAAAATATGATGTAAACCCAAGCAGTTCCTGACCGGCACTGGAAATTTCTGTCTCGACCTGATATCAATCATAGAAATCCTCTCTCTCTCTCTCTCTCTCTCTCTCTCTCTCTCTCTCTCTCTCTCTCCTCTCTTTCCCATATATGTAACCATCACGATGTTTTGAATAGAGGAGCTTTTTACTTTTAATAGACAAGTAACATTGCTCCTTCCTTCATTTTAGTAATACAATAGTTGTTGTTTTTTTTAAACGAATTTATCGAATAGGGATATTCTCTAAACAAAACTATTTGACTCGTAAATTGAAACCTAACAGGTATTACAACTCCCGGAGAGAGTGGGCTTAGGAGTAACGATAATGAACGAGTATTTCACTTGCCCCATGTCTTCAGCTCTAGAACCCCACCAAGTCTAATAGTTTCAAATTAGCAGTATATTAGAAATGTAGTTTTCTATTTTATGTGTGGTTTTTTGGACTGTTTCTCTCATCTTTATTTTCAGAATAATAAAGTTAAGGACATCAGTCGAAAAAATAACCCAAAATATTGTACATCAAGCAGCATCACAAAAGTTCTGACAGATAATGTAGCTTTCTATGATTATGCATAAAAATTTGGTCTATTTGTAGCTAAATTTGTGTATGAAAACATTGTATAATAATCCCATAGATAAAATTGTATCTCCAAGCACCAGGCATTGAAATCCATCAACAGGACTACCTAGGACGATAGCATATAGATACAATTGGTAAGATAGATGCAAGGGAAACCTCCATGGGAGAATACGGGATGTAGCCCTGAAGACTTGCCAGTGGCGATGAACGTTAGGGAGAAGTGGCGAGAGAGGGTCAGGGATATCCCTGCCTGTGGCACGACATGATGATGATGATGATATATATATATATATATATATTACAACCGTTTCATGCTCTTAAGAGATTCATTGATATCTTTGGGAACGACTGTTTATTCTCATCTTTCTCTCTGTCTCTGTCTCTCTGTCTCTGTCTCTCTCTCTCTCTCTATATATATATATATATTCATATGTGTATATGAGTGTGTGTGTGTGTGCTTAATATTGAATATTACTTTTAAATCAATTCCCTTATATCTGATGAACCGGTATAAGGGAAACATGACATATGAATAAATTAATTTCATTCACTCAGTTTTAGACATGTATATAACACACATAAACACACACACAAGTGTATATATATATATATATATATATATATATATATATATATATATATAAAAGTAAAATTAAGTGTCGACATCGAGGTGTAATGTCTAATGTGGTAGACTGCGTCCTCGAAGTAAGCAAAATTGAACTCGACACGCGTTATTACATTCCCTTTAGTGCTAATACCACAGGGAAAAATATTACCTCTCACTCCCTCTGCTATAGATTAAATAGCTTCACTACTGTTCTTTCATCAACTGTTTTGGGCATTAAATAACTCAGGAAGATTGATGAGCCATTAAGCAGGAAAGTAGAAATATAAATCAAATTAAGATCTTATTTTCTCAATTTTGTTTCATACGTCAGGTTTTTACTTTCTTCTATGAACAGGTTAATATTTTTTTTCTATAAAATACCTCATTTCCCAGAAAGAATTGATGTGTCTTTATTGTATGATCAAACATGCATATATATATATATATATGTGTGTGTGTGTGTGTGTATGTGTGTATGTGTGTGTGTGTGTTTGATTATACAATAAAGACACATTACATATATATATATATATATATACATATATATATATATATATATACAATGGTCCAGGAGACCTGGTTTCAATCTCAGGTCGAGTCATACCAAAGACTCAAAAAATGGTACTTAATGCCACCTTGCTTAACACTCAGCATTATAAAGTACGATCAAAGGTAAAGTGGAGCAATCCAAGGAAAGTTGTAGCGCCATTCCGTACACCTTGTTGTAGTAGCTATCAAAATGGAGCCTTCAGGTCATCCTCGACAATGGACGACTATCTATATATATATATTTATATATATATATATATATATATATATATATATATAGTAAACACATGAAACTCTAGTACCCTTCGAAGTAATCTCCTTCTACAGCAATGTACTTGTTGTAACGTTTCAACAACTTCTGGAAGGCCCCATGGAGGTCCTCATGTGTGAGCATGTCATTGACCTTCGTCACAGCCTCTTTCATCCCATTTGTCTCATAACGATAGCCTCTATGTTTTTCCTTGAGCTTAGGGAATAACCAAATGTCACAGGGAGCAAAGTCTGGACTGTAGGGAGGCTGAGGAATTGTCTTGATGCCCATATTGGTCAAATAGTCTGTGACAAGGATGGAGTTGTGGACTGGTGCATTGTTCTGCAGGAAT